>JAHREE010000562.1:1380124-1504936 GCA_033628505.1 Tringa tobata
GAGGACATCTTGGGGCTGGGTGCGCGGCTGGGGGTCAGTGTGAGGGAAGGACGGGTTGGGGGGCTGTGAGGGGCCGGGGGTCAGAGCAGGAGAAAGCTTTGTGGAGAAGGCGGTGGCTGGGAACGATGGGGCCAACAGTGTGGGGAGGAACTGGGTAGCGTGAGGTGACAGCCCTGAACTGCTGGAGATACTGCTCTGCCTTTTGGGTTTTTTTCATGACTAAAAGCATTTTTTTTTTTTTCTTTTAATAGGAAATAGTAAATTAACCCAAGCTAATAAGCCCTAATAAGCCCTGCTGGGATCCAGTTGACTCTTCATAGGCACTTTAATCTGAACTCCACAAAACGCCTCTGTTCATTCTTCATCTGCAGGTAAAACCTGTTAATGCGAAACTGAATTCAGGCCCATCTGGAGACAGGGCTTCAGACCAGAGCCCTGGTANGGAAGGACGGGTTGGGGGGCTGTGAGGGGCCGGGGGTCAGAGCAGGAGAAAGCTTTGTGGAGAAGGCGGTGGCTGGGAACGATGGGGCCAACAGTGTGGGGAGGAACTGGGTAGCGTGAGGTGACAGCCCTGAACTGCTGGAGATACTGCTCTGCCTTTTGGGTTTTTTTCATGACTAAAAGCATTTTTTTTTTTTTCTTTTAATAGGAAATAGTAAATTAACCCAAGCTAATAAGCCCTAATAAGCCCTGCTGGGATCCAGTTGACTCTTCATAGGCACTTTAATCTGAACTCCACAAAACGCCTCTGTTCATTCTTCATCTGCAGGTAAAACCTGTTAATGCGAAACTGAATTCAGGCCCATCTGGAGACAGGGCTTCAGACCAGAGCCCTGGTAGCTCATGGCTCCTCACAAGGAGTTCCCAGTCCGACTTGTGGCTTCATAACGTATGGAGTTGCAGAAGCCAGATTTGTGGTAATACCTCGTTCCACCCATCAGGAATGACTTAGGGCCTGGTGTGGACACAGGTGTTTTGTGTCTACAGTCTGAAGCATGCTCAATGGTCAAATGGCCTGGTCTTTGCAGGTACAATCTCTGTGTGAGCACACCAAGCATTTCTATATCCATTTCTGGTTAATGCACAGTCTGGATAATCCACCTATGAATAATGGAGAGTTGAATTTAGAGACTTCACACAAATTAGCAATTAGCAATGACAGTTTGGAAAAAAAAATGTGAAAATTGAGCAGCAGATGAGATACCCTTGCAATTTCACAACAGTTCATATTAAATTCACCTCTATTGAAGCATGCAGAGTTTAGCATTACATGCAGCCATTAGTTATGCTGAACATTATTTATTCAGTGGTTTATGATGAAATAGTCAGATAAACCAGTCAAATCCCCATCTTCTAGTCCAGGATGTGAGTGGGAACAAAGGAGGATGCTCCTGTCAGTGCCTAGAACTTACACTCCTAGACGTGTTTTAAAAAAAAATCAGGACTGAACAACTTCTTTATTGGAATTTAATCAGCAAATAAATTATACTTCTATTAGAAAAAAAAATCCTCTGCAATTTCATAAAAACTGAGGTGCTAGAAAAATCCGAAATTGAACAGTTTTGTCTTTGTCATGACAATTTAAGTAATGTAATATGTTTCAATAAAGAATCTGAAGATGCAGCTTTTTGATAGCATTGAACAATAATGTATGGTACTTGGTATTAACCTAGGTATTACTGTTTCCTTATTCTTTCAGAATGTTATATCCTGACTTCGGTATTATGATGGAGAAAATATAATTTCATTTTTAGTTTCATGACTGTGGTTCAGTAAGCACAGTGTTTCCTATTCATACAAACTATTATGGCTGTCTACATTAGGTTTATATATATAACAGGTATATAAGCTTTCAGATAATGTGTGTGGATTGCATGTAATGCTATCATTTAATGCTATGAGGAGCACTTTCACTACATAATATGAATAGTGGGAAACCTTCTTTACTATATTTTTTATTGTTTAGATTCAGTAAATGGAAAAATACTGTGCAAATGCACAGTGTATGTTAGTCACCAAGACATGATTTTTTTGTACCTCTAGGATAGAAGATACCTGATCTTTAAAGTACGATGAGAAAAGATATAGAGATTCATTGTCTTCACATTCAGTTTCCTTCTATGTATGTGTAAACCAAAGAAAATTGCTCCAGCAGGTCTATGTCTTTCCTGTGCTGAGGAAACCCTGTATCTATTATGGGTATTCAGGTTTTGAGGGTGCTGCCTTTCTCATATCTTCCCCAGGATGCATAAAAAGCTAGATTGTAGCTAAGCTTTTTAGCAGTGCCCTACTTAATGCAAAACAACCAGTAGTGTTTCTGCAATTAAGTTTAAAAAGGCATCATATAAGTCATAACTCTTAAGACCTTATCCTTAAGCCTAAATAGTTGACAGTGTTCAAGTGAAAACACTTAAAAAACAAAAAAGTTACCTTATCACAGATAAAGCATAATTTTAAGTGTTTTTTCATTTCCTCTACATTGCAGCAGTACTTGTTAACAGTGAAATAGTATATTCATTTTCTCATCCACACAGATTACCTCCCCAACCATTATTCCGTAAGATGGATGTCACACCCAGCACATGGGTGGTGTATCCAGCCATTCAGGAAGGTTGTTTTATCATTAACTTTTCATTTAACCATAAAACCATTTGAAAAATGCAAACTCATTATAGCTAGCAGAGCTGAATGAAGGGTTTTTTCATAATAATTTTTCCTGACTAACATATCTGAGTTCATGATACATGTCAGGAATAAAACCACTATTACAGCAGTGAAACCAGGAGCATTTATGTTTTCACGGATAGGATACTCTTCTAACTTAGGCTGAAATAGAATTGGACCAAATATGTCTTTTCTTATTCACATGATTAGTCTTACAACTTGAGCCCTCACACTTTCACTTTTGCTCACTGATAATATGGTTGCTCTAGTCTGGTTTTTATGGGCCTCTTTTTCAGAAAACTGTAAACAATGGACTGAAAGGTATTTTGTCATGTGCATATTACTTCATAAGTATTCTTGTGTCAATGACAGAACTTGAGCTTCATATCCACATAAATTTCCTAGAGAATAACTTAATCTATATGTGAAAGATGCACCACACACAACATCCCCCAAAATAATAACAAGATCATAGACTGAGTCTTATGGTGACACTGTAGAGTTCAAGTCCTCATGTGCAAGTCCCTGTCAGCCCATGATGCTGTCCCCGTCCTTCACTGTTCCTCATTCTTTTCCTCTGGTCATGTCTGCTTATCTCCAAATGTAAAACCAAAAAGAAAAATGTATAGTAAGTAAGTGGTAAATATAGCAATGAGGGGAGAAAGGGTAATAAAAGATTAAAATTAAATTAACAGTGTTCAAGTCTTGGAAACAAAAGAAGGATAAAAATAAAGAATGAAAAATAGCATATTAGAATTGTAAATGACCTCCTAGGTCACTGAGTTCAGTCATTGCATACAGCCTTAAATTTTCCAGTCACTAAAAAATTACTTCAGTATAGTGGGAGGGATCCTAGAAGCAAGCAGGATAAAGTGGGTTTTGGCTAGGTAGGACCAAATTTTCTGGTTGCACTGTCTTCATCAAATATATGATGTCTGTCTTGCTGCATCATCGATCTATGTATGTAAATATCAGTTTGCCTTTTACATCTTCAAATTGTATGCACCTTTGCTGTACACAGTGGAACTTGTCCGTGGTTAGGAATAAAAGAATAAAGTGAAGCCTTAAAACAGTCTTTGTATCTTCTGTTTGATGCTGTGAGAAGCCAGAGTGCTGCATTTTAATACTGTGTGATAACTTTGACATGTAGTTAAAGCTAAAAACTGAAAAAAAGTGCCTAAATCAGGGAAGGCTAAATAATAATATGTAGGAGTAAAGACAAAAACTAGTGAAATAACCCACTTTAAAAAGATTTATAGCAAGAGAGGCAATACCAAGGGGAGTAATAGTAACAGTAATGCTCTACCTTTTTGATATCTAACCATTTGATTCCATATAAAAGGGAAACATGCAGGAATTATGACATAAATTAATTGGCTGAAAACAGTAGAAGTGGTGCATCAATTTATAGGAGATGTACTGGTACCTTTTGCCAGCAGCCAGCTGGATAATAAGGCAGACAGGGGGGTTCAAGTTTCTCAGAAGATAGACTGTGGGTCTATAACACTCAGTTCCAACAGTGTTGATAACTCTGATATTGTAGGTAGAAAGACAATTTTATTGAACTTCTGTCAGAAACAATATGGGACTGTGAATACAAAAAGTGTAAAGATCTGAGCTGTGGGATACAGTGAAAGAAAACAACCTCTCAGAGGCTGGACCTCTTTGATAAAATATGACTATATCTCCACAAAGACTTTGAAGCCTTTAAAAAGTATAGACAATCTAAATTCAGAAAAAAATATCTAACAGTCTGAAAGAAAAAAAAAAGGTAAAGAGTTACTTGGGGGAAAGGAATAGAGGTTAGAAGAGCAGCAAAACAGTGATGTAATGAAAAGGCAGGCTCTGTCATGTGTAAGCTAAGAAATTCAGTCATTTACACAGGCAAACATTCTAAAAAGAAACAGATTTATTAAATATGAAGCAGAATCTGGGCTAGACCAATACTGTTTTATACATCGTATTTTAAGACATATTTAACAGCAAGGCATTATATTTAAAAATATATTTAACAGCAAGCTATCTAGAGTGTAAAGAAAAGTTCAGAGATGAAGAGATTGCCCAGACAGTCAAATGTGGAACATCCATACCCAAGGGCACAGGCTTACTGATAGGAATCTGTGTGCTGTGCAGTAAAGCTCCTTAACCCTTTCACAGCAGGGCTGGAATACCCACGTGGAAGAATAAAGGCCAGATGTCGCTGCCTTAAGAGAAATTATTTGGATGCTGGCAGAACAAGCTTTCTTACGCAGGATTGTTTGTGTCCTGCACTGTATCTGCAAAAAAGTGAGGGTTTTCCAGGAATGAATCCTGGATACTGCTTGAGACTGAGGACAGCTGTAACTAAAAAAGTGGTGTTTGCCTTTACCAAAGGGAGGCTAGGGAAATTAAGAAATCTTTATGTGCTCACATCACATCTAATCCATGTTTTAATTCACAGGTTGCAAAATACCTTATTGCATGCCATCCCAAGCTGTTACAGGGCTTGAAATTGTCTATTGTAATTAATTTCTAAACCTGTAGGGTGAAGGGGCTGCTAATATGTGAGGGGTAATTTTTTCCTGATGAATTTTATGGATTGCAGAGGGAGGGAAATTGATTTTTCTGCCAAATTAAGTATTGATTTAAAGGTAGCTTTCTATGCTACCTAGTTTGGGGTCATGGGGTACTATTTCAGTGGATTTTGTAGATTGCTTGCTGTGTTTTCCTGTTTCAATGAAATCTTTTGGCATGGATGCAGGTTTCGCTTTCATTACAATTGGTTGGACACCAGCAAGTGGTTCAGTGATCACGGAAGTTCATGAAAACCATAACCTTTCTGAACAGCCTAACAAAGAAGTGCAGTACTGTGTAAAAAATCTTACAGCAAAACCTGAATGCACCACTAGAGAAAACTGAACTGCCTAAATATAAAGCAGGGTAACAACAGTTACTATGGTATTTGGTGTATACGCGCGCTGTTTTGTTGTCGAGACCACATATTTGAACATTTACTAGTATGTAACATAAAGGAGGATTTTTTGCCTTAGCTGGTGACAAAAGTAGTTACGCCTTATGGAGCTGTGCTGTCTGCAGTCACAATTGTAGGTAGACTGCACAACTGGTGGTTTGAAAAGATCTCAATGCCTTAATGAGATCTTAGAATAGCATTTTGTTTATAAAGTGTAACTCATGGTTTTGTAATCCTACCCTGCAGGAGTCTGGTGCTGGTATCAGACCCGATACAGACTGTTCAGGGTCACTGGGTGCCCTGCATCAATTTGCCATTCAACAATGCTGCCTCTCTGTACTGTTTATTCCCTTCCAGTTTATACCTCCTTCCCTTTCTTCAGACGGCGTTTCAGTATTTCTTGCTCTTTGTATTTTAGACATCAAGTCATTTCATTTTTACTTTTTCCTGCACTGACCTCATGTCATTCATTAGTGGGCACTGTCATCGGCAAGCCTTGAAGGGCTTGCAGTGAGACAATGTCAAACATGAATTCTCCCAAAGTACTTTTGTATAAAAAGACCAATGTTTGTAAATTTTTTTCCGTTTTTGGTGTGTTGTTTGGGCTTAGCTCTGAGACCAGCTGTGAGGAGAAGGAGAATAGCTACAAATTCAGCCACACAGATAAGGTTGTAGTGATTTATTTTTTAATCTGTTCCCCTTGGAATAGGAACTATCAGTGAATAGCGATCTTCCTACACATAGTACTGGTAAAGGGTGCTGTCAGGTGTCTCGTTTGCTAACTAATCTATCAATTTCCAGTTAATGTATCAATTGTTCAAAAATGAAAGTGTAGTGAAAATGTAAGTTGCTGGAGTAGAAAAAACAGGCTGTGATTGTTTCTGGAGGTCCCTTCAAATCACAAGCAGGAAGCCCCTAGGAGCCTGATGAGTATTTGCTGTTTGAATGGTGTTTCCAAATTCTATGGAAATTCAAAGAGAAAATGGGAAGGCTGTCAAAAAGCAAAGGCTGTATCCTCTTGGGAGACTACCTATATGAACAGATTAGTAGGGAGGGTACAGACTCACTGTTGCTTTCTACATAGATGCATTTTATTCAGTAAAAGAAGATCATTTTCCATATCATTTACAGACTAAGACAACTTCATTTTAGTAAATGCTTTTTTTTTATCCTATAATAACTCAAAAAAGTTTTGCTTATGAAGATTTTTACAATCTGTAATAAAAAATATACATTCAACTAATTTTATGAACTCACGGATATGGACATATGCAAATAATCATGCTTTCAAATCTTATATCTATGTACACCTATATGCTACAAGTTTTTCATGCTTCAGGAAATAATAATAGATTTTTTTTTCTACTAGTAAAGCTAGGAGGAATCAAAAAGAACTTCCCCATAGCCTATCTTTTTAATAGATTCTACAACAGTGTGTAGAAATTACCATATTTTTAATTAATACGCATTTGTTAAACAGATCAAAATGGGAATGCTTTAGCCATCAGCTTGGATGTAGCAGAGCCTAAAAAATTACGCTTTTCATTCTGTGTCAAAAAGGAAATCGGAATAAAATTTCTCCAAGCAACTGATAGTTCTAGTATCCATCTGATTTAATAAAGTAGCATTTGCAAGCTTAGCTGTTCAATTTAACACTATCAGGTATAGCTTCTGCTATATTTATTGTTTATCCTTAATAAATGCATTTTATTTGTACTTAATAAATGTGTTTTGATGCTTTATTTTTCCTGTAGGAAAGTTGGGAGTGTTTCAGTGCACACAAGCAAGTCTACAATCAAAATTCTACCCCAATGGGTATTTTTGTACGATCAGTCTGTGCTTCAGGAAATGTTGAATTTTGTCTTAAGTAGAAAACCAATGAAGACCAATTCATTAAAAAAACTGCCATAGGAGGTATGTGATTTGTTTTGAGAGTTATTTAGACTCAAAATGCATACTGTAATAAAAATTCAGGAAACAATAGAAAATCTACATGGACAGCTCATTTAAAGCCTGTGATGATTTTATGTTTAAGGTAATATGCATCTGAAGTGTAGTATTCTCAGAAAATCACTCTTTTATTAACTTTAGATTTAGCTTCTTTAGACTTTTAAAGTATTTTTAATAATGTTAAGCTATGTACTGAAATGAATCGGTTTGTTACTCCAGGCTTCATGTGACTTACTTGATGGAATTCAGAGCAGGATTCCCAACAAATGACAGTTTGAAGGGATAAATGCCAAGAGTAAACTTTCTTTTCTCTGCTGGTTTATGGGAACAGAGTTATTACAGTGTCTATGGCCCATGGTTCAATTCTATTCAAAATACTAAATTTACTAATACTAATCAACCTGCAGATACTAATGCAAGTGCATAATGTGGTTTTGACAGTAGGAATACCCAAGTCATGAAGTGTTATTTATAATTGAAAGAACTTTAATATTTGCAGCAAATACTCCCCCAAATTCTAATGGAATTTATGTCTGTTAGAGTTTATGAGTATTTCCTTCAATATTTGTATATAATATTGCCAGCCAGGGAAGAAAAACAATATTGTATGACTTGTATGACACATGTAACTGCCTGCCATGTTTCAACTGAAAACCCAACTGTTACTACCCGATAAAACTGAAAATTATTACAATTAAATCATTACTTCAGAACAACAAATTACTGAGGAATTTGCAAAATATATCAGTGTTCTGTGAAGAAAAGAATTTGTTAGCAATAATTGTTATGAATTAGTCACTTAGCTTTAATGCTAAGTATGATCTTGTGATACAGCATATAATTATGAGCTGCAGTTAATAAACAGACAATGAACAGGCTTGAGAAGGGATTTGTCCGTTGTCCAGAGTTCCCAGAGAATAGCAGTGAGTCTTTATTTTAACTCTCACCTCTAAATGTAAGGAGCAGTTATGTTCATGCTGTTTTATATCAGAAGCACAGAACTTAACCAGTGGCATTGTGCCTTATACAAACTTGTCACCAGTATATCCTAGAAATATCTTTTGTTCTTTTTAGCCAGTGGGACTAATAAATCAAAGATTTCTGACACCACATAAAGCACAGAAATATATACATGTGTGTGTGTAGGTACATATATATATAATGGAGACAGAAGATTTATATTAAAATATATGCTAAAATATTATGTAAGATGTTTCTTCTACTGGTTTTAGTGACATTAGGAATTCTGCAATATTTTTCTTCCTAATTCCTCCAGTTTCTTCCTGCTTATTCAAAACTGTGAGGAAGTTTCAGTACACCTAACATTCCGAAGATCACTATCAAGCCTGTACAGATTAATTGCATATAACACAGATCAAATTGTATAGAATTGTTAATCTAGGCCTGTCCTGCCCTGTTGCATCTGTGCTGTCAGACCGAACAGGTCTGTCTTAATAAGCTAAAAGGCTGAGAGAGTGAGAATCAGCTCCATAAAACTCCACCCAAATGAGAAAATCAGTCCTCAATGAACAGTGAGCACAGACCATCAGAAATCATTTTTCTTGATGGGGCAGATGGAGAAATGTGTTTTTGAAGGTAGCCTGGTAAGTGTTTTAAAGGCAACTATCAGAGGTCATTTTAGCCTCAGTTGATTATCTCTTAGCCTTTAGCTAAGACTAAACGGCAAGTGCAAAAGTCTCATATATACAGCTGTGGTCTGCAGAATAAAGGGTGTTTATTGTAGATGAAAGTTGAAGAAAAGAGTCAAAATCAAAGTCCACAAAGAGGAAAGTCCTTCCTTTTAGGACAGCTTGCTTATCGGTGAACTGAAAGCCAGGAAGTGTGCCATGTTGTGTGTCACTTTTGCATGTTTATTATGCCATTTCTGCTCTTTTTGCATAGAGTGCTAGTTTTCTATATCTAAAATCCTCAGTCGTTCCCCCAGAAGATAACATGATCTGCAACTTAAAAAAGGAGGATGAAAGATCATACAAAAACTGTCCTTCTAGTCAAAAAGGCATTAGCAGCATATCCTCATCTTTGAGCTGTATTTTTTAGTGTTGTTCAGTGGCCAGCCCAGGCTAAACCATGGCAGCCACCGAACAAAGATGAAGTAAAAGCTTGCAGGGAGATTTCATGTTAAATGATTTTGTCTCATTCCTTTTGTTATCTGCTGAGGAGAACAGCAGTCATGTATGATAAGCTCCTTTACAGACAAGGTTGCCATCCTAACTTCATCCACCTCATCTGTAACTTAATGCTTTTGGTGTCTAAAGGCAAGTGGTCTGCAGTATTGCTAAGGCTTCAGGCCAGATACTGCAATGACACCTAAACAATGGTACAATTTTAAGGCAATTCCCCTCATTTGTTGAAGTAAACTGAAATTTTCATCAGGGAGCTATTGCTTCTCATTTATAAAGAAAAACATCAGCTATTATGGTAATAATACAGAAAGCCTCATTAATTACAGCACACAATAAAGAATAAAGTGAGTGTAAAGAAGCCAAGCAGATGGTGCATTATAAACAGACTTTTTAAACAGTAACCTTCACAGTAGGGAATGCTGTAGGTAAGAGTGCAACTTAACTTTCATTAGAACATTTTTAATTCTATGTTTAGAACATAAATGTATTTCCAGACCTGTTCTTTGCTGAAAGTTGAATTATTCTGGAAAGCCTGAGAAAAACAAAAGCAATATGATTGCTTTCTAATTACAGAGATTATAGGGTGGGGGAGAAAGGGATATGCTGTAATGTTTTTACTGTTTTCTATCATTCCTTCTGCAGTTTTGAAACATACTATAAAGAAAAACTTGCTAAAAACTTTTTAAGAAGAAAATTGGTGGTTATCAGAGACAAAACCAGGGGCAGACTTAACTCTCTGTTTTGGGGATGTGGAGTTGGGTGAGAGAAGGCCTCGAGACCATTGCATAAAAGGAGGAGCCTTTGAGGTACCATTTTCCCCAAAGGGAGGGAAGAGAAGGGTGAGAAAATACTGCTATACGTTAGTGGTGATTTTAAGAGACAAACCCTGTAAAGATTCCACCATCTGTATCCAACATTCCTGTTTGCCTAGGAAATGAAAATGTAACATGCCAGTTTCCCTTGCAAGCATCTAGAAAATATCTGTAATACAAACCTATAAAATATTTGATTAGAGAAGCCATACCCATACAATTGTACATACCATAAAACTAACAGAACTAAATCTGTGTGATTTAAGAACTCAATTCCCATCCCATAACTTACTAGCAGGATTTATTTTAATGAATTAAATGAACATCAAGAAAAAGCTTCTCTCTGCTTCAGTGCAGCAATGCAAGAATATTGTTCATATCTGCTGGGTAACTTAACTGACCAGCCCCAGGAACGACAGATGCTCAGATAAAATCCTTTGCATCCTTACCTACAGTCTTTATAGGCTGTCTAAACTCAGCCTGCGTGTAAATCCCATCTGCCTTTGCAGACACTGCAGTGGCAGCAACCTCAAGGCTTCTTTTTTTTTTTGCCCAGTATCGTGTGACTTCAGCAGGATAACAGAGTAACAGAAGGACTAGCTCTCTGCAAATAGCTGAGGAGGATCCTTATACTGTAGCCTATTTCTTGGCTCAAGCTTTTTTTTTTTTTTTTTTTTTTTTTTTTTTTTGTTATCTCTGAAATTACCGTTCCCTGTATAAATATCCAGTGTATGGTAGTATGTGTAGAGAATATTCAGAGTAAGCCACATTTGTGGCTGTTCTTCTAAGGTCTGGGGTGATTCATTGGCCAACCCACCCATACATTATACCTTGTTTTACAGGTCAGAGTGTCAAAGGCAGCTCCATATCATTCTGTGATTCTGTGATATGATGCTACCACAATTCTCCTTTGGGTACTGCTGCCACTGACATTGGCCTGCCCTCTGATTCCAGTCCAACAGGCCACATAGACTTAGGCAGCTCATGGGGTTTTTTTTTAATAGATCAATGATCATATTTATCTGCTCTTTGACTGTGGCAATAGCAAGAGACAAACTCTGTCTCTTGAAGAAAACTTGCAGTTGTTGATGAAACTTTCAGTGATCCATCTGAAAAGATATCTAGCTCATGTGTTCACAAAATACTTGTATGAAACTGTGGCAGCTCTGAAACTTAGGAAAGGAGCTCTTTGCTGCCATCTCTCAGTGAGCTGAAAAGAGAGGGAGATGTATGTACGAACCTTTTGGCATATTAATTTGCCCACTCTCTTCCTGAGGGACAATTTTACTGATTTGCTAAGGAATCATTGAAATTTGGAGAATCAGAGAAATGAAATAATGTTACACTTGTTGTATGGTGAAGAAAATCAGAACTGTGTTTAAATATAATCTTTTTAGAAGTTATCATGACTGAACCTTAGACTATATCTGTTCCTAACTTATCTGGTGTGTTGAGTGTGCTGAAAAATAGAGTGGAGACATCAGCATGAGAGAAGATGATGGTAGCATCACTTAGGTACAATGATACAGGATTGACAAAGGGTGTAAATGGGAGAGACAGTAAATTGCTTCCTCTATGAAATGAGGCAGCCCTTGAGAGTATTTGTGGATTTGTCTATTCCCTATTTTGACAGTAAATGATGAAAAGGGTGCAGCTGATGGGTAAATTATGAAATCATTCGTTCATCAATTCTTCAAACTGAGTTACAGTGTATGCAAAGATGCTGTGTGTATCTTTCTTCATAGGTGCAACAGAAATACTTTCAATATCAACATTTCATAGAAACATTGCTAAGCAGTGGGTGCAAATTAGTGCTGAAATCCATTTCATCTTCATTTGTAGATTCAGAATCAGACAAAACTCTTGAGAAAGAATTAATAGTACTTGGTGAAGTCAGATAAAATGTTTTAGGTTTTTTATGAGTTTATAGGTTATAATTTGAACTACTTTGAGTTAGTTTTTTGCAAGTTTTAAGAAAAAAATCATAGTATCTGAATGTGGTCTTTCTTTGTTAGCAACAGTATTTGGAGGAATAATTTAATATATCTATCATTATGGAAAGTTTCCTTACTAGAATACTTGTGAATAGGTTCATTAAAATCAAAGAGCATGACTCTATGGCTATGCAAACACACAGGTTGACTCAAAAGAGGAGATGTGCTAGAGTTTCTGTGACATCCTCCAGGGATTTCACAATTGCTATTGATTTTACATGAAGGCACTCAGATGGTACAGTGATGGACGGCAGTATAAAGCCCTAAGAGAGATGGATAGACATGATTAAGTGTTTATTGGCCAGCAGTCAGTACCTTTTCCTTATCCTCTCAGGTCCCAATCCACATGTGATATGCTGTTACCGCTTTTAGCTCCAGGGTTGGTCATTAAACTCAAGCAGAAATACCTGATATGTTTAGGTCCAGAGGTCTCCGCTTCATTGGTTCTTTATCTCTGTGCTGCACTCTAACATCGTTACAATATTGAGGCCTAAATAAACAAAAGAGTTGTTGTGAATATTTAATTTTTTTAAAAACTTTTTATTCAAATATCATTAATATCTAAAGTTTTCAGCTATTTTGTTTGTTCCTTGGAGAATACACAATTTCCCTTGAGATTGTGGTCTGTTGTTACTCTTTCCAAAGGAAACACAGAAATCATCTTTTATCCTAAAAGAGTTTTATCCTCCCTTCTTGTTCTGTTTAATGTTTTCTTAGTTGAATAGTGTGAACTTTTCTAGACACATTTCTGGGATTTATGCATTAATATCAGACTCCAGATGGAGAGGCTTTTTATCAGATAAGCAAACCTGGGAGGAAGTCCTGAATGTTAACACTGGGGATGGAGACTGGTACAGTACTCTCTTTCTTTGAGCAAATCTGATTGCATTTGAATGACATAGAAGATAGAGTACTTTTATTTTATTCACTCGTTCTATTACTCCCACAATAAACTGTATAAGCTCAGTAAAAATTTTCTGGGATGTGGAAAAATTCGATAGCAAGGTGTACTAGGAAGCAATGAACATATTTTGTAGTTTTCTTCTGCTTGATATTTAGATGGTCAACTTTCTTAAGAGTGCTTTCAGATCCTGCAGATCAATATTCTGCTTGATTCTGATTTTAGTGGAGTTGATGGTATTGCCATCAGTGCCTTGCTATACAGCAATAGGTCTTTCTGGAATCAGGCATGTGGCCCTTACTCAGAGAAACATCCAACTTCTTTTCCAGCTGTTGACATCAGTTGACAGAGCACTGCTGGTACTTGTCTCACTGGGTATGATTTTATGATCTAGGATCAAGATTTGAATTTCACAGAGTTGTTTTTTTTTTTCCCTGTAAGAGGGGAAGGTATAGAGTTTCGTGTCAGAAGGAACAGGCTAGATCTACCCTAGCTAGAGTAAATAGCCATAGATGATACTTGTGAAGTCCACAAAAATATGAAGAAAAGTACACCCTTTCCACCATTGTTGCACCTTTTAGTTCAATACATCTTATAACTAATATAGAGCATATATCTAATTCGTTTGGAGCGAAGTTGATAGATTTTGGTGAGCACTAAATTAATACAGTATTTAATTGATATTTTCTGCTCAGGAGGTGCCTGTGAACTGCCATCATTTCTTTCCTCGTAGTTCTTATTCAAGGATAGCTTTTCAGCATTTTTAGATTCAATGAATTTGTGAAGAATAATCTGCATGTTAGACATGTTACCCCAGTGTCACTACTCAAGCAAAGTCATATGATGTTGTCTCAGACCAACAGTCTTTCTGGCACTCATAGTAATATTCTTCATAAAAACTGCTTCCAACAGTTCTGTGCCCAAAATGCCTTTTGTGCACTAAAACAATATAGAAATGGTAAATTGCAAATGCCTCAGGAAAGTCAGTTAAAACAATGACTGACTATTCATAGCAATGCTCTTTTGCATAAAATAATTTTTAGTATCTCTTTATTTGCTGACATTCCCTAGTGACATGGGAAAAAAAGCCTTTAAAAATATGGGCATGTTTTCCTGTCACCTGTAAGTCCAGACCTACAAAGTCTCTGCCCAGACAGCCTGGCTTGTTGTCTATTGTCACTTGTTTCCATTTATCTAACAAATGCTGCCAGTTATTTTGGTTTGTCACAGACTCTGCTTTAGTTTCCTTTCACCTTATGATGTGACTTACAGCTCCATCACAGACCTATTTAATAGACTGCTCAGCATCATTTCTCACTCTCTTGTCCACACACTGAGGGGGGAATGTTTCTGATCCATTTTGCTTGCAAGGGATTCTGTAGCAAAGACAGACATATCTTACTGTCATATAGAAGTACTTTTGTCAGCATTCCTGTTGTGACTGAGTTGGGTGGCTGTTCTAAGATATACCCCAGCCTGTTTATTTTCAGCTACTTTCCACCTGACCTGAGCACATGCACTTATTTCTTTAGTGATGTTCCAACTGTACAGATGTGAATGCTGGATTATTATTATTTTTTTGCTGTTGAGCTCTAGTTTGATATTTTCTTTCAGGTTCATTCTTCCACATTCTGGACTTCATGGTCAAATGCTTTGAAAATTCATTTTCTCAAGCCTAGTCTGAGATTTATTGGAAATATTGCATTGTGTATGTAATTACACCTTCTTCCTCAAGATCACTCAATAATTTATACCCCATTAGAATATGTTTCTATAGGAAATCATGGTTGCTTGACCAGCTCAATTATGCTATGTGTTCCAGAAGAATTTGCTATAATAAAACTGCATGGCAAAGCATTAAAAAACCTGAATAATCCAAGAAGAGTTAGAAAATTTATATAAGTTTAAGTAGTATTCCAACAATATAGAGCAACAAGTAAAATGTACCTTAGCTATATTAGTATCTTGTACCTCCACAATAGGAACAACAGCAAGTATTATATTAAACTATTTTAATGCTTCAGCCATTTAACCTTTTTGTACAGTATGTATTGTAAGCACCCTGTGTTCTGCAGCAAAGCTGCTGGTTTATGACAAACTGTTTTATAGCTTTTCTTTAAAAAAATATATTCATTATTTACTTTTTTCCTTTTTTTTATGGTAGCCGTTGTATTTTTACTACATCCAAATAGTTCATAAGCATTCAATAGCAGACAGAGGAAACTGAGTGACATTCTACTAAAGGTGCCAGTAACTTTGTCCTTTCATGTATACTTTCAAAGAAAAGACTTAAAAGGAGCTGGAAAGCTCATACAGAATGTGATGTATTTTGGACAATTGTACTATTCTTATCCCAAGAGTTTGAGGGGATTGAATTTGATTTGTTGGGAGGTGTTTGATAGTGATTCTCACTGTGATTCGTAGTAGTGGTGTTATGGTCTAGTGGTCTAGATCCCCAGGAGCTCTGCCTGCTTCAGCTCAGTCAATGGCATATGAAGGGACCAAGTGCACATTTTCCACAGCTCCAGAAGAAGGAATGCTGTGATCTCTTTAACTGTGGAAGAAAATGGCGGACTAAAGTTCACAGCTTTTCCAGAAATGGTGGATATATTATTTTTCATTATATAGTTGCTGCAGAGACTCAGGGAATTTAAAAGGAGGAAAAGACAGTTGCAAATATTACACTGAACTGGAGAGCAATGATAAGAAATTGATAGAAGAATGTGCCTTCCATCTGCAATTTGAGGTTGCCTGCAGAAATCCTTGTGAATTCCAATTCCTTTCATTGAGCTAAAAGAGGTGCATGGATTAGGAAGCATAATTCCTGTAGGCAAAGGAATGCCACTGTGCTGGTGCCTGTGCTTATCTCTTTCTTTTATTATTCCGTCACAGTTTCCTTTTCTTCAGTGATGCATCACCTCTCCAGGTAATAAATCACAGAATCTTTGTGGATAATGTCTTCATTTTGCATGGCAAACACATGTCATAAATCTAGGTGAAGCTTAATAACTGGTATAGGCCATCCTTCTTTTTGTGAATGGCAGAGACAGAGGATCCTATTTCCACTTCACTTTCCCACTGGAGGAGAGATGAAACTTGTTGATGAACTATTTGAGTACTACAGTGATTAATATCAATACCCCCAAAAAACTAGGGGAAAGAGATGTTAATACTGGCCTTATCAATTCCCTAAATCCTACTGAAAAACTCCACATTGACCAAGGTTTCTAGAAGATAATGACATTAGAAACACATGTTCCTTGTCACTGGTTGTGTACCAACTCTGAGCCATGTGTTCCCATCTTCAGACCTACCATTGTTATCTGGCACTATGTGGTTATGGAGACCTACTAGTCCTCTTTACATGGACCATTCTTGCACAATGCAGATAGATCTTATAGCAACATTATTTCTCCTGGGCAAACCAGCCTCTCCACATTCTAACCATGCCTGCATGTCATGCGTAGCTTCCCTTCAAAGAAGCCCTTCTAAAGAAATGAAAGGACTGCAATGATTAAGAACAGTCAGAAATGGACTGGGCTAATACTAAAGTTGGCTAGACTAGTAGAATTGCTTTCCTATAAGACATGCATATGGCATCTCCATGTTTCTTGTCCTGCCCTGACTGCTTGGGATATTTTTGGCAGCCAGACACTCATTGTAGTATAAAGTGCAGGATCACAGAGCCATAAGCTCCCAAAGTGGAACTGACAGCTCTGAAACAAAGACAGTGGCAATTTTCTCTGAGCAGGAGTGGTAGTATCAGGCCCATCATATGTAAGGCAATTACAATGTAAGCTAATGAAATCAGATGCCAGCTTTGCTGATATAACTAGTTTCACAACCTCTAGCCTTCCTAGCATAACACAGAATAATTCATAATGGGACTGCACAAAACTCTTTCAATTAGATTTCAGCAGTGGAGCGAGTTATTTTAGCTAGGCAGAAGCATGCAAAGCCTGTAGGCTCAAACACATGGTAATTGAATAAATAGACTCAGGCTTTTGCTATCGCAAAAAGAAATTAAGAACTCATTGTAAAAGATGTAAGAGTCTAACTCTAAAAGACACCCATTCAGCTGAAATCATCTAATTGCACTCCATTCAAAAATCACAATTCCGGATGAGGGGAGAGGCTGCCATTTCTCAGAAAATCTCTCAGTGGTGAAAGTGCCTTCAAGCGAAGGCTGTGAGCGCAGCCGTAACTTTCTGATGGTACAAATGTCAAAAATGCCTGCAACACATAAAAACACCTGAAGGCTAATCAGTAGGCACTCTTTCATGGATACTGAGAGGTGATATTTCAACATTTCAGGCAAGTAGCATTGCTAATCACGTGATTAGCCCAGTATAGCCCAGGCGCTTGTGTTTCACAAAGCTTACTGTAGCCTGCCTGCCAAAGGGGACTGAAAACACCACCTGAACATCACAGCAGCTGAATGTTTCTGGGCCAGTGCATGGAAGTTTTTTCCTATTCTCAGGTGGTTTTTGCTCTTTTCTGGTAGTGCCTACTGCTGGGGATTGACTTTTTGTTCACTTTCTCTCTCCTATTATGATGGGAAATCTTTCCCAAGGAAGATGGCTTGTTCCCCAGCCAAATCACTTCAGCTAAGCTTGTTCGATGCAGGGCTTTTATTCTGGGGATCAGATGCTTTCAATAGCAAATCATAGATGAACATACCAGCATGGCTGACTCTTCACTTGCTAATGGATTTGAAGAGAACAAGAAGAGAACCAATTCAGGACTCCATGAAGGAAGAAGAAGATCCATAAATGCCCTTTCCCAACTGTAATGGTATATTGGAGAGGAAGCAGGAGTGGTTTTGTTTATAATACTTTTATACTATTTTTCAGAAATTGTATATATATCAGTCTCTCCAGTGGAGAAAATGGCATCACACTGGGAAAGAAGCACTCAAGAGTGTGGGCAGTTTGCAAGGAAACTCACGGGACTTTTGATTTTGGCTTCAAAAAGGGAGAATAAATTATTTTTACCTTGTAGGTTTGAATAAGAATTGATTATAGTGAAATAGATTTTACAGTCCATTAAGTTCAGTCAGTACAAAATGAACTTAACTGGCCAGATTGACACCTGGAGAATACACCTTGTGCTAGAGGGAATCTTCATCTGTGTAAAGTTGATGCAGCTAATTCTGTTATCTCTTGCTTTGGATCTGACACCTGTGAAGTTTCTGCTGCTGGAGCTATATTTTCTGGATGATTTGAAACAGGCTGAGACAACAGGGGAGGAAGGAAGAGTCAAAGGAGAATCAATGCTATTCTGCTATGCCCCATCCTCGATTAGCAAAATAAGCAGACAAGTGCACACTGGCTTACATTTAGTACCTTACAGCTCCAGGCATGCAGATCCTACTCACATTACTCCTCTGACAATCATATCAAAACCATGAATGCCATGATACATCTAATCCATTTGATACTTTTGTTTTTCCTAATTATTGTAAGGAACAGACACATTTTCTTCAGTGCAAGGAAGAGCTAATGTCCTTTCCCTGGTGGAAATGGCACAGGGCAAACTGGTGTTGGAAACTACCAAATGCTACTTGAGATCCAGGCGCTGAGAAGAGGATAAGAAGGGAGATTTCTTCTGTAGAAAAGCAAACGTTAACGTTGCTCTGCTCATAAAATAAAAAAAGAAATAAAAAAGTCCTGTCAGAGAGAGATCCGGAATATTATATTTTTCACAGGAATGAAGAATTATGAAGTTCAGCTAAAGTGTTGACAGAATAGTTTATCATGAGCTAAACCACTTTCTTTAGATAACCCTTGCTTTTTAAATTCCTGTGCATGCAATTATTTTCCTTTTGAGGAGGTTTAAAAATAAACCATCAAACAAGATATTTCCAAAATGACACAATCATGAATGAAAAGGACAAGATCCTGAACCTGAAATTGTGTAAAATAGTTTTTGGCTCATAGATTGAATAAAATTTATCATTCTCAGGTCTTGAATTAAGTGGTAGAGTATGAAACTGGCTATCTACATGAACAATGTCAAGACCCCCTAAGAGTAGCCCTATGGCAATCTAAACAGTCATGTTGGCCCAGAAAATTTGTTACCATTGCATGTTTAAAGCATCAGTCACAGTGTTTGTTACCACCCCACAGAGAAATTCCATTTTATTTTCTTTGTCATGGTGTGGGATTATCTTTATAATAATGGTTGTGGTTATATGTAAATCATACTGTAAAAATAAAGGGGATGTAACTGGACAGGCACGAAGTTTGGCAGCGCTGCTTCTCTCATCACTCCTGATTCAGCAGTCATTGCACTGAGTCCTGTATTAGCCGAGTGGGTCTGTTGCTATTTGGTCACTGAAAATTGTAGTGCATCATCATCATACCAAATTGCCAACATCTGACTGTGTTTTCCAACAACAGGGAACTGTGGAAGCTGTTTATGTTTTCTGTATATTGTATGACATTGGTTTGTATAGTTTCTTATTAAATCACAAACAGAAGTCCTAGAATTCATAGTGAAGACACAGATTTGATAACTGGTCAGACTCTGAATTGCCCATGCAGGTAGCAAATATGCATCACTTCTGAGTGCTTTGTTTGGGAGAGAACTATTACCTTTGCACAAGTGTGAAGGCAGAGCCCCCAGTCAGTTTATTTCCCAGAAATGGGAGTGGACTATGTGATCATTTCCATTGATTGTAACTCAGACATTTACATTCTCTCTTTTTTTTTTATTGCCTTCCCTTTTGAAGAATTGATTTCAATAAGGGAAGCAGTACCAAGAGAAGATTGGCTGTATTGAGTTCACTTGAACTGATTAAAAAACATGGAAGTTATTAGAAAAATAAACATATTTCCTTTTCCATTATGCAATATTTCATCAACAAATTTATTAGTTTAATATACTGTCTAAGTAAAAATGACAAGGAATATTATTTAGCATCATTGGTGAATAATTTTGGCAGCTGGAGAACATATGTTTATGTATGCAGTACAGTTTACAATTAAATATGTTTCTTAAGAAAGGGATCATAGTTTTCCATCTTATGTAGCAAGGAATGATTACTGTAAGGATAGTCTAAGTCTTCATAAAGAAGCCTAATTTTGTTTACATTTTTTCTGGATTATTGTAAAATCTTAACTACTGAAGTAAACCTGTGTAAGGGTTATTTGGACAATAACCAAGTGATAGTCTGAACAGGCAGATACTAATCACCATTTCCATTGTCCAAAGCCAGTGTTCTTGCACTGAACAGGTGCCACAGCTAAGATGAGAATCTGTTTTGCAACTTACAGGAAAAGATAACTGAAAAAATAATCAGGTGCAGTACACACACTTCCAAGTGAATGCATAATTGATTTTAGAATCAGCGGTTCCTGTGAGTGAGCGGGTGCAGAAGCTGTACCTCTGTGGTGCAGTCAGCACCGGCTTCTGGAGGAGCTGATGAGAGATAAAATAGAGGCCCTAAGTACCTATGAATAATAGAGGTTTTGGGGCATTTTTGCAAGAATAGAAGATGAGTCTGAATTAAATTCCCTTCAATATTTTGTTGAGCATATTAATTCTTTCCCTTCTCTTCCCTCCACAGATGCATACTGTCGCAATCTGCTGGTAAACAGCTGCCGTGACTCCTGCTCTAGGACAGGTAAAGTAGTCCCAGGTCTTTTACCTACCTCGTCCAGGTGTTATGATTTTTAATTAATTTATGCTTCTATAGCACATTGAGGTCCTTGAAGAAAAGATAGTATAGGGTTGTATTCCCTGCTTCCTTCCAATACTGGCCAAGCAGATTGCTCGGAAGTGCGATTTGGTATGCACAGGTGGCACTGCCTTCTGCAAGCTCCTTTGTCTGTGTGGTTTCCATGGATTGATCTTTTTCTTTATCCTTTAAAATTTCTTCGTAAGGGGAGAAAAAGAGAAGACAGGTCAGAGAGATGCTTAATGAAAGAGATCTTCAATATACAAAACCTTTCCAAGGAGGTTTCACTGTATTGTCCAGTGTGCTCATCAACTGTGGTATTTTTTTTCTCATGGGCACTACTCCAAGACTCGATGATGGGTTTGCACAAATGAAAGTACCAGTAGAATTTGATATGGAAAATAGATGTGTAGAGACTCCTGGTGTGCTGTGTGGCTTTGCTGTTCATTTTTGTAATATCCCAGCAAACACATTTGGGCTAATTCTCAAGGACACCATAGTCCATTTCTGTTGAAGTAAGCTGAAAATTTCCTGTCAAAACCTGTATTTTTCACTATAATTAATTTATTTAATTAAAATTGTCGCTTTCTATGGGAAGTATTATTTTCATGTAAAACCAAAAATGCACATCCAAAGGTCAATTCAGTTGAGCTGTGCCCATTTGAACCAAAGAGATTTTTACTCTTTGGTTGATTTTGGTTTTAGCACCCTAAAATTTTGGGTCATACTAATGTAAGTCTTAGGCAACATCACTATGAATGTTGAACAGTATGACTTCTTGATTTTCCTTTAGAAAAAGAAAATTAAAAGACCTTTTTATACCCTTCTTGTCCCACTCCCTCAACTTGGGGTTGAATTAGGAATGTGAAATTCTGTTTCATCATTTCAATTTTTTCCCTTCACTTTCATTAGATTTTCATTGTTAGGCTGTTACTGGTTATTAGCTGACACTATTAGACTGGAGAGATGAGACCTTGCTGGTGAAAAAAGCGTAAAGAATTGAAATGACAGGGGTTGTACCTGTAGTGTGGTGGCTGTGCTAACTCCAGCTCAGTTGTAGGTTGTGCTGCAATATTACAAATGCCTTGGTGGGATGCAGTGAAATTAGATCAGTGCCCATGGGCCCCACCACAGAACTGTGAAACGACACAATGTTTCCCACAACATACACTAACTCTGTAGAGTGACTGAACTGTTATAAGTATTACACGAGAGGTAAAAATCATATCTGCAAAGTGCGTTGACAAAAATTCAGGCAATATTTTGCAACCAGTTCTGTGTTGTTACTACTTGTAATAATCCAGTTTTGGGTTCTAGTCCAGTCAGGGTCTAGTACAACATTTGGAAGCTATGAGCTCAGAAACAAACTGTGCTTCAAGTATAATATTGAGCAAAGCTCTGCACATACCTGGGGGCAGACTGGGGTCCTAAACCTATATGAATAATAGCTGGAGGCATCATTCATGGACATTGATTTCAGTGCAGCATCTGGCCTGTGTAGTGAGCACAGCGTTGCACTGTTTGGGCTGCTCTGAACTGGAGCAGAACAACTTTGCTAAGAGAGTTGTCATGTCCTGCTCTCTGGGCATCTCACTTCTAAGCATTGCCTGCATTTAATAGCTGGAAGTCGGTTAAAATTCCTTTCCAGATGCTTTCTCAGTGGTAGGAAAACTTGCCTTTGGCTATGTTTTTCCTGGAGAATTGCTCCTCAGGCTGTAGGACAAGACACGTTGCTGACATAAGCCTGACCATTTTCTCTGATATAGAAGGGCCTTTCAATAATTTTGACCAGCTGAATAAATGACCTATAACTTTAACACCAATACTTGTTTTACATAACTGTACACATTAGCAATTCACATCCAAATACTCCTTCATCCAAATGTTTGAAATCATGAGTCTCATGTCTTGTCACGGATATCTTCGTCATACTTTTGCCCTTGGCTAGTGGTACATGGTGCTTGCATGTGATCCTCCCAACTTAAATATTCATATATTCAGTTAAACATTAGATTTGGAATATTCATTATCATTGGAAGATAAGTAAGGCCCATAAACATGGCTTTTCTTACATAGTATAATATTTTTTCCATCATTACAACTGGGGACTGAAGTTTGCTGGTTCAGAGCAATAACGCCGATTCTGCGTATCAGAGGTGCTGAGGGACAAAACTGCCTGTTCTGCAGTAATGTGGGAAACAAGAAAACCGCCGGAGGAAAATCAGGCTAAGTTAACCTCTTTCCTAATTTGTTCTAAACCCAAGGAGTTAATTTGTGGAGTTAAGTTTCTGGTTGGTGAGAAGAGCACTTATTCTGCATAGACAAATGACAGCATACACCACAGATTTAATTAAAGAGAACAGAGATAAGTACTGCATTGTATGCTAAAGTAATGTTTACTATAGCAATTGATTACTCTGCAGACAGCTTGTTATTTTCTCTTCCAATTTAAAGTGAAGATAAGAAATATAGAAGGATGATAAATATTCAATCTAAATTGTACCTTTTAGGGAGGTTACTAAGAGATATTGAGAACTCTTATATAAGAAGTAAAGCTGCAAAATCCACAGGAGATGTAAATTGGCATGTTTTCTTTTGACATCACTGAGGGTTGGTTTACACCAATTGAGAATCTAACTCCCAAGAGCACTCATAGAAAACTTTGGTATCTTCAAACTTCTCTGTGAAAAGCAGGACGTTTTCTATCAGTGTGCAATGGCCTGATAAATCATCATCCATTTCTTCTGAGAAAGTGAGGGAGAAATGATTGGAAACAGCACTGTTTGTCTCTGGAAGAAAGCTGCAGGGCATAATGAAGAGACTCTGTCCACGTTAGAGCAGTCTAAATGTAAGACAGGGGCAACCAAACCTCCTTAATACCAAATCAGCTGGGAATGGGTAGGGTCACAGCTTGGCAGCTCCATAAGATGGTGGTGTAGGGGGCGAAAACAACTTGTGTCTTAAAGTTGGAAGTGAGAAATTCACCCTCTACTCCTGGTGCAGTGTGCATGGCAGGGTGGTGCAGAAAACGCAAGGTTCAAGTACTGTGGGAGGCAGAGACCTGTGAGTACTGCTGGCTCTGTGCATGGCTCCGAGAGCACTCACTGGAATCTGGAGTGCTCCAAGCATTCAGCTCACGTTTCCAATGTAGCAGAGCAAAGCCAGACTTTACATGTGTCAAATTTATACAAAAAGAAAACCGGATTATGTGAGCTTCATTATTCTTTTATTATTATTATTAACGAGTATGTGTTGCATGTAATTGTGGCATGAGCTGATGTTAATTAATTCCAAATAGCCTTTTTAACTAGAAAGTTTACGTTGTATTTCATTACTGCAGTAGGCTCTGGCTTTCCAAGTTTCCTCAAAATGAAACAATTTTCTTTTCAAGTGTACATCACCGAAGTCAAAGAGACATAATATTCCCAACTGTATAAAACAGCCTGTGGCAACAAGGTTAGAGCTGTCAGTTTTACACATGGGGTGCCTGGCAAACATATTATACATACAATTCAAAGCTGACCTTATACTGCACCTGAATTTAAATCTGTGTACTGCACAATGCTTTATATCCTAAATAGGCTGTTAACACCCTCTTGCAGCCCTTCCCTTTTATAATGGGCTGTAACTGCAACTGCTAAATTGTCATGAGCAGCAGCCAGAAGGTAACACCATAAAATTAGTTAATATTAACATAAAGATGCCAAATCACTTCTGCACACATTTGAAAAATATGTTTTCTTTTAAGTAGTTGAGTGCTTGCACATAAGAAGAATGTTCCATAAAAATTCACCATGTTTCCCAGTGTTTCAAATGTCTCCAAAAGACATGGGATAAAAAAATGGTGAGTTTTACAGGGCTGGGGACGTTTAAGACAGGAATTCGGAGAGTAAAAAAATTCTTTCAAAGACTTTTTCTCCAAGTGTTGGACAGCTTTATACGATGGGAAACTAATAGCAATGTCTGTAGATCAAGATGTTAAGACAGACCTTCTCCCAGGGCTATCGCAGACATTGTGGGCTGCAGAGAGGGGCTGGTGCAGGGTTGTGTAGCCTTGGCTGGGACGTGTGCCCAAAGCCAGCGTCTGACAACAGAGCGTGCTGCGTAAGCAGGGGACGTGCCAGACACAGCAGTGGGCTCCCTGCTGATGCAGGGGGTGGTGAGTGATTTATCTCTGAGCTTTTGGAAGTCTTGTGAAGACACTTTGTGGGCAGTAGGCTACAGGTGATCACTGTGTATGTGGAAGGGGGCTCTTGTTCGTGTAATATGGAGCATACTTTGCGAAGCCGCACTAGCTGAAGTAACTGGGGGGGGGTTACTAAAACCTCTTAATCCATCTGTGAGATAATCTCATCCCAACTAGAAATTCCCGCTTCTGCTAGTCTGGGGATGCTGAGATATTAACCAGTGCTTTCAAAGGGTGTAACGCAGTCATTTGCAGAGGATGAAATCCAGTGCCAAACTCCTGATGACTTCAGCAGGGTGAAATTTCTACTGTAACTTTAATGATGGTACAGATATGCACTGCCCACAGAGCAAGCCAGCATGCTTCCTCTGCTCATGTGCTGGGGGAGTAATAATTTGCTTCCTCTTTTATTATGACTGGAAGATTTTCAAAGTCTTTGCAAGGGATCGTGTAACTGCAGCCAGTGGGGAGGAGAGGTGTGGGAGGGTGGCAAGGAGGTGGAAAGGGGGAGGATTTGAGCAATTTACTGCAACTCAGGGTAAATTTCTGTAGGGTATACAAAAGGCTAAAAAGCAGAGGACAGATGTTGAGGCCAATGCTTTGCCACTGCTCTACACGTAGGTAATCAGGCATCTCTTTTGACTTTCTCTCTCTCTCCCCCCTTATGCCTCAGCCCCAGGCAGCAGGTTTTCAAAGCTCAGGTATGTGTGGATTTGACTTATTTCTGAAATGGATTCTGCCCACCTATGGTCACAGAGGGAAACTGTTTTTCCAGAGTAGGTTTAGGATGTTTGTGATACAGAATTTAAACACCGCCTGTCCTGAATGCGCTGCCAACACTTGCGTTTCGTTGTGTCACTTAGGCACTGAGGCAGGTCTATAGAAAGTGCTTCAGGCTCTAAGTATTACTGGGGCAGTATTACAGTAATACTGCTGTAATATCAGCATGTCTGTCCCACAGCCTAGTGAACAGGAATGTAGAAAGAATCACGGAATCAAAGGGAGTCCATCTGCCTACTCAGTCCCTATGGTTTCTCCCACCTCTGTAGCCCCTTCCCAGCAGACCTGGTCAATCAGCCCAGTGCTGTAACACTGCATGCTCAGTACCTATGTCCTTGCTCGAAATGAGAACAAATTCTGGTGCTTACTTTACAGCAGTATGACTCTTATCTTTCATGTGCCTGCTGCTGCAGAGGTGTGCTGTTTGCATGTCAAATCACCCCTCATTTCTGCACAGAAGAACAACACAAAAAAATATTTCATTCAGCCAAGACAAGCTCAGGAGAGGTTCAGGGCAAGGAGTCTGATTTCAGAACGACCCAGGCAGTGGGAAGGTTCAGATCAAGGTCTCAGACTGAGCTCTCTGAATCCAACTTGGCTTTTTAGCTTGTTTCCAATCCACACAGGAGCTGGCTGAGTCTGGCTTCGTGCCCTCTTTCTGTGAGCTCATACCATGCCTGGCACCTTCAGCAACAATGGAAAAAAGATTGCTTTTCTCGGTGTAAACAAATCCTTTTGGAAATGTTTTCAGGCATTTAAAAGAACTATTTGGAACTATCCCATTTCAATCTGTGGATTCCCTTTGTTATTCTTGTACATGCTCCTGTTAAGAGCTGCCTAATAGGTACTATTTCCTTTTAAATTCCTTTGGAAGTAAAATCCTTAGGATTAGTGGTTTTGTTTCCTTTGGTTTGGGTAGTTGCCATTCATTGACTCGTGTCAGACTTTAAAAACTGGCTGCTATACATGCTAGAGCAAATGAAAATCTGGGCGTGGTGTAGCATGTGTATTGTTATACTTAATGAAATTATTTCACGCCAGTGATGCTTCACTAACAAACACTAGTAATTCATTGAGTGGATTAGTTTCTATAATTGATTGCCAACTTTTGTAACAAGCTTGTGCTCAGAAACTTTTAAACACAAGACTCCTCTCCCTCCTCTGGAGACATCTATCTTGTATGCATTATGAAATGGGCACAGTCTATTAAGGTATTCTTCCCTGCTTGGGTATGACAGATATTCTCAAAGGAGCTAAACTCATTTCTGCACAATGTGCTAGAGACCTGAAGAAGTAAACTATAATTTGTCTTCTCTGAATAGCGCTTCACTCCCTAAGCTGGATCACCTTCCCATGAACTTTGCCTATGGATGTGTATCTGCTGACCCAAAGCCATATGGATTTATTTTCATAACAAACAAATCATTTTGCAGATGAAGTTGAAAACAAACATTTTATCACTGATTTCCTATAAATTAGACATTGTCATTGACAAAAAATTGACTAGTTACACACTAGTTACACAGATTCTATTATGTTCTTGCATATTGACTTTTAATTATGCACTGCTTAAGAAAACAAATAACAATGTCTTTCCCATCAAATGATAGGTAAAGTCTGCAGTTTCTATCATGACTTAGTTTCTAAGCTCATCCTCTAGATTTTGTGAGTTGCATGAAAATGCAGAAGTTCAAATCTGTGTTGAAAATAAAAAAGAACCAAAGGAAGCCTCTAATATTCTGTAACACTCATACTTGGACAAATGCTTCGTAGAAGGTGGGTTAGGTGTTCGGTTGGCACTGATTTAACCAGCACAGGCAGTTGGACTGTTTATACTTGGTGCGTTTATCACAAAGAAAGATTTTTTCAAGGTGCCGTTATGCTTCTTTAGGAATCTACTTTTGTAGACTGTCTTGGTTTAGGAGAGGAAGTTTTTACCAGTCTTCTATGATCTAAGAGATGAAACCACTCGGTATTAAGCATCAGTTCTCCTGATAGCATTGTCATACTGGTGTTCATAGACATTTACAGATCCTCCATGCTAGTAGGTAAAAGGGCAAGAAACTGTAAGCAATTTCTTTTTAGGCTTCTTCAGTAGCACATAGTTGTACAAACAGCTTTTCCTGTGAGTCAGATGATCACTTAAGCAAAATCATGGTGCTGCCGCTCAAGGAAGAGCCTTTGTCCCTAGAGATGAGATGACACCAAAAAAAAGAGCTGTAGAGTGTCCCAGGTGTCAGCTTCCCAAGTGTGAATAGACTGGTTTCTGCTGAATACCAACCTCAGCATCCTTTTGAATAATCTAAACTTTCTGCTCTGAAGCTCAAAGCCATGAGACAACCCTGCATGTCAGTGCTTCTCTGCATGTTCCTCACCTAAACCTGACTTTAGCTGTTTCCTGTTGTGCTACAGAGAGATATTCCCCCTTTGCAAAACAGGAAGAAGTTAGTTTAGGAAGATATGTTAGAAAACAAATAACTTCCGGTAGCTCCTCTGTATGTGGTAGAAGTCACATCCATATTCCCCTTCCAAATAGCCATTATTCTAGTTTTGTGTTTTCTAGCCTGCTTTTGCTCATCCCAAGCTCTTGAGCCCACTGTTTACCTATTGCAACAACTGTGATTCTTCAAACCATTCCTAAAATATAGTCTAAACCACAAATAAAATTAAATTATTATGAGAATGTTATTCATGTACAAAACTGTGGACTGAACTACTTTGCATGTGTTTTATTTGCTAATTAATCTGTAAGCATCCCAGAGTTTATTTTAAAGAGTCTGGTTTATAGACACGTGCACCCAGGACTAGTCTGTGCTAAGGCATATGCATAGAATATATGCATGGAATTGCTCTATGTCTATATAAAGTATAAATGTTATTTTCTCCAGGTTGTAGTATCATGCTTCTAAAAATCGAAGACAAAGGGTACAGCATGAAAATCCTGCCAACAGAATGAACAATAGTTATTAGTACTTAAACTTTTTTTATTACAGTGTAAAAAATACTTATCTTTACTCTCTGCTTACCTCTGCATAACATCCAAGGGAAAAGCTAAGGAGTCCTAAAACATTTCCTTTTGCTGTTATATGAAACACACTGACTATTTTCCATTGCTCTCACTTCCAAGCAAGCTGCTGGCAATTAATTCTTTGAAAAACAACCATTTTTTCAAGTGGCAGAGCTGTTCCGTTAACAACTCCTTCTGTTAGAAAGTTACTGGCACTTAGAACCGTAACAAAGAGATTTCCCAAACCTCCCTTTGTAAGAGAAATTTGGCTTGTAGACATAGTGGGAGGGTATTCATACCCTCTAATTTTAAGTGAAGTTTAACTTGGTGCTTCCTTGAGGTTCTTTCTGTAGATGATGAAGAGATGCTTAACTTCTGCAGATACGATTCAGATCAGAAACAGACTAAGCAACCATCTGGAGATACAGATTTTTTTTCTAGAGACAGTAGAAGGTACATGGGATTACTGTCCTTATACCACAGGCATCTCAGATAGATGATTATGCTGAACTAAGCAGGGATGAAAGCAAGCTCCATTCTATCTGACGAAAATAATAAACTACATTTATCCCATTCCTTGATTGGGTTGTGACTACTCTAAGCAAGAAATAGGAATTGCCTTCTTGTTTCAGTGACTACCAAGGAAAATATATAACTTTAAAGCCATTTGTACATAGATGTGCTGTTTCCAGTGTATTAGAATCAAAGAACTCCACCTATAAGTCCTGACATCAGGAAAGTACCTGTGTGAGGTGTCCACATGTGTGAAGTTGGAACCATAGAGGTTCCAGTGAAATCAAGTCCTGACCTTCCAGAGTTGCAGTTTTCTCAGTGGTAAGAGGGGTATGCAGAAAGTTTATTAAGATAATTAGTTAGCTCTTGCCAATTGCATGTTAATTTACTGTTAATAATTATTACTCGATAACTCCAAGACAAATGCAAGAGGAAATGGTAGCTTAGATATATAGGAGTAAATAGTTCAATATAATTCTTTTCTGGAATTAACCCACTGTTGCAATCTCTGGTACCACAGGGAACATATATTCAGTGGTCAAATTCAGATACATGAATTTAGTGAGACATGCTGCTGCATTCCTCCAAGAGATGTATAAGCCACAGAGAGCTGAGGAATAGTCATATATCTAGCATCACATTTTTGCTCTATCAGTAAAGCATATTCATTTGAGCTAGGAATCCCAAGTTCAGCCCTTACAGGCAGGTAACCTAGCCAGATGCAGGACATACATCAGCAAGAGCAGCTAACCTAGGGATAATGAAGGAAGTCACCAAGAACTGGGACTTCCATGCCTAATTGTTTCTTTGATGCTGTATAACTTGTACAACACAGGTGCATTAAAGCATTTAGAAGCTGGATTCCCTGTGGTTTTGGCTCTGTTTTTCTAAAAGTGCCAGCTTATCTGTGCTTCTACATACGACAGAAAACAATGGAAATATCTTAAGAAGTGGTCTCAAGAGGCTGAATCATAGCTCCAGCAGAGAGATATACCACTTTTCCTTATTGACCTTTAATATAGCTTCCCTGGCACTCTGCAATCAATGTAATCTTTTCACTATGATCATAATGGCCATTATCCTGAAGACAACAGATAGAAGTGGAAGCAATATTAAATTAGAAAAATAGCTGAAGGATTTCTTTGTTTTCTTTATGGATTTCTTATGAGTTTTTTCTTTTTTCTCTCTCTCTTTTTTTTCCCTGAAGTCAAAAATATTTTTACACTGAAGCAAGTGGTTGGCCCCATTAATATTACACACTTTCCCCTGTTTCAGTACGTTGCCAACAGTAAGGTATTATTTAGGGGAAAATATAAATGCATAATAAACAGATCTATACAATCATTACTGAACTAAAATAGCGGTTAGGAAAGTATTTTTATTGTGAAAAATGGCCCTGTAAGACTTGCTGGCTATTTGTAATGTTGCAATGTAACTCAGATAAATTGGTGCCCAGGAGTGTGACATTTCAAAAGCTTGAAAATACACTACATTTTTCTGATACGCCATTTTTGTAATTCTGCTAGCTGTTTTGCAGTAGCAAGAAGCAATTCCTCTATGCCCAGGCAGTTCAATTAGAGTGTTGTAGATGTTGTCAGAAAGACTCAAACATAAGTGCCCCTGAGCAACGGTTGCAATTTCATAAAGTATCCTCTGCCCTTCTCTCTAGTAATTGACATTTCTAGTCAGTTGTGTGCAATGCTGTTAACTAACTTCTTAAATAATGACTCATTTGTCTTGTAAACTTTATATGATAAACCTTCCCATTTGAGGTTAGAGACACATTTTTTTAGTAAAAGGAGGTTAATAGATGAAGACTTCCACAGGGACAAAAGGCTCTTTTTCCATTAAGTATTTTTACTGACATAAGCAAAAGTTCATCAGATTCTGGATGTGGATGTAGGGCAGCCTGGTAATGCTATCTGCTTATCTGTCATTATTCATAATACAGATCAAGAGTTCAGGAGATACCAGAAATCCTTAGTGAATTGGGACTGTGGAGTGAGAAGGGGAGAAGTAGATCGGGGCAGTGACTTGACTGACCTTTGGTTAAGTAGGAATCCCAGCTACCTAAAGACTGGTCAAACAGCACTGTACTTTGATGGGCAGAATTTGAAAGCATTTGGGAGTTTAGATGTGCAGACAAATCCTTAATAAAATGTTCAAACACACTAAAATTCACAAGAGTTTGTCTTTCATCCCTCACTGGCTTACGCATTTTTACAGTCCATATGTGTGTCTATAGTCATGTCCACATTAGAGGGGTTGTTTGGACAATGGGAGTGGAGCAGTGGATTAGGGCAGTTGGTGCTGTGGCCCCTCTGTCTGCACACTGGGTGTCTGGGACATTCACTTTGGTTCCCTGAACCTTCCCATCATTCATGTGGCTTGTTGCTTCAAACTCTTAAGTCCTAGCAGGGGCTGGAGCACATATGACATCTATGCTTCTGTGTGAACCAGGGCATGATGGTGGACCACTAATGGTGGACGAGTCAGGTATTTGCTGACAGACACAGCCTGTTGCTCCTTTAAGCACCTAAATGTCTGAATGGATTCTCTGTATAGGAGAAATGACAGCCATGGAGGTTTAAAAATTCAGTTCACCGGCAGCGCAGGAGTGCTGACCATTTCAGGCTGTAAGCACCAGGCTTCAGCTCTGATCCAAGGAACCATTTGTGGGGTTTAGGGGACGCTGATGGATTAGGCAGCCTTTGGCTTGAATGCTAAGATTACTTACAGGGCATCTGCTCATTATCCTCCATACTACCCTAGTTGCCTAAATAATTGCAGTCTTTACAGCTTTTCCCTGTCTTTCCATCACTGACTTCATGCAGAAGAAAGATAATTTGTGCACATTTAGGAGATGTGGATTTACTTCCTGCTTCTGCTGCAGTTTTCAGACAATGGCCTTGATTTCCTTGCTCTGAAATGGGACAATAAGATGTTTTCTGATCTATGTAGTTAACTTTGTAAGGACAAGAACTTTGTCTTACTGCATGTGCATCTAATGCTCAATGCAACAGGGTACTGATTTTACAAAGCAAAGCACAAACTCTCTTGTTAACCCCCAAAGCCTTCTGAAGCCAAGAACTGGGAAACACTTTTTATAGGTGAGCTATTACAAGCCTATTTCTATTAGTTTGCTGGTTTTCTGCTAGAAGTTTGCACTGGTTGCTATGAACAATGGTTACTGACTGGTCTAAATTCTTCTTGATAACAGGTAACAGTATTATTTTTGCACTATGGAAATTGATTCTCTGGTACGATGACCAGCTTTCACAGAGGTGGGAGTTAGAAATCCAGTTCCTAGTGATGATAAATAGCAGTTGGGCACAGTCTGGTTTTAAAGCCTTTGAAAATCTCTACATGTGACTTGACTTAACATCAGGGTATGAGACAGCATGACTTGATGCAGACTTGGTATTCTAACCCAGAGGCTTAAATGTCATAATGCAGCACCATATGATGTTATTACTTAAGAGACATTTGAAAGCTTGGAGATGCCAATATAAACTAAAATTATAGGGTAGGATTTTGACAGTTTCAGTTTCAGGAACCAGAACACATTCTAATTCTTTAAACTACAATTGTGACGTTTCACATTGAACCACTTAATCTCCCATTAAGTATCTGTCTTATCCTATTTTTCTCATAAGTATTCACCCAAATGACATCAGCCTCATTGTCTAAATCAAATCAAACGCTAATACTGAGTTGGGAATTTGTTCTTATGTATAGTTTAATAGGGGCTGCCCACACAATCTGGTACAAAGAAAAGACTAAACCAAATTCCCTAATCATAGTTTCTGCTACCATGTGCTTTCTATTTATCTCAACTTTCATTTGACCTTGAATTTTCCTTTAGAGGAAAATATTGCCATTTTCTGTTGACAAAAGCACAATCGTGAAGTCTGGGGCAAAAAAGCAACATTGACAGATATATTGAATTAGAATTATAAAACAAGCACACAGCAATTCCTAAAATTGCTGTTGTCATATGTTAAACATATAGTGTACCACTTGAAAATCTATTATGATAGGCTGCTACTAAAAAGAGCAGTTAATATTATAATCATTGTGCCTGCAGCCTGTTAAACAATCATTAGATGAGAAGCTTACAGAAATTTTATAGTGCATGCAAAGGGTTAAGTCCAATTCATAAAAGATCAACTTGCCTGATCTGGAATATATTCCAATTCAGCTTCTACAGATGTTACCACGTAGTCTCTCCTCTGTGGTTCGGGATCAATTTGGGAGCTGTATCTAAATCCCTGTCTAATGGGAGCTATAATAAAGGGTCACAGAATATACAGACATTACCCTCCATCAGAGATAAAACCCAACCACCAAACAAGTAAGTAAACAAACTGCAACAGAGTTCCCCCAACAAAGTTATTCAGAGGATAATAGTACTACAGAGAGCAGTTATTCTTATTGTTGTTATAATCATTGTGTCTGCAGCCTGTCAAATACTGACAGGCGCCTCTTTACCTTAGTAAAAAGGAAACAAAATGATCAGATTGCAAAACTCGTAGACTTTGATATCTGATCATGTCTAGACAGCCTATGTCCCTGCCTCTTAAAGACAGTCGTCAAATGCTTTGCATCAATAATTTGATATGCTGCTGTTTTTGAGATGTTGAACATTAATGTCACCTCCTTGGGTCCCAAGTGTCTGCCTCTTCCACATTCATTATTTTTAGGTAATAATGGATACTTGCTTCTGTTTAGTTTTAATAACCATGCAGAACAAGCAGCTTCAATATCTGAAATAAACTGCTTCACAAATTAATCAAGTGCAGAACAAAGCTGTTTTAAGTATATGACAGTGATGCATTATACAGTCTCTAGCCTTTTCTGCTGTGTGCTAAATACTATCACCAGCTGCAGAAATGGAGGAAAATTTTATTAGAAATCAGGTTCTTTGGGAGTTTTTACTAAAGTGTAAAACTGGATTTTATCCATTAGACACGATCATTTAACATAAGTCCTAAAATTTCAGAGGATTATTTAAGAGCCTAAATGCTTGTGAGAATTAAGAGAAGGAGCTAAAGATGGGATTGCTTTTGTGATCCAAAGATGTCTTGGATGAGTTAGATGCCTTGCAGGCAGGCGGTCATAGTGCAAATTTCTCATGCTGGCAAATACAGTCTAAGTCTGACTTTGAGAAGAACTGAGCTGTTTGCGGTTGAGCTGTAATGAACTTCCCTTAGCTCAGCAGCTCACTTGTTGGGCTTTTAAAGTGCCTGGTTCTAGGAAAGAGCTGAATTATATGCAGCAGTTTTGCATCAGCCCATCAGCGCAGGAGGAAGGGAGCAGAGCTATCATTCATTTCTCTTTGGTTTTTGTATTGGATATGAAAAAAAAAATAGTTGGAATATTGAGATAACTATTCCTCTTGCTTCTGATTACTCTCAGATTACATTTAACTCTATCTTCTATCTGTTCAAAAAATTCTTGTCCCTAAAGCATTTACGAAAATAACATGGGGTACAAACTGACAAATTAACGCTGATAGATATGCAGAGAAATTGCTGGTTTTGAATGTATCACATTGTAGATGTGAAGACCTCAGTATAGAAATGATCTCCTGAGTAAAATCTATATGAGATATATAGAAGTTGCTACACAGAATATTGGCTTATTGCACTCCATAGATTTGAAACCATCTTTCTTGGATGGCAGTAGAAAACTTCAATATACTTACATGAATTATAAATGATGTCTGATTCTCTTGTTGAAGTAGGTACTGTATGTTTTTCTAACATAGGCCCTTCAGCCTTTAAAAAGCTGCTTTGTGTATGTGCAAAAGTGAAAGATCTGCATTTGGAAACTTTTACTGCTGTCAATACCATTGTGTAAATTGTGTATCCTACTGTAAATATTTTTGTTTTAATTGGGAGTGCCACAGATATTCCCTTAACATGGGAATGAAGTCATGGCTTTTAAACAATTAGTTTAGAGATGGAATTGATTTGGAAGAAATAATGCCTGTGAAGATGCAGTATATGAAACCAGTATTGATTCAAGGTGACAATTCCTAAATAGTTCAGACATTTTGGTGCCGTGAAATGAACATATTTTCTTTCAGTTCAGAAATACAGTAATACACAACAAGGCAGATCAAAGACAAGGAATCATCACTTTGCTTTTCGGATTCTCAGCAGTGATATAATTTACATTCTTTTAGATGTCTTTGTATTGTTTTTATTTCAAAACAATACACACCCCTGAAAGTGCCTATTGCTAGCCTGAGATATTAATTTCATCGTAGCTTTAGTAATGAGCTGTACATGAATAGCTGGATAAAATTCACAAGGCTCTGTGACACAAGGTAGTAGATAAAAATCTTTTAGATCTACAGTGCTGTGAACCCAGTGCTGCTTCTCGGCAGAAAGCAAAAATCTGTGTGGTCTTCATTTGGAGCAATCAGGATTCCAGTTAATGAATTGTTGCGGTTTAAACCCAGCCAGCATCTAGAACCATATAGCCCCTCACTCACTCCTCCCCCTGAGTAAGGTAGGGAGAAGATGGAGAAAACCAAGGAAAAAAAAAAACCCATGGGTTGATATATAGACAGTTTAGTAGAAAAGTAATGAAAGAGAAAAAAAATAATGGTAAAAGAATATACAAAATACAGTGAGGCAATAAGTTGCTTTTACCACCTGATGATTGGTTGCTCAGCCTGTCCCAAGCAGTGATTGCGGATCCCTGCCCCTCGGCCAACCTCCCTCTTTATACTGAGCATGACATCTATGGTATGGAATATTTCTTTGGTCAGCCTGTCCTCTCTGCTTCAGTGGGAATCTGGAAAAGTCAGATTCTTAATCTGACTTTAAGAATGCACCTGGATGGAAATATGCAAGCGGGCTTCTTATTAAGATCAAACCTGAAGATTTTTGGCACTGCCTAGATCTCTTCATGATATTGGTTGAGTGAAGTGGCTTCTTGTAGAGCTATATCTGTACTTCCTGGAAAGCGCTGCCCTCAATAAGAATAGCACAATGCTGTGAGTAATGGAACTGATAGGCAAGGCATTAGCCAGACTAACCTCCCAAAGGTCAGCCAAGGATAAAGAAAACCTGGCAGACTACTTGATGTAAGAATTACTATATGCAAAAAGGACTTAATGGAAAATAGAACACATTTCCTGAAAGAAGAAGCTGACAAGGATGCAGTGAAAATAGTTATTACGTGTGCCAAGAACGGAGGGTGGTCTAGTCTGGAGCATGCCAATAGGAATGAATTTTACTATGTTTCAGACCATGCAAATGTGGGAAGGCTGTACACAGGCTCCAGCAAATCTGAAGGATGTTTACCTGGCTTTAAAAAGAGTATATTGTTAGAAATGGATTGCTCTAAAACCAGTCCATTTCCAGCCCTGGCAGTGTCTGTATTTCAGCTACTCCAAAACTAAATCTGAATCACAAACCAAATACATTTCCCTGTCTGATGTGATGGCACAACTCAGGTCATCATCACAGATCTACAATGCAAAGCTTGCCCTCAAGCCAAGCGTGTGAAGAGCCTGATCAGTTGAATGGCAGCCAGGGGTAGTGTGACTGCACAGGAGCATGCCCAGTGGTCACCTGTGCAAGGGGTACTCACAGAGGGACTGAATGAACGGACACAGACCTTAAAGAGACCTGGGGTCATTAAAAGAAGCATGAGTTTCATAGATTGACACTGTGCCTGTAAAAAGAAAAAAAGGAATCAAATAAGGAGAAAGCTGCCTGCAGCATCACCCTATCTAAGCTCTGACAGAGCACTTTTTCATCACAGATCTCAAAGCATCTTAAAAAGGCAGATAATTATCATTATTTCTGTTGCATAGCTTGGGAAACCCAGGGAAAGAGGAAATACTGTTTACCCAGTCTCACACAAAGCTGAGTCTGAAGCTGGAAAAGATGGTTTTCCTAATTCAATCCATGCCTGCTATCATATGACCCTTAAGTCACAGATGAATGAACTGTAAAATACAGAAGAACAAGTTGATGAATATTTAAGTCATGTTTAGAATATTTGAATTGATATTTTTGCACCTTGATCTCTCTTCTTACTGTACCCAGCTGCCTTTCATTTTCTGCTGCCTGTGTGCTGTGCTTTTTTTCATATTCATGATATAATTTATCTCTGCTAATGTTTTTTAAGGAAGTTGTTCAATTTTTGTTCTGCATTCCTTTGATAATTCTGTACCAAAATCAATTATAAATATCAGAAGATGTTGGGTTTTTAAAATACAAATTATGAGCCAAATTTCTTTCTAGAGTAGGCTGATTAAAATAAGGTAACTAGAACAATTTCTATTTATCTTAGCAAAGACTTTAGCTTTTTTATTATTACTCATGCCACTGTCATTTTCAGACTTCATTTCTGCAAGTTCGAAGTCTTCATGTAGAAAATATGCCTTTTGTACAATTTAAGACTCCCAGTGCTGTTATTTCTTAGTGGCAGCCTGTTGAGTAGTCCTGCACCCTTAAAGGCAACTGTTAGGAAATGGTGGACTGTTGTAAATGCAGACACAGAGGAAAGGTTTTCACAAAAAAGAAAACATAGATTGTAGTGTAAATAACTTGTCAGAAGCTATTATTACTTCTTATTTTAGTGAAAGGCCAATTATCTATCCGATGTCACATGGCATGCTACCTATACATATAGTCGACATGAGAGCATGCACCCAGACCACCCTGTATGTTGCCCAGAGGTGTAGGTGTCATTTAGAGTTCAGGAATCTTTAATTACAAGGTGTAGCATCATAAAAATAGCTTGTCTGATTTTTGTTTTTCTTCTGCAGCAGTTTTCCCTGAAATTAGGAGGAGGGTAAATAGGCAATGCAGGTAAATGGGCTTCCAGCAGTTTATTCTGGCTACTTTGCGTGGTGCATGGCTGCTTACTCCTTGATGGTATAGAGGTGCTATAGATAGCCTGTCCGGGGAACATCATGGATAGCAGGAGGCTGAACCTGGTCCTTCTCTCTGCACCCCAGCAGTCAGTGATGCATATATGTCTCCTGGAAAATATGCCCTCCGCAGTCCTTTTGCCTGTGGAGACAAATGGTGAAGGCAGGACAAATGACACTCTTGTTTCAGCCTGCCTCTGTCAGACTGGGCCTATACCGTTTTTAGTAAGGAAAATTTCTCCCAGAGAGCTGAAAAATATTGAGTAAAAATCCCATTTTTCCTCAGAAAATGAGTTCTGCTCATTCAACCAGTTAGCACATATGATGAGTTTGACAGCACAAATCCTTAATACTGCGGGCAAGTAGGTGCATCAGTCTTTTAGTTTGCTGCTTGCTCCATGCTCCTAACGAACACACCAAAAGGACACTCTGAACTGAGCTCTGTAGTTGGATTTGCACTATAGCGTGATGGTGTATGTGGGGCTGGAGTGAGGGTTAAACAGCAAATGAGTGACTATAGACTTTGAGCAGCAGCAGCCACTCTCATTAGTGAACCAAAGGCTGAAGTTGAACTAAACCTTTTGTCATTTGGTTGTGCAGAAATACTTATCAATATCTCCTGAACGGGTGAGAGGGTAACTATAAGAAGGAATGACAGAAGGCCTTGACACTTGGAGTAAGCAAGAATATCTGAGTTCTTATAACAAATTTCACTGAAAGCACCTTTGATATTTAAAGTATGAGATCACTTGAGTCAAATTAGAAACAGATTTCTCCCTTTTTTGTCCTCCTAGACTCTTTTCCAAAAGTTGACATAATAAATCTTGTCAGGCTCATGTGTTTGTGCACTGCTAAACATTAGGGAAGTCAATACTCGATCATAACATTTAAAGTAGCAGTTCATGATTCAACAAAATTCACCTTTAAAAAAGCAAAAGGTTGCCTATGGGTTTATGAAGGAGTTACTGAAACTTCAGGAAAGGTTGCAAGGTTGAATTTTGCCTCTGTTGACAATAAGTTGCTTTTGCTTCAGTATGATGAAGCTCTACATTAGGGTTCAGCAACTCTTTGGCCTTTTGGCAACCAAAGAAAGATATTTGCTTTTCTGTCCTCCTGACTTTCTGGCTACGTGGACACACGCGTGTTCCCTACCTCACTAAGGCTCTGAGCAGGCCTCTTTGTTCTGCCTGCTTGGCAGGCTACTTGTGCAGTGGTCCATAAGCCAGAGGTATGTACTGAGCACGGAGAGAGAATAGGTGGAGATTTCACACTTGAAGAAGAAAGAGGACCGTTGGAAGTGCTGTGGTGTGGGCAGGTAGAAAGGGGGTATGGTGGAGCAGTACAATTTGGAATTGGTCCCCGTACTCATATAGCTATGCACGGCAGCTAAAGAAAGACTGTGTAGAAATCCCTGTGGTACATTCATTCACTAAATATTTCTTCATATTCAAGAACATGATTAAAGATCTCCTTCCATCTCTGTTGTGTGCATCCTTTTGCATTAGCAAATGACTAGTTTGCCTCTCCCATTATCCAGTTTGTCACCTTTCAACTATTTTCCTTTGTATTTTATAATGCACATGAATTAAATACAATAAAACTAAATGTATATAGTGCAGAAAATACAAAGGATCTCAAATAGCTTTACATAAAATAATATCTAGGAGCTTTAAAACTGAGCTGCATTTAAGGCTGGAAAAGCCAGCCTAAAAAGATAAGATTTCAATTTTTTCTTAAATGAATTCACTGAATCTGCATTTCTGATGTCAAGTAGAAGCAAATTCCATAGCTCTCATGAATAGCAAGCACAAGCCCTACAGCTATGAGAATTTAATCTGAATCTTTTATTTTGCATGTCCGGGATTTTTAAAAATACATTTATTTTAATATATTCTGAAATCTTTGTGGATTTTCAATCTTATGGCTTGCATGGTTATTTATTCTCCACAATTGTCCTTACATTCCAAATCACTAAATGAAACATTCTTCTGGAAAAATATTGTTAATAGGATAAATAGCTTTGAAATGACAACCATGATTCATTGGAGCAGAATACTTCTAAGTGGAAAAGTTCCTTGCTGTACTGCTTTCTCTTTGACAAAAACCTAGTCATTCAACAGAAGTTGTAGTACATGTGATGAATGCATATGGACACGCTTATTATGCACCAAGAAAAGAAATATAAATGAAAGACGATCATCCAGGAGCTTTCATTTCTCAGTCTGCTGCTGTATTCTAACATGTAGGGTCATTAATCCAACAGGCAGTGTTCACAGGTGAGGAGCTGGTAGGAAGAATGATTTTATGGCTAAGATTCAGGAGATCTACATTCATTGCTGCCTCTTTGGCACTTTGTACCCCACTGCCAGGTGCCAATGCCCAACCGTTCCTTCTGTCCTTTTTTTTTGTCTCATATGCTTCACTTACAAACTTCCTGCTGCAATGGAATTCTCTGCCAGTCAGGGTCGAGCTGAAACTGAGAATTTCCTTCAGGACTGTTGACATGACTGCACTAAAGTAGGTCAGTACAATGATAATGGATGGTAGATAGACATAGCACATGAGACTGATAGTGTATTTCTGTTGCTATGATGTGCTTCTCTCTCTCCTGCTGTCAGTAATTAGCATGTAATCTCAGAGTATGTCTACATTGCCATGAATACTGAGCTTATGAACGTATCTAAGGTACTTTAAAACACCCAGCTCCCGGAGAGTTGAGATTATTGCAGTCCCTAAGAATAGGGTTCGTTTAACAAGCCCAGCAACAGATCTGCTGAGGTGCCTAGAATGAAGAGAGATGCACGCTTTTGTGACTACCACACTTTTGCTCCTTGGAACAGCTAGTTTAACGGTACTTTGAAGTTATTGACTGAACTGAAAGAACACATGTACACCTGCCTTTTATGTAGCAGTCATGGACTAATCCATCCAAAGAGCTGATGGCCCCTATTAGCTAACTTTATCATTGCAACCAGCTGCAGGAAACAAACACAGGAGCCAAGGAGGGGCTAAATTCTCAGAAATGTTGTACTTACACTTACATATTTCCATCTATAGCCATGAGTGCTATCAAAATGGTAAGAGCTCCTCAGTTCCTTGTGTTATTCAGTTCAGAGAAGAGGGAATAATAAACCACTTCCCCTCTTCCTGCAGGCCGTGTGCTGGCAGTGTTGGAGGGGTTTCAGTGAACATGGTGAGGTTGGGGACTGGAGAACAACTGCTCTCCGTAGCACGCTTGCCAGGTACCGGCAGTGATCCAGGTAGGCATTCGTGCCAACTGTAATGCCTTGCAGAGAGGGAATACTGCTCCTGGCATAGACAGAGTATGTGTTGGCCACATGGTTATGAAAGGGCAGATGCTCAGGGCATTTTTCAACTTTGCTGGCTCTTCCAAATTTCCGGCAGCTGTTATTAATATTTGAGTAACGCAACTAGCGTGCTCCATTTGGAAGCAGCCAAGCTGTCTCCTCCAATTTCCCCTGGGCAAACTCCTAAGCCATGTGCTTCTTTACTGCCATGTTCAGCCTCCTCTAAAGTCGGTATGGGGCTGAGATCATGGGTACCATTTCCTGGGCATTGGTTAGAGCAGGCTCGGGGTTGCTCTAACATCTGTTAGCAGGAGCCTTGAACTCCCTGCTCCCTCTCCCAGCCCAAAAACAACATCTGTTCTGATGAGCGTATCTAGTGAGATGCCACTCTCAGTCCTTCCCAAAGAGGACGCCAGCCTGAATGTAAGGAACAAACTGAACAGAAAATATGCTCTGCAAAGTGCAACCTTTCCCAGTTTTGCTCCTAGTAAGAAAAAGTCCATTTCTGCTTCCTTTGATTGCAGTCCCAGGAAAGGTTGTAGGTGGGCAGAAGGAAGTACGTGCGTGGTTCTCTGGCTTTGTCCTCATAAAGCCGAGCTGGAATTCCAGGTCACTTACAGTATCTGTTGTTTAGTTTTGGTAAAAAGCTGCTAGCTGAACTTCTTCCCCTTCTACAGAGTTACTAATGATCATCAGTCTCATGGGGATTCCTAGAAGTTATCCCCTTTTCACAGAGAGCAGTTTAAGGGATTATAAAATGATACCAATGTGAGAGGTCCCTTCAGGGTGTTCATAGATCTGTGGTATCTCTTGTTCTGTCTCTAGACTTCCCAGCACAAATACTGTGACTACGGGCTATTTGCTTTGTGCTGTTGTAAAATGTCTTTGGCTCACAGGTACACTGTTTCTAAGAGGTCAGAGCTAAAACTGTGAAGAGAGATGCAGATTAGCAAGGCACAGAATTATCAGGGATGTTAAAGTGGTTATAAACTTTACCTAAAGTTTGTACAGTTACTTGCTGTTCATCCCTTCCCTTTTTCCTATCAAAGATATATCCAAGTCCATTATAGACATATCCATTAAAACCTGGGTGGAATATAATGTTTCTTATCTAACTCTGTTCCCTGAGCCCTGAACTATACCGATATGGCTAAAAAGTGCCCAGAAGAACCTGAATGTCCAGTGCTAAATAACCAATATGTTCCAGTGTGAGAGAAAGAAGGATCAGGCAATTTATAATCACTTCTAAATGAAAATACGTTGCAGAAGCAGAGACATCTCCTCTGCGGGAACATCTGGCTAGAAGTAGGAGTACCCAATACCGCAGCTGGGTGGGAGATGGGTTTCCTAATCCGCAGTGGTTTGTAAAATTTTAGAAGTCATAGTTTCGAAATAGGATGAAGTTGAAAATGGAAAAATCCAAAACAACTGAGCATCTCATGCTGTATCACTTAAGAGCCTCTTTTCAATCATTTTGAAAATACTGAGTCTATTAGACCAGGAAATGAAACTTCTTGGCAAACAAGATGTTTGCTAATTTTGGTATTTTGTGTGAGTCAGAAATGTGTGGAGGGAAATGTATTGAAACTAACCCCTTCGTGTGAACTGTTTCAGATTGCATAACTGACATTTGCCAATAAAGAGATGTTACATCAGAAAGTTTCTGAACATATCCTGAAGAAAAGGCATTAGAAGCTACTGTAAACACTTTCCCACACATCATTAAAGGCTATTGGTGACACTGGATTTTCACAATGGCCAACATGATGAATGTCTGCTTTCCTCTGTGCCTAATTGCAAAATAATAATATTCATTTATGAACTTGCATATTTCCACATCGTTTACTTGATCACAGAGCTACACTGTCCCATTTCTTTTTATCTCATACTTTCAGCTGCTTGCTGAAAACAAGGTGATGAAAAATCCATCTCTTTGAAATGTGAGTGTATCATCTAGAAATCAGTAAAAAAGTCATGTTTTCCTTGATAACATTTTCACACCCACATGTATTCAAAACTCTTAAAATTTCCCTTTTGAATTCTCAAAAGTACGTTATAAAGTGAAAATTATGGCTACAAAATTAGAATTGTGGTGTTCAAAAATCTAGAAAGTAGTTTAATTTAAATTATCCATGATTGTCTGTTTTTCTTCCTGCTGAAAAATAGCATGTCACAGGTTCTTAGGATTTCCTTTGAGTGATGCTAAAAAGCTTGCACCTTACTTATTTGCTTAGTGCACTTTTGAACTGAAGCATTTAATGTTTGAAAATAAGCACTAAATATATCATAGTTAATTGGAAAAAAAGAAGGAATTTGGGAAAGAATCTGAGCTTCTGCAACAGCTTAAAAGTTATAGTGAGATGTGATTATATTGTCTTGATTTTTTGAGACTCATGTTGAATTTTAATTGCATTAAATGAGCAAGATAAAAGTTATGGAAACTACTGAGAGACAAAATAATGGTAGCAAGTATCTAAGTAATGTGGAGAATGGAAAATCCTGCTTAACTAGTCTCTTTTGATAGCAGGTCCTTCTCAAGAATTTCAATGGTATCAGTGAAAAAAAGATGTAGACCTTTTATGTTTTAAATGAATTTTTCATTAAAATTTATATGGAATCTAAGCAGTGTCTAAACACAAAGGTACAAGGATTTGAGCAGCAATAAGGAGTCAAGGACATAATTCACTGAAGATTGAATGTCCTTCTTTGAGTGACTTTAGTTACTTTTTGGGTCCAGTCTCCAGCAATGTGGAAGGCCATGGGGCACTCTGTGACACAAATCACTGCAGAGAAAAGGATATCCTTTTTGCAGTGGCTTCAACCATAGCTCATACCTCTGTAATTGTGAAATGGTAAGGTCAAAAGGGATAGGTGACATCTCATTCTTCTGGAAGCTTCTAAAGATATTTTAGTGACAATGCCTCTAAAATAAAAACTTCATGTTTCCACTTATCCCATATTGTTATATGTAAATCAGGAGGGGGAGAAATGCTGTGGTATTCTACAGGTGATAATAAAATAAAGCATCTATTTGAAACCGCCAAACTGATCCCATTTAAAAACATAAACAAATGGAAATACCACATGGAGAATTTCTTAAATAATTTGTAGAGACAGAACAGAACTGTTAGAGATAAATCAATATGTGAAAAAAGAGAATGAACTGGAATGAATTACAGCTACAGGACTTGAAGGGTGCCTGGGTGAATGATGCCCTCAAAGTTGGGATGGCTGCCCAGAGCAGTGGCTGGTCTGGTGGCAGGTTTAAACCCAGGAGTATTGGCACTGTGGTAGGATAAATGCCCCTGGTTCATCTGTCCATCTGAACTGCTGTGCCCTGCATGTGTGTGATGAGCATCACTCTGAAGGTGACGTGGATGTACGTAGATGTGCTCTTGTGCAGAGGCTTTTTGGAAAAGCCAGATGTGGACTTATTTTTCCCTTTGCTTCTCCCAGGAGTACTGTAAAGACCTGGTATTTCCTTGTAGTGAAACCTGCCCAGTCATTCAGTGCCCTGTAGATGTCTGAGGACAAGGGTGGCTAACACTTTGCCTACAGTTTCAAAGTTGTCTCAGGGCAGTGAGTTTTCCTGACAACAGTTAGGCTCTTCCTCCATCATTCTTCTGGAAGCTAAAGAGAGGTGACACTGTAGCCACCAAGTCCTTTTTGCCTTTATTTATCTGCCCCTGGCCAAGCGTCGTGTCTCTCTTTTGTCCCAAGAAGTGAAGTCCTTAGAAGGGAATTGCTGTGTGTATTATCAGGCCACGTGGCAATTTTTCTAAATTTTTGGTTCAACCATCATCTTGTTGTCAAGCTGTCCCACTCTTGAAGTCAGTATAAAACCTGCACAATGGTATTTGTGGGATTTCAGAGTTGCCGTACTCAGAACGCCTTTAGGTCCAATTTCTTCTGCACAGGGAGTCTGTTGTGTATGTGTGTCATAAAAAGCATCCCAAGTCACTGGGAGATAATGAAACAGAGAATGCTATCAAGAGTTAAAGCTGTCTTAGGTTTTCAGCTCCAAATGTGGTTTCTTTGTGGAGTTATTTCCAGTAATGACACATGGTGGGTGGTAGGTTGTGTATTCAGCTCCCCAATTAGTTGTCTTTGCATGAGCTCCACTTTTATCAAATTAAATAGAACAAAACTCAAGACAGATGCTACCGACTGATCAGGATACTGTGGTACATATGCCACGTGAATGCTGTGACAAAACCACAGAGACCAAATAATCCAGACTGAGGTTTTTGTTACAGTTAGAGTAAAAAATTATATGGATCTAAGTTCCAGCATCAAAATATCTACTCAGTTTTCCTCCCTTACAGAAGTGGTCACAACCTGAAAACATTTAGGGCTGTTTTTAGTAGATCTTTCTTCAAAGTCCTTGCAGTTGTTCCAAGGACTCTTGGTTATTAGAATATGCCAACCTGGCATAACCCTGTTCACTGTATTTCTATCATCAAGAAATGTGCTGCGAAGAAAAAGGAGATATGAAATAGAAACTATTCTGGACAAATGGGTAGCAAGAAATATGACATGAGTTATTCTCCATCTTAGAATTCAGCATCTTTTTAGGATGCAGCAGAGTCGATGTAATGTGCCCTGTGTCGGCTCCCTGAACATGTGCACCAGTATTTCTCATTTCAGGATGGGTTTGTAAGTCCATAGAGCTTCTGTGTCCCTCAGTGTCAAAACCATGACACTCAGCTATGGATGTGTAAAGGGATCGTCTGAGCCCATAAAGCTGGGAGCCTCTGCCATGGAGGGATCTGTGCACCTGCCTGTCCTGTGCCTAGCACAGTGATACCCACCGGTTTTTCCCTCATGAGTGGATAAAACACAATAACAGAATGGATGTGGTGTTGCCAGTAGCTGAGAGTTAAGTTTACAAGTAAGTTAATACTATCTGGGTTTCAAATCAGCTTCAAACTTTTTTTTTTAAAAAAAGGTAGAACCTTCTCTAAAACTTGTTTCAACAAAATGCTTAGAGCATCTATCTCTCTGTCAGCACAGATTCCCCTTTCCATTGTGTATACATATGCAAACTGTTTAAACCACCCGTTATGTCAAGGATGTGGAATGGAAAGAAAAGTGTGAAAACTGTTTTCCCCATATGTTGAGAAAAAATCTGCAGCAGGCACTAAAGAATCTGGTAACAGGAAAAGTATCTGAAGTTATGTTAGAAGGTAAAAGACGAGGCTGTAGCTCTGAAAACAAACTAAAACAAGAGAAGGAGATAAAATACCCTTTACTAGATAAAGTGATAGCACTGTGATGCCATTGTCTATTGAATGTCTGTGGTGGTGAGGGAATTGTAAGGGTTTGGGAGCTGGCCCAGCTGACTTTGCTGATACTGGTGTTACACAAAGTTCCTTCTCGACTTACCATATAAAATGTAACTCTGAGCAGGAGCGAACACAGAGAATGAAAGGTCAGAAAGTCTGAATTATGGAAATGGGAGGTTGCATTATCCTGAGAAAGAGCAAGATGTTTGCCACAGTGGGATATACAGCCACGGGAAGGAATCCCCACTCTGAGCTTTAACACTGGAGAGCTGTAAATAAATACTTGGAGAATATACTTCATTTGACATTAATAATGCAGTGCCTAAAGTATGTTGGATGTGCTTTAAATATTACATGTGAATCTCAGGCCTCTCTTGTAATAATTTTAGAAAATATCCATAATCTTGTCATTTTAACAGCAGAACAAGTTTTCTGGCCTTTTCATCTTTCTTGGTGTATTAGGAAGTGAGAAATGTGGACCTTCTCCACATAAAAATTGCATTTACTGTTATTATTGCCTTTGCAGCTGTGCAAGTAACAGTCTACTTGATTTCAGACAAGTAAAGTAAATTAAGAGAGGATGAAGACCCAAGCACAATAAAGCTGCTTTGGAGTCATTACAAGACATAAATACAGAGCAACTCTCAGGTCAAATCCAGGTCTGGCATCAACAGTCACAGCTCCAGCCTCTGCAAGAAACGCCCGTAAACATCAGGGTTAATGTCATCTATCAATCAAAATTTGGATTGATTGGAAAATAGTTTTAGACTTTGGAAAACAACATTAACAGTGCAACAGGGTCACTGAATCATCAGTGCAAGGTTTTTGTCAACATGGTTTTGACTGATTTATTTCACAATTCAAAAGAAGGATTACTGGGCATGCAGATAGAGACCACCCAGTTTTGTACAACAGACAGAATGAGAAACAAATCTGATTCACTTTTCCACTTCCAAAATTTGCCCTAAATTAAAGAATAATTAATAAAGGAATGTATGAACAGGAAAAACAATTAGGGGAAATTTTTCTCCCAGGGAGAAATGTGTACATGTCCAGCTAGCATCACTGGAATTTTTGAAGCATACTTGCTAGAAAACAATTTGTTCTTTAGGTATTAAAAGATACTCAGCCTGTTGCTGTCAACAATACAAGATGGGCAAGTGACACAATGCCTGCCTGAGCTAAATGGATAGATAAAATGTGGATTTCATTTTTGTTCAATTTATCCCATACCTTTGATATTGTGGGATTGTAAAGGTCATGGTGAAGGCTGAAGCTTTACTTTGATATTATTAAAGCAGTGCTTAATTAAATTAATCTGGAATATATTAAAAGAAAACAGTGTTACTCTCCATGACACTAGTCCCTTCCCTTCTAAACTGAGGACTGACAGAGATTTAATCTGATACAGAACCATAATAATTATCTTCTTACATTCTGACTATTCAGTTTACATTCAGATGTACTTACATTTATTTCTGTTTGATACGATCAACATGCTGTTTATGCACTAATCTATCGATACTGATAAGTGTATCTACTCGCCACTGAGGCTGCAGAGCAGGATTTCCAACATAAATTGTATTCATCCCATTTCAGTAGTGCTGGGGAGGGAGGCAACATTGGACTGGGGATTAGGCAAGAAAATTCTCATGGCTGTCCTCATACAGTGTGTAACTACAGGCAGGTCACTTCACCTCCATGTCCTCCTTCCCTGTTTCTTTGCTTTCACACGCTCTCAAGTGGGGATTGCCTCTTTCCCCCTGAGTCTGGGAAGCCCAGGCTATGTTTTCCCCCCGACGCTCTTAATCTTGTAAGAGGGGCCTGAGGGTGCTGTGCTGATGTTTCTGCTGTGCTGAGTGTCCACGTGGCAAAGGGGAGGCTGACCAGGTCAAGCCAGAGGCTCAAACCACAATGGCTCCATTCAGCACTCCCAAGTTTAAATCTCACTCATGACATGTAAAAAGTGCAACCCAATGGGGACTAGAGAGCTGTGCAATATGTACCTTCTGCTCTGTTTTGTAATCTCTAGAGTAGGGTGTGCTAATGGGGGGCTACAGTCCTTTTTAATCCTTTCTGCTTTATCTTCTCTGAGAATAAACACATAAGTTGCACATACAAACACACACTGAAAGCAGAGGAGATTCTGCAGGAAGCTATTCAGTGTGGAAGTCATAAATCACACAAGAAATGAGTGTCACTTCCATGGTCTGTGTTACATGAGGTCTCCCTTAGATAACAAACATTCCCGAAGAGAAGTTAAAAATGGCTTCCTATGGCCAAGACTGCTAAAATACAGCATTTTGCTGTGGAAGTGTGGGGGGCTCTCTCAGGGCTCCCGTATTTAAGTTGTCACTATAGGCAGGAGAGTGCACATAAAAACTGGAGGAATGGTAATGTAGAGAAGAAGAAGAAAGCTGGAAAGAAAAAAGGAAACCACACAAAACTCGAGCTGTTAATCACATCCCTATGTTGATAAAATATTTATGAGATCTCATTCAATTAATTAGAATAAACTATGTAACACTGCAGGAAACAAATTGAAAATTTAATAAAGTAAGTTCACTTCCAATTTCTTTTGAAGAAAGAAGCTAATTATATTTAGTTCTGTAATTATAACTTTAATTAAAATATAATGCAAAATATTTCAAAAAGGGAAAACAGTTCTCTGTTAGAAAATGGAACCTTTAAGACAACTTTCTCCTCAGACAAAAATTCATAAGAATTCCAAATCAACATTTTAATACACCTGTTTCTAAAATCTTTTCAGTGCTATTTTAATACAGATTCATCTTAGAAATGCTCATTAATGTTAGCTTTTATTTAAAAAATAATGTCTTACCTTCCTGCCTCTATTCAGAAATGTTTCTTACTCTATGCAAGAGATGTGTGTTTTCTTACTGTATTTAAACCAGAGACACATTCCTTATTTATACTTGCCTATTGCAGCTTACTGAACCCAATTTTTATTTAGGGAATAATTTCAAAACACATTGTAAAGTATATCCACACAGCAGCTGCCTTCACCTAAGCAACAAGGGAAGAGAGCGCCTCAGGCAGAGAGATCCAGGCAGGCACAGGGAAATTTGGGTCTAGCAATATAAAATGAGAACGCTGATGAAATGACCTTTCGTTGATGTTTTTGATGATGATTTAATAGCAACAGAGTCTTCTAGGCTTGTGTAAAATGAATTTGTCTTTAGGACTAAAATAATAGTTTTCCGAATGATTTCTAACACACAGTTCACCAGGGAGTCTGGGATGAATGTGCTGTTTGTTGATTCTCAGAGTTTATCTGAACCATATTTGAAGTCCGGTGGCATGTCTCCCACATTGCTGGATTCTGATTCAGCCAAGCTCATAGGCATTTTCATTTAAGAAAGAAACCATAATTAGATGCTTAAATGCAATTTTAAATAAGTGTGCCATTGAGTTCTGTTCTCAGTGAAGTTGTTAAAGTCCTGGACCCTTAACTTTTCCTTAGCGTCCCTAAATTGGAGAGACATGGACTTAATGGATAGACCACTCTGTGGATAAGGAATTGGCTGGATGGCTGCACTCCAAGAGTTGCGGTCAATGGCTCGATGTCCAAGTGGAAGCCAGTGATGAGTGGTGTTCCTCAGGAGTTGGTACTGGGACCAGTACTGTTTAACATCTTTGTTGGCAACACGGACAGAAAGCCAACCACATCCTGGGCTGCATCAAAAGGTCCAGGGAGGGGATTCTGTCCCTCTGCTCTGGTGAGACCCCACCTGGAGCATCCTACTGGTAACACTTCTGTCTTCTTCACTGCCCACACACCTGGAAAACACCCACATGCTGCGCCCTGACCCTCTCATGTTTTTCTTCTGCATGCTTACCAGTTACCACCATCAGCTTTTTACCTGCCAGTGCAAGCTTTACTCAATAACCATGGGAGTGCTGGAAGTGCTCCTTTGGCTTTCCCACCTACGTTTTTATTTCAGAGTGCTGTGTGTGAAATTAGATCAGGCAGTCTTCTACACAGGGCCCACAGCTGTGGTGGGCATGATCAGCATCTTTGTAGAATAACACTAATTGTAATCACTAGTGGCTTATTTGGCATGGAGGGATTTGGGGTTTTGAAAGAGGTAAATTATATAGATGTTTGCCTGTGTGGGATCACCTCTCCCAGCTACAATAAAGCTCTTTCTCTCTAAGATTTCCATGCTGGGCTTTAGTCTGATTTTTTTGGCTGAGCCAAAAGTATGTTCTGCTGTGCTCTTATGTTAAATAGTAAAATTCCTGTAAATACATGAAGAAGAGAGCACGTGGAAGCAACACACAAAAAAACCTTAAGAAAATAAGAAAAAAAGATTACTTCATTGATCTTACCAGTGTTAACATACAACAGTGATCGCTAGTGACATCTGATACAAAGGTGCTTTCTGCCTGTGTTCTTTTCTAGCTGGAGGAAGAGAATCACAGACTTTGCTTACCCTTAATACCAGTCCTAGGGACATACCGTTTGTCAGTATTTTGAGAAGGACCTTTGAGGATCAGACCTCAGATCTTTCTGACTTTCACCTGTGTGTGAGTGCTATAAAGTTGCTTAACTATAGATTTTCAGTGCTAACGAAAGCTCCTTCTGTTCTTCCCGAACAGATCAGATGTAACTAGAGTGAGTCAGTTATAGCAGTGTTAATTGAACAAAACAGGAACCCGAAATAGAACACTTTGAAGGAAATGCTGGATTGACATATGCTGTTTTCGTACATTTGTTGAACACTATTGAGCATTTCTAGTACAGTAATCAGAGAGTAGGAAAATATCTGGGAGTGTTTATTTGATATAGTTTACATTACACAGCCTGCAGTACAGCCAGAGCAACATTTTGTGATCTTTCTGATCATATAGTTTTCTTTCTTCTCCTCTTTTCCAGGGAGCTTGTTATGATCAAAAATGACCGGTCAGTGACCAGAGGCTGATGTTTCAAAGTCTGCCTAATGAATAAGAAGAACAGTAGCAATGGGACTCCTCTCAAAGTGGATCAGAAACTGTGGCAGAAGCTGCAGAGTTGACTACTTTACTGGCTCTGTGGCAGTGGATGCTTTTATCTCCTGTAGTCTCTCATTTGCTCCGCCTCGTAAGTCAGTTGGGGTGGTGGCCATTCATCCCCTACACTATAAAGTCCTTCAGGCCCTTTTTGTGATGGAATTTTACTGTCTCAAGGAGAACAACTTAAAAAGCTTGCTCAAATCTAACTCACTTAATCCCTGTTTGGCCTAATTGGGCTCTCCAGTGACATTTCAATCTCCATGTAGAACTGGAAAGGTAAAGATCTGGGATGGCTGGACTCATCCAGATGAAAATCAGTACTGAAGTAAAGGAAACTAAATCAGGACATAATTTATGCAAATTAGCAGTATGTCCATTGTCCATGAATTTATTGGAATTGCTGTCATGTCAAATGTAAAGTAACCCCGCTAAAGCCATCGGATATACTTTGGTGTAAAAATAACATTAGAATATGCTTACTTGCTACCATATTTATAGATAAAAAACATTGCCTGTTGCTTTGTGGCTTTGATTCACAAATAAAATCATTGGACTGAACAGGTCACGCTATCTTAGGTAAAGTTAAATTTATAAGAAAAATCTTAAAAATCTGTCCTTGATCAACACACAATTAGATTGAAATTAAGGGTTTGGTTTTTATTCCCAGATATGGATAAAGACAAAATCTATTCCCTTGAAAGGAAAGAGTACTATTTAATGTTTTGTTCTTTCCAGAAAAGATCAACTCCCAGTGGCCCTCTTTGCTGACCAGAATGAACTACAAGGACTGAGCATGTTGAGGGGAGGATCAGGTGAGCATTTACATTGAGTTAGTTAATGCAGACTTACTTATTGCATCTTTGTCATGGTGAGATCAAATCCTCTCATACAGACAAGAATTTATGCTGTTTTTTTAAGTGGCTTAAAAGAGTCAGGGACTCATCTCCAGTTAATTAAATTTTCAGAAAGATGTAGTATATATTCTTATCTCTGTTGGTACTGTAGTATACTGTAGAAACCATTGGTGGGTGAAGATCACCTTCTGCTGGTTATGGTTATGCAAATCATTATGGTTATGATTTGCAAAATTGTTTGCAACCTAAGTATCACCTCTAATCTAAATAGGAGCCATTGTGAGGTCTGACAAGAATTTGCTGTACAACTCATTTCTCTTTCTGTGCGTCTCTCTCTGCTCTGATCTGGTTTATGTAACTTCTGCACTCTGCTGTGGGAATTAACCTTTATGGTATGTCTATACAGTACCTATAATAAAGGGGTGCTAGTCTCAGAAGGGGCACTGTGATCAGGCACTGTGATCTTACAAATAAGGATTTAATCTGTAACATGTTTGACCCTGTTCTTATCAATGGTTCTGTGCATCTGAAGAAAACTAATAACAAAGGGAAACAGACTCAGTTGTCATACAAGAGATGTGAATACTTAAATAGCTGCCTGCTCTCTTTCATATTTTTAAGACATAAAGGTTCATGGGTTTTTTTCCCCTGCCTATGTTAAATGAAAACATCTTTACTTGATATTCATCATTCTACAATGGCCATTTCATCACCTAGACAACATGAATAAAAGTTATTATTCTTAGTCATTAGTCACTCAGTCAGGGAAAAGAGAAAAATTGAACATTTTAGAACATTTTACTTTTCTGTCATTTTAGAGTAAATGACACTCCTAAATGATGGCCAGTCAAACCTACAGAATCTATTAGTAACTTGATAATAAGTGTGAAGGGATGCTGGGACCCAAAGGAGTCTTAAAGTGGCATTTATCAGGCATGTCGCATCATTGCTACTGGTAATAAAAGCATTTTTGTTTTATGCTGCAGCGTCTATAGAGAATAATATTTTTTGTGCTATAGCCAAAAGTGATATTGCTACATTCATCACACTGTTTGATATGAAATAGCCTAAAAGCACTGGAAATTGGCTGTCATTATTTGTTTCTTCCTTTTTTTTCCTAACCAAGGAGCCTACTGCAGTGGTGGGAAAGTTTTTCTTGTCTCAAATTAAAGCATACAGACACAAAACAATTGTAACATTTCTCCATCAGAAATCTAACCTTTTGTTTCTGGCACTGTCTTAAAGTGTTAGTGTCCATTCAAGAAGAATGTTTATGATTAACTCATTTCACTTTCATTTTGTCTCTCCTTGTGCAAGTAAGGTTCAGTGTGCTTGGTTTACTATACCAGTCTTTCCTGGCAAAGCTTTCACTGGCAGTAGTGAAAATTCTGTGTGTTTTGGGACTGTACAATGGTGTCTTTGGATTAGCTTCCAAGTGTAAAAAACCAGAAAGTAATCAGTTGCCTGTGGAAGTGAGAAAATTATTTGTTTTTCTTTATTCAATCTTTTAAATAAGATAATTTAAGCAGAATGGGTCACAGGGTGCAACTACCCAGGTCTCTGTGCTATAGTCCTCTTGTGGAAACCCCTGCTAAAGGGATAATGTATACTGCTGAAAGTAGTTTTCCCTGATGGTGTAGCTATTGATGATATAAATTAAACTCTTTTGGGAAGAATTTTTGAAGTAAGTAATTTTTTTTTCAGTCCTGAAAACACAGTGAGAACAAGGTAAACTTTTCAGTGTAGTCATCCCCAAACAAACAAAACCAAACCACAAAAAACCCTAGAAGAGTCTTTCTTCTTTTAAATTGGCTTCCTTGATAGGAAAAAGATCCATCAGTTACTTTGATTGATGTGTCAACCAGTCATGGCCTTGTGCTCTGTGTCCCCTGTACAGCTGCTGCAAATTTGCATGGAAAAGCTGGTCCGATTTCCTGTGGAAATGTAAGGCCAGGATAGGCAATGGCATTGCAGAAGCTCGCTTAATAGCAGAGAGGAAACAGAGCACATTTATCATATTGAATTCTTTCCCACTGATATTCATCATTTGCATGTAAAAATGCCATCTGATTTTCTCCCTCATAAACCTGGTGTGATGTTTTCCTTTTTTCCTGTTGATGTTATTTTGGTTTGGATTTAAATCTGTCACTTCTGAAAACTTATGCTCTTTAAGCCCCGCTGCACTCTGGAAGTATAACCAAATGGGATTTTGAAGGACTGGGTAAGTTAAAATACTCTTTGTTGGGTGTGCTTGTGCAGCACGATGCATTTTATAATTACTCGAGCCAGTTCCTGGTGGTGGGGTTGCTCTTTGAATCTAAATTCTGCCTTGATCATTTTTTTCAGACTATAGAATTTGTCATATTGACTGACTCTGTTAAGATCTGGCGTGTCTTATTAACACTCTTCAGCAAAGCAGCCCACTCTTTGTCTCAAACACACAGTCAGGCAAGACTGTTTGAACAGCTAGAGCAACCTTTACACTTCTTAGGGGCATGATGGTGCCAATATTGTGACTAGCTCTCTGCATTTCCTTCACATTAATCTTATTCTCTCTTTATAATGTGGAGACATATCAGCTGACTCCATGGTACATTCAGTCCAGTAAGAGTATGATGCTATGACAACTTAATTCAGGTTTTTAAAAGTTCGTGCAGCCAGACAATAAAAAAAGGCATTACTATGCAGGAATGTAGAAAAGCATCCCAAATGTGGAAATGCTATACCGTTATTATGGATGTCCACATTTAAACTTGGTGAACCATTTATGCCTTCCTTTTCCTCACTTCTTATATAATTATTGCCCGTTCTTTGCACAGCAATTAAGGACTTGCAGATGAAGCAAGCTGTCGTTTTGAGGTCAAATATATCACTCATAGAGTATGGTGCTAAGGAATGGCTCTAAAAAAATAAATTAATTTGTAAATAATACTAATTTATTGAAATCAAGAACTCTTTGTATGAAGCTGTTGAACCTTCCAGAAGAGATGACATACCTCAAATCACTGGTTGAAATACTAAACAGTTGCAACAACCTGCAGACCACACTGTGAAATCATAGAATCATAGAATGGTTTGGGTTGGAAGTGACATTTAAAGGTCATGTATTCCAACACTCCAACATGAGCAGGGACATCTTCAACTAGATCAGGTTGCTCAGAGCCCCATCCAATCTGACCTTGAATGTTTCCAGGGATGGGGCATCTACCACTTCTCTGGGCAACCTGTGCCAGTGTTTCAGCACCCTCAGTGTAAAAAATTTCTTCCTTATATCTAGTCTGAATCTACCCTCTTTCAGTTAAAACCATTACCCCTTGTCCTCTTGCTACAGGCTCTGCTCAAAAGTCTGCCCCCATCTTTTTTATAAGCCCTCTTCAAGTATTGAAAGGTCACAATAAGGTCTCCCTGGAGCATTCTCTTCTCCAGGTTGAATAACCCCAACTCTCTCAGCCTGTCTTCAAAGGAGATGTTCCATCCCTCTGATCATTTTATTAATGCCTCCGTGAATAAACACTCACATCACCCTGCACAGACTTATTTTCTTCCAGGTTCCATTTCTTTCTGAAGCTGTTTCTGGCAGAGATCAGCTTGTGTGGCCTTAGGGTGACTGTTACGGGTGCTGTTTTCTGCCACTGGCTGTTTTCCTAAGCATTCCCTATCCCTTACTCTGATAGTATTTGCCAATTTATTTCTGAAAAGATAATGCATACACTAGCAGACAGTTCTGCAATAATCATGTCTCAGCAGTTGTCTTTGGTCACCAGTAATGAGAAGAAAGGAATGAGCTCAAGAAAATGCTCTAATTAGTTCCTGTAGATCAGAACACTTCTCAGCTGAAATAAGCCATGTGTCTTCACAGAGCTAATGTCATTGCACTGAAATGTGGGCTTTTTTGAGGAAGAAAGAAATTGCAGTATGTTTTAAGGGAAAAACCAAAATAATTTTATTATGCAAAACAAACAAACTGCAATAGACTGAGGAGAGGAAGTTCAAGGTTTTTATCTGAAGATCTCAAAATTAAATATGCTTGTATTTATGTATTTATATTATTATGTATTTATAGCTCATATTTAGTTTATTATGCTCTGTGCTCTATTGATATTTTCAGACTGGGTTTCTTATGCTGTTTGTAAAAAGTCTTCTTTTGTTTTTGCAGTCCACCATTTCTTGCTTGCTGGTTTTAAACATTACTCCCTCTCGTATTAGATCTGAACTAAGCAAAGTGACCCACTTTCTCTCTTGTTAGTATTTGCATGCAAAGGTAGAGATATTTGCAAAGAATCCATTAATTTATTTTACAAGAAAATGCTGATACTATTGCAAGCAAAGACAGCTTTTCTAAGTGAGCGCAGTGAAATTTCACCAGGAGCAAGCCACAGATGTGTTTCATTGAGACAGCTTGCCATTTGGTAGTGGAAACAATTTGCAGCTTCCAAAATGTCACTTCTTTCAGGAGCAGCTGCCTCAGTCTCTGCTGTATGTTCTGTTGGGTGAGGTAGGTGTGTGCATTGCTGACATCCATTGCATACACACATCTACCATATATATGCACTCACTCTAACTTATCTACCAATACCCTCTTTAAAGAGAAAGAAAGAATAGTGACATTTTCCTGCCCAGCTATTTCTGGCATATGTTTACCACTTTGCGTCAGGGCTGCACCCCCTACCTCTTGCCATAAGAATGAGCTGTGAGTCAAACTAAAGGTTCATCCAGGCCACTGTCTTGTCTCTGACGGTTTTCCAAACCTGATACCTGGGGAGCAGTAGAAGGGTCATATATGTGATTCTCCTCTCTAAACTCATGCCAGAATCCATCCGTTCTCAGTATTAGTATTAAGTATTTAGTAAACTGCGATGGATTTTGATTCCATGAACTTTCCAGTCTTCCCTCAAGCACATGAGCATCCACAATCCTCTTTGACGAAAGGTTTCACAGACCACATGCCTGTTGAATGAAGCACCACCACTTCACTTTGTTCTAAGTCTGGCTCAGAATTTCCCATTTCCCTTTTTTTCCCTCTAATTTGAAAGCAGCTTATACCATTTCTATGACCTCTTTCCTTCTCTCCCCTTTCTGACGGTATCTATCTCTTTGTACTGCTCTTACCATCTCAACTCCAACCTCCTCCAAATATTCTACATGGAATTAGTAACCAATAGCCTATGAACATAAAATCTTCAAAAACGTGTCTTGCTTAGGTGGTTCTCCTCCTTTAGCTCTAATAGGATATAGGTATTTAAGTAAGGTATGTGAAGTCTGCGTCTTTGGGAGTTGTCATTTCACTAGGACATGACTAATAAGATCAACTTGTTCCATGGCAGTTTGTTTTTTTTTCTGCCACTGAATGCATTGAAATTAACTTCTTATCAGCCATTCAAAGACTATCCTGAAGAGTTTCAGAAAAATGCATTGGAATGACTCAGCAGTAATAAAATATTCCAGGCTCAGATGCAAGCCAAATGCAAAGACATTACAGGTTTAACTAAAGCCTTGGAAAGAGCATCCTGGCTTAGGAGCTGAATTAGGCTGCAAGTAGTTTCTATCCAATTGCTAAGGCCTAATGCTGACTCCAATTCTACCCGACTCCAATCATGTGTCTGACATTGCTTTGAGCACACAGAGTACTTTGTGATACTTAAAAGGCCACAATGGCATATTTTGTTGTTGTATGTATTTGTAAATACTATTCAACTGCTCTAGAATAATTAATTTGGTTTTACAAACTTCCTACATTCCTCTCTCCATTTAAAGGGCCTGTCCTTTGTTATTAACCTATGGAGACTCTGAACCCCAAGAATTTTGGAAGCTTGTCACGTGTATGAGTGTGAAGTCTGCAGGAGTACAAGAACTAAGTATTTAGCTGTCAGAAGGGCTAGAGGAGCAGATAGCCAGCAGGAGTGTGCGTGGAAGCTGCAAAGGCACCCATATAATGGTTAGGAAAGGGGAGGGAAACCAGGAGTTTCTGGAGTCAGGGGAGCTGACTGAAAAGAAAAAGCATAAAAGTATATACGAAAGCTGTTAGCATCAAAGAAGTCATATAGTCAAAGCCACTAGAGGAAAGATATAGATGTGAATTTTCATTTTATGCTTAGCACTCAGTGAATTCTTTGGATTCCTAGGTGTTATGAAAAATACAAACAAGAAGCCAAACTTTCACACAAAATATGACCAACAACAGAGGGAAAGTCATGGTGCTCACTGTAACATAGAGAAGCTTAAAATTTCTGTTGAGGTTATTTTTGTGATCAATCGAGTAGGAGAGAAAAGCAGTCAGGAAGCTTCTAAAAGGCTGCAAACCTATCTAATTTCAAACCTCTGTCTCCAAAGTAGGTGTCTCCTCTTCAGTGAACTAATGGAAGGAGCCTGGTACCCCTCTGTCTGATATTTCCTGGCTCATCTGGCATTCCTAAGGTGTTTCATAGTTTGGATTCCATGGGGAACGGAGGGGTAAAGAAAGTTAAGGTTTAATAGAATTTAGTATCAAACCCAAAAATTAAACCAGGTCTATTCTGTATGCAAGAATTGTAAGGATTTTCCTTTTGTGATCAATAGGAAATACTTTTTCTGATACTTAGCTAAATGTTTTACTATTTCTGTTTAGTGAGTCTGGTTATCTGCCCTTGAGGATGCCTTATAAAGTTTGGACATAGCAATCTTACTTCATCCAAGCAAGTAGTTACACTCTGGATCTGGACAAACATCTGAATTCTTAAATTCATCATTCTTGTGAAACTTTACATAAGAACTGATACCCTGAACAGTTAAACTAACATAGAGATAAAGCAGTAAGAATGCTAGAATAAGTATGTCTTTAGTCCTTAATTTATTACTGGATGTTTATAACTACGAGGCAAAGTTTCCTAAATAAACGGGAATGAAGGCTATCACTTACAGTTGATCATCTTATACTGATAACATATCACTGTATTTATTATCCAGCCTTACAGAGAACATTCAATTCATTTTGTAGAGAGTAGAGCCATATGCACTGGCTTCCGTTAAAGTTGTGAGTGTTAAAATGTCACTCATCTTTAAAAAGAAAACTACTGAATGTTTTTGCACGTTCACCAGTTTGCTGCAGTCTTGTATTACTTGTGAAACTTAAGTGATGGCATTTCTGGGACAATCCTGCATGCAAAAAAAATCAGCATTTCCATCTTTTAGAAGAGGCATATCCAGTGGTGACATTAACAATGATGCATAAACCAGCAATGATAAAGTAGGCATTACATTTCCTAGTCTAACTCTGAGTGATGATGTTTTGGGAGGCATCTAGATTTCTTCAGTTGTTTCTATAGCATCTTTGTATTTGTGTATACAGTCTGTGTGTATGTAGTTCCAAATCAAAGCTGATGAAGGTGGGAGGAATATAGAAAGATGGAAGAGTAATGTTTGCAGGAGCTGAAAAAAGGGAGAATTTCACTTATCTGGACAGCTGGATTGCTGTGGAAGGCAATATTTGATGAAGACCCATGCAGATATCAGGCAAGAAAGCAATACGTTCTGACAGCTATCAGAGATCTAACAGAAAGATGTCTCTGAAAAGTAAAGTGAAGTTCTACAGCAGCAACATCTTCAGTGTTTTCTGTAGAGTGGAGATGTGGCAGGTAAGACAGAGTAGAAATTGGATGCTTTGGTACAACATTTCTAAAATCTGTCTGAAATCGGAGAGCAGGGAAGGGAATTGTTAAGCAGATTTTTTGCAGATCTACCAACCAGATATTTGAGGCAGACATTGTACAACAAAAAAGGATACAATTTCTGGTGAATTCATTGCTTTTCCATATTACTCAAAGCTTGAATAAGCAAGTTGTCAACTGTAGCTCGCAGGGACAGTGAAGAAAAATGGAAGATAAGACTATGACAGGTTGGGGTGTTAGGACTGAATACAGAAAGGGAGAACATCATGTGAGCTGAATTTGAACAGAGTCCAGGCAACTGAGATGCAAACGTGTCACCTCTCCATCTCTCTCCCCAAAGGAACCTAAATGGTCAAAATCCTCCTACAAAAACGTGCCCTATCACTGCAGAATTGTTTGAAAAGGTGCAGTGTTACGACCTTTCTACTTGGGAAGACTAATACAGATATAGTAGCTCCCTCTGCTGCAGTCATTCCTGTATCAATAATAAATGAGGATTCATGCTTATCTTTCTGGATAACAGTTTATATTGTAGTGGGAAGGCCTCTGTAAATTAATCATGCTTAGAAGACCTTATCTCCTTGTTTAGTCCATTCTCCTAGGTAAGCAATAGATGGTATAATGCAGTTCCTGCTTACAAGGGATCAGAGAGCCTACTTTCCGGATTGTAGGAAGAGGGCAGTGTTTCTTTCAGTTCTAGGCTTGCTTTTTTAAGAAAGGAAGGGGCAGTATGAGTGAAATATCTGAGATGTTAATCTGTAGGAGGATTTTTATCACCTGTAGACATGCTTCAGATGGGGTAAAAGAGAAATTCTCAGTCTTGCACACATAGGGAAATATTAGAACCATAGATTTAAGAGAGGAAGTACGTATCTAGCATAGGGTGCATTTCCTGGCATATTAATTTTATATTTACATAAATTTCTGGGTGCTTTGTAAGTAATAGTTTGCGTCCACCCATCTGATTAACCCTTGGACAGCTCTTACCTACTAGTGATAGTTATTTAGAGCAGCACTTTGCATTAATACTCTGCAGCTTAGCAATGAATGGGTATTGTGTAGATTCTAAGATATAGGTCAGACTATAGTACAAGATTATAGTAAGATTTTCGGAATTCAGGGATATAGTCTCAAAGCATGTGAGTATTTGAAAAACTGACTGAAAGTATAGTGCTGCCTTCCATCTCTGTATCCATCACTAGTCATCCAGGGTATTTGGTAATATAAAAGTCCGTGTGATTATCAAGATTTTTCATTTTTCTCTTGAACCTCTTCTCCTTTGAAAAACAGTGTTAAGTAGAGGTTGCAGGCTAGTTTTTCTGTCATGTGAGCTACCACATTATTTATATCAATTTATCCTGCCCCTCCCCCAACCGTCTAAATCATCTCTGAATTAAAATCACTGTTAAATAGTATATTTTTATAACATGAAATAAGAATGATTGTTATCTGGCCAAGTGGAACTAAAACGAGATCCCATGGTTTGTGATAATAGCTTCATACTGTGTCCTGAGGGCTGCTAAGCCACCACAGTTCTATTGATTTCAAGATATTGCATACAAGTTCTTAGAATGTGTTATTAAATAGGATTTTCTCCTATTGTTACAAGTAGAATGTGAAACACCCCACAGAAAGTCACAGTGGAAGGACAGCTAAGGAGGCAGGTGAATACGACTTGAATCACGGAAATACTGATGGTGCCCACTTCGTTTTAATGGAACCAGCTTTGTGTGAAAAACAGCCACAGCAGTTCACAGGTGGAGCTCTCAGTTTTGTTGTATGCCAAGTTCATACTCCTTTGACTCTTTCTTGAGATTTTTAATCCTCCAATTTAAGGGAAATGAAGTTCAGCCACTGGCTTTTGCATTGCTTTCTAATAACTGTAAAATTGCCCAGGTTCTTTGGAAATTGTCCAAGGATCATGAACTACAACAAACCTTTGGAAAATATTGTTATAAGTTCCAGATGCTCTTAGGAGTGTTTCCAACAGCCTTCAGTGATAAAGTCTGGAAACTTTCCAAAGCTGGTAACTGCATCTAATTCCCTCCAGGTCCAATAGCTACTACAACCTCCCTTGGAGCCTTGAACCATAAGCACAATGTACTTTTGTTGGGTAACTCAGACTTTCCTTTAGCAGATGATCAGAATGTAATCATGTTAGCAGTGAATTTTACATTAAAGCAATCCCCAAAATACTACCAATCATTTTAAGTTTATGAACCACATCTCTCAGAAATGAACCTGAGTAACAGGAATTGTGTAAGTCAGATAATCCTTCCAGCTGCAGACAACTCCACTAGCAATTGTTTTAAACTGTTGTTGGGGGATGAAAGCACTGCTTTAGCTGTCAAACAGTAATAAATGGGGCTTTTTCTTACACAGCACTTTTTTTTTTTCTTTTTTTTTTTTTTTCTGGCCGTCACCTGATCAACTGTGTATTTTAATCTGATGCTTTAATGGTTTACCTCAGTTTTTCTCTTACTGCTTTTCAGCCCAGAGGCATTTTATTTCATTTACTCACATTTCCTAATACTTCCCTATTATGTGTTTCCCATCATGATGATCACTATTGTTTGGAATGGTTCCTGATCTGAAAGATACTGCTATTATTTTACCCACATGAGTTTCAGCCTTGATGGGGTACAGAGGAGGATTGCTATTTTGTATAATAGTAGGCTTTAGATATTAAATCCTTTCCTTTGACCTGTACCATGGAGCATTCAAAACTAATAGCTGTAAAAATATTTGGCTGCAGGCCCATGAGTGACTGTATTCTTGTTGTAAGGGCTAACAAAGGCCACCTGCCCAGACAAGGTGTAGCTGAGGACAGTAGTATTAACTCTGACAGCTCAGTCCAACTGGACTCTTTGTTGGGAAAGCCAAGATGTGTTCATCTTCAGAGCTCAGCTAAGCTGTAGCTGCTAATCGGAGGTTTTTCTCACTGGATGGGGCAACCTAAGCAGTCGGAGGTTTGTATGTGTACAAGTCCAAAACAGTCAGTAGAAGCCTCAGTAGTCATCTGGGGGATTAAAATTGGATTGCAAGTGCACCTAGACCTTCCAGCTCTCTGTCTGATCCTCGCTGACTTGTGTTTTCATTCTATTTGCAGGGACACCAGAACATCTTATGAAAGACTCCTAAAACTATTACATTTCCAAGTCAGTGCATTAAGTGAACCAATCTCAGGTTATCTAATAGACCAAACAGAAAACTACTGAGTCTGATGGTTCCTCACAAGCCATCCAGTTACCCCCACAATGGTGACACTTACCATCCATGTGACAGGAGAAAAGCTGGGGGCAGTGACCTTTTGGTCAGGCAGAACAGAATCCATCCTGTTGTGTGGGGCACAGCCCTATGCTTTACATTGACAGGTTAGGGGCTTGAGCATCCATGTAGCAAAACTTCCAAATTGGTAATCCATAAGGGATCTTTTTCATATCATGGGTTATGATTAGTTTCCTTCTAAAGAATTTTATATCTGTGCATCTACATGAGATTGTTGAGAGGTTTTCTTGCTTCAGTGCCTTTTCTGGCAGACACTTAGGACAATGAGATGATCTGGCTCTAGTCTTATCCAGATGCTATTTTAATCTCTCTTTATAGGAGGACCCTAAAAATCACTAAATGTTAGGAAAGGAAATGATGAAAACTTAATTCTTTCAGCATAACTTTTTAGGGATTTTTATTTTCACCCATTTCCAATAACTTATTGGTACTCGAATTATCAGGTTTTGAAGCTGTGTACTCTGCCTGGGATTTAGGTTTTAAATATGGACAGGCTTCAAAATGGAGTGTTAGACTGCATCAACAATGTTTTTTATCACTCTAAATCTAAATTTTGTGTGTATAAGTATTTATTTTTTCTTGTAATTTTTCTTCTGTGTTTGTGGTGACTGTAATGTCACCATCTGTTCAAGAAGAAACAGAATAAGGTGCCAGCTCAGATGTGTCAGAGAGATTAAAGCCCTATAATGTTTCAAAATTTCGTGTTATGATACATCTACTTCATTTAATTTAATATATATCTATTCTGGTTATTGTTTATGGTCAGAACGCCCAAAGTAAGAATGTCAGAGTCATATTTGAGAAGCTTAAGACTGACTGGATACTTGGGATGAAATCTTGGCTCCAGAGAATTTGAAAGCAGGTTTTTTTCTGACTTCCATTTGCAATGTTTCTGAAGTTAGCTCTAAAAATTACCTGCTTATTTTGGGCCTGCTTAATAATACACTTCAGTTCAGAACAGACATTGCCGTAGCAGATCAAGTTGTGTGCCATCTAGTCCAGCATTTCAGCTGTAGTAATCATCAACATTTGACGCTTCTATTTTATCCTTGTCCGAGACAGTCTATCAGAGACAGGATTATTAAGTGCAGGGTCTTCTACCTTAGCACATGCAGTTTTCAAGTCCAAGTGTTGTGAATAAACAATTAATAATGCACACTTTGGTATCTTTTGGGTGGGTGCTGGACCCTTTGAAAAATTAATCATTGACAATTTTGTTTTCTGCAATGACTGTTTCTATTATTAAAATATTCATAATGAGGATTATTTAAGGAGGTCCCTTTACGTAAAGGGATATTTGCCAAACAGATTGCACAGGAAGCAATCTATATGCAAGCTGCTTGTTTCTGTAAAAATATCCAGCACGACTGGATGTCCCCTTTGGAAACAATCAAACCAAACTGGAACCTGTCAGGGGATCCAAACCCAACTCCAGTTTGACAGGATCCTCTTCTGGCTTTCAGATCCATTAATCTATATAATCTGATAGTTTCTAAACTCTTCTACTCATTCAGTGTCCAAAGCACATATGAGATTTCTTCTGCCATGAAAAATCCTCTCCTCTGACAGTGAGGATTAGCTGAATGCATTCCCTTGCCAGGGCTCCAGAGTTTGTCACAATGTTAAATTTCAAATGACAGAAAAGAATGAAACTGTGTTAGTGGTGATACTTGCATCAACAAAGAGCGCTGTCATCTCTGTGCGTCTCAGAAAGTTCTCAAGGACCTCAAGCTCCAAAGCCTTATTAGGATCTTTCCTGTTCTCTCCCAAATAGAGTTTCAACCTGCACGCTGTGTTGTTGAATACGTTCTCCTGCCAGCATGGAGCTACTGCAGCTACTGCAGTTCAGAAGAAATTGTAGACAGCAGCACAGGGTGTGAAGGTCTGGCTGAGGAACTGTTCAGCCTTGCAGATATTTTTAGATGGCTGAACATTTTACTTAGTGTGACTTTTAGAAATACTTTTAGGGAGATTTACATAATAGTTCAGTTCTGTGTGCAGAAGGAATATTTCTCAAGATTAATGTTGCAGAAGTTATATGCAATGCCTGGACTGACTACCTAATGATGACAGCCAGTGAAAAGGTTAGTGTTCAGATTATTCCAAGGCTCTTCCCAGAAGTGTTTTCTTACCTTTTCTTCTGAATCTGGCCACTGTTGGACAGAAAGATCAGACCTACTACAGGGAAGCCTATTCTCCTCAATACTGACATGACCAAATAGAAATTGAAAAGACACAAGTAAAGAAGTAGTCTCCCATTCTGATGGAGATAAGCAAAACATTTACCAGTAAGCACTTAATTAGAAGTATCATATGTTGCCATTCTCCTTCAATAAACAGTTTAAATTTCAGGTTTGAATTCAAGAAGGGCTTAACAAAACTTCCAGGCACTGAATAGTATAAAGATTTGACTCAAGCATAGCTAGGTAATAAAACTGCTTAATTTCACTCCAACATAAACCAGCCATCAAGTTCATAAATGCAAGTAAATACATTAATTTTCCTTCAGGCATCTAGACCAATATGTGAGAGTACAATCTGAGTAAGAAATGGATGTATCTTGATAGCACGTACATGGCATTGAAATAGTTCCTCTTTTAGTGTATATCGCAGATTCAGCAGCTATTCTGTGTAAGAAAGCTGACGTACTCTAGGATCAAACAGTATTTGGAGAAATATTTATGTTCTAGAACAATCTGTCTCACTTTGGAGAAGAATCAGTGCCACTGAAATGATGATTCTTTCTATCTGGATGATAAGGTTAGCACAGTCCGTGTGAAAGGCAGCGGGTGGGATTCAAACAGCTTGTACAGTTCGGAGGGCAGGAATGCTCCTGAGATACTACATCATGGAAGATTTTGTGAGTTCAGCAACTCCTCTATTAAAACAAACAAAGAAAAAATCCCACAGTAGCAATGCTAATAAAGTGCAAATCTGTATGAGTTGTGATATTTAAAGTTCAATCTGAAATACAAAACATGCTTCGGTAGTTTATGTTAAATGTAATGCTTCAATTCCAGATACTTTAGTATCTCTACAAAATGAAAGTAGAAGATGATAATCTTCAAAATCCCTAAGGCTACTTTTTTGGAACATTTTTAACCATGAGCTTAATCAGTACAAGGAAATGGGTGAAAAATTTGGGTAAGACAACCCAAAACTCATAGTGACAAATTTCATTAAATGGACAGGATCAGATGATATGTACAATCCGGTCAAAATCCTTTTTTACACTGAATGAAACAGAAGCCTCTGGGCATGTGAACTCAAGTATGTGAAGAAACAGGTAAATGATTCTGGAGCAGTTGAGTTTTTTCATAACCTGTTGAGTTTGTTCTTTTAGTTCACTTTAGAGCAGGATACCTATAGCTGCGTCAGGTACAAAGTAATGGGTACTTAAAAACTGTAGAGTAATTATAGAGGAGTCAATATCTGAGGTCAGATCTCTACATTTTAAAACAGTTTTGTCTCCTGTCATGCTGTCAGTCATATCTCTATTAGTGGTTGGTACCTAAAACCAGAAGGACTGAATAAAAAGTATAATGTTGTGAGCCAATTGTCCCCTGATGTAAAAAGGGGGGAATTATGTTTGACCCCTTTGAGCTGACTGGCGTATGTCTGGAAGTATGAGATTTAATTAAACAGATGGTAGCATACATTACTGCTTTAGAAATGTGATTAATCATTATAAATGTTCTAGGTCCTTTAAAAGAATGACTAGAGCATCTGGCTATCCACACTGAAACAGTGTACACCCACCTGACAGGAATCCATCTCCATAACGTAGACGATACTTGTGTTTATGTTAATTACTTTGCATCTTTATGCTTCATTTGAATGGACAAGTGCTGGCACATTCTTTTAAATAAGGCAGATCCATTCTGAAGTTAGGCTGTATTTAGATTCTATCTACTGTTGCATTTTAGCATTAAGAAAAAGCATGAAGCAAAAAAATCCAACATTAACCCACCAGTTTTCAAGAAGCCTGGAGATAAAATTTGATGTAGACTTTTGGACTAGGAAAAGGCAAAGCGTTTTTACCTGTTGTGGAGGTATTTTCTTCACTTAATCATCAGAACAGTTAGGTACCCCATTACTGTAAATCCCAGGCAAGTGCACTAACATCAGTTCTAACGTGTTCTAGCTGACATGCCTACCAATTCATTTCACAATAGCTCTCCTGTTACACATACCTGTGATCCAACTTTATCAGCAGCCCATGAACAGAAGAACTGCCTGTCTGAAGTTCTCTGCTCTTCATGTACATCATCCTAACACTCATGACCACGGACCAGGTGTCTTAGGAGCATTCCTTATGCAAGTGCTTGGCAAGTCTCTAACGACTTCCCTGGGTTTTTCTGAGGGCACAGAGCATGAATTCAGGAGAGGGTTGTTAATGCTGGTCAGCCCCTTATGGTGGGCAAATACCTTTCCTTGGATGGTTATGAGCATGGTGATTTATTTGCTTCAAATAGATATAATATCTTTTAGTCTACTATATTTATCAATGTCCTGTCATTTAGTTCCATCTGCTGTACATGGGAAATGGAGTCTTTATTTTAGAATCCAGTTCTGCAATCGGCTGTCAGCTTGAGGCTTTCAGAGATTCACAGTGCTTAAGGCTGGACAGGGCCCTTGTTTTCAGTCTGTTCTCTGAAGTGCACGCCTCTTAACTGAATTCATTTGATTGCACATTGCTGGCTGATTTCCAAAGTGTATAGCAATCATGCAGGAGAGGTTTGGTGGGGAGGGGATGATGGGGAGATTCCCATGCAGCTCTCTGAGATTCCTCTCCCTGGGAACATCTCAATCGTGCTCAAAGAAGTATGAGATGAGAGCAGCTTGAGGCCGAATGATAGCCATCAGGTCAGTAGCCAGTGTTGCAAAACAAGTGCTGTGGACTGAACTGATAACCTAACTATATAGGTTTCTATACACATTTTAATTTGCTAAAAGTCACATGAAGACCCAAAGATACTTGCCCAAGCCAGATTGCTCTATTTCTCGTGTTCAGTAGATCAATGGATTAATAGTCTATCATTTTCATATGGCTCTGAAAGGCTTACAGAAATAAACTGACTTTAGAGGATTACCTTCTAGTTTCTGTGCATTTATAAATGCCATCTGTTCATATCTGAGCGCTGGGTGTTATGGTAACCTGAGTCTTTTAAACTTGAGTTAATTGCAGAGTGCGTGCCCATACCCATGGAGCACATATGCATGTGGGTGCATAATGCTGGCATTAGGATGGTGACAGGGAAAATCCAGAATATGGGAAGCCTTTTAATGGATCTTGCTTGCTACAGTGGTGTGGTTGGAAGCAAGGAGGTCCTCTCCTCCACAAGTCCAGGAAGCAAGGAAGGTTACTTGTAAAACTACATCATGCCCAGAGACCAAGTAACAATGGCTTTTCTCTTTTGACGGTGTAAACCAAACTCTTGGGAAAAGATGAGGGCAGAGTGGAAGCCTCTATGCTGAAATTTTCTTGTTCATAGAAACTTTGAGATATCTTGTGGGTGATTCAATGTGAAAGTGTCACCTATTCGGTTCATTCCATCTGTACAAAGAAAAGCTCGTGATTACTGTGGCCATGGACTGAATTTGAATCATCAGGTATGCAACTCTGAGTGCATTCACCAAACTTCTTAGGTTATTCTTCATAGAAACTAACTTGGCATATGTACACAACAATTCTCAAATCACTTTTACTCTTAGAAGTGTCTTTCAGCATGTAGATCTAATAGAAGTTAATAAAAAAATTTCACAAAGTTAGACAGGTACACAGCCTCATTCCACGTAGTCGACTATTGTATTAACTAGTATCCTGCCACTGTTTTCCTGCTCTGTGCATCCATTAATTACGGATCAATTATTCAATTCTTTAGGAACTCAGGTGGTGCCTGTGCTACTGAGTTGTGAAATTAAAGCAATGCCACAGTGAACAGGAAAGAACATGCATTTACTTTAGAACTACCATCCTATGATACTGATATTCCTAGGACTAAAGCATTTTTCTTCAATCAATAATTTAGCCAATTCATGTGAATCTCCTTTTCCCCACACTGCTTCTAACTCTTCTATCATAATGTTTATCAGGACCTTCTTTCTGAGTAACAATCTTTCCACATTTTTTTTAATGGCAAAAATCAAAATTTGAAAGCCAAATGCCTGTTAGGCATAATTCACTGTGCTCTGTATTTTTCCTAAATGAAGCACAGCTCAATTTCCAAAAGAACAACTGCTTTACAAAGCAAGTCTTGTAGTTCAGCAAAATTTAGCCACTGAGGAACAGCTCAACAAATAAAGTATTAATTTGCTATTTGACATGCTGGAAAAAGTGTCAAACCAAAATGAGAGCAGTGGCTTCTCAGCTGCTGGGACCAGGAGGAATAGCAGTCTCCAACACATTGCTCATTTTGCAGTCAGTCTCTTGCTTATGATTTCAGAGTTCTGTAATATTTAGCTGGTTAAGTCAGTTCCTCTTTACCTTTGGGGAGTGAAATTTCTGATGATGTCTTTTGTTAGTAAAAATTGTTTTTGAAAAATGTTCTGTGGTGTAAGAACCTGAATAAAATCAAAACCAAATCAAATTAAGCAATTAAGCAAATTACAAGAAAAAATCTAACACTTTACAGCATTTTGCATGGGGCAGAAAGGGAAATGAAGCTGATATTGTTTTCAAATATATTTTGCTAAAGCTCCAAGTCTTTAAAGGGTACTGTATTCAATGCCCAGCCTCCCTGGTATCTACTGCCATACTGTAAATTCTCTTTAACAGTGTGCTGCAAGGTCATTTTTCTATACATAGGTGGGAAGGGTCTGCATATATGTCTCCATCAGGACTGAAACTGGTTCTTGTCTTACCAATTTGTTGCATTTACCCTGAGTGTGTGATGTACGACAGACCACACAGATTGTCACTGGGATGAACACAGTTAAAACTGCAGCTCCTAAAAGTGCTCACAAGTACAGCTGGTGTCATTAGCCCTGGGAAAGGTGGTACTGATGCCTCTACTGCTGAGAACCAATCTGCTGGTGTCAGAATTCTTTAAAACATCAGGACAACGGTGCAAATCAGTTTGTGTCAAGATTTCCTCCAGCTCCATTACTGAGTGCTGCTTCTGTGCTGTGTAGCAAACAGTTGTTCACACCACCCCCATGAGGCTGCCTTGGGCATCTCAGCAAAATGCTGCTCAGAGGCCCCAAATTTGGAAGCCTCACCTTCCTCTAGTGAAAAAAACATTAAGGGCTTCGAGTTCATTCATGACTTGATATTGACTGGGTTAAAAACCTCTTAACTCTCTAAATCTTCCAAATGTACACATTTCATGTTCATCTTTTGCCAAATCTTTCAACTTTCAAAAATGTTTTCTAGTGCTAAATCTCTGAAGTATAGTTTAAATTTATGACCCAAAAGGTCAGGCTTAAAAAAAATATCAATTTTCTTTTTTTTCCTGCTAGGTTACATGGAATTCTAACTTGAGTAAAGCAGAGCTGTGGCCTGAAAGATATGTTTATGATTAGATATTATTATTATTTAGAAATAAAAATGATTTCTGGATGTTATGTTTTGTTTGGTTTGGTTTGGTTTTGTTTTGTTTTCCAAAGAGAAGATCATGACCTGTGATGGGAAAAGTTGTCTTCTCTCATGTGGTCCTTGAAGGTGTGAAGTGTATAAAATGAGAGCTCAAAGTGTTTCTTTTTTTTCTTTGTTAGGTTTTAGCATTTTAAATGGCAAGAAAACTTACTTCAGACTAGTCACATAGCAATGATTTTTGTAGTAGACTACAAATTGTGTTGTTTTGGCTGGGCTTGTACAGATGAGGTTTTGGTGAGCGAGAAGCAACGATGTGTACTAGGAATTCCGAGGAACTTTTTAGCATGCATGATTTAATGTAGAGTTACAATAGAGAAATTTTTGATGGGAAGTCTTTAACTTCTGAGAAAGCCATGTTGGAGCATTAGTTTGTTAATTTAGAAATGAAGGAGAGAAGCTTCCCTTAGTTTCTTTTGAAAGCTTCAGCTGACATATATTTGCCAGTTTCTTCCAAAAAACACTTCTCAGGTATAATAGCTGCCAAAGGATGGTGACATGGTGCACTGCTCAGGTGGTTATTCATTCATTGACAAACTGCCTGCTTTTTGGCACTAGATTTATATGGCCATTTAAAGAGAGAAAATTCAGGATGTGTAGACTAGATAGGAGCATCATAATGTGCTATTTCTCCATCTAATGGAAATATCGGATTCCCTGGTCACTCTTTATTCTGCCCAGGAAATTCTGTGCTTTTGAAGGGCAGGTGTGTTTTATATAGGGTGAACCTAATGAAAAGGGCTCTTTTTTGTCTCTTGATAGAATATTTCTTGTGTCCATGCTTGGAGCTTTCTTCAGAGTGACAGACCTGGAGGGGGTCTGAGAGTTTGTTCATTTCCGTGGTCTGGCTGGAAGGAGCGCCAGTGAGCTCATGTCCAGTCCCCTTCAGATTTCAATTCCGTATCTTCTTGAGGTGAATACAGACATCTTCAATTCACCTGTGCCAGAAAGCAGAATGATCCCATGGATGAGTTTGCCCAAATCTGCTCCCATATCCAGAATTCATTTGGCAGCACAGATACAGACACAAAATCGCTTTTGATGTAAAGTTGATTGTTCAGGAACCAGGAACTGCAGTCTTAGAAAGGCTGCTTCTCTGGACCTCAGATTGACAGGCTTTTTAATTTGGGCCAATAAAATCAGTTTTAGAAAGCAGCTAGAGCAATTTAGATAAGCTATTTAGTAGAAAGTATTATTAATAGACTTTTTCTGACAGCCAAACAGGGATGACACTTTTCACTGCTACATATTAAATGAGAGTTTTTCCCTTTTTCACGATGAGTTGGAACAGCGTTAGCAACCATGTCAAACGCATTTCCTGATTGCTTTTTCCTTTCTTTCTAACTTCAGAATACATCACTTCAGGGACTGTATATCATTTACTGAGTTGCTTCTGTTTGCCTCCCCCAGCCAGCGCCTGCTTTGTCAGCAGTCTGGGATCCAGCCGGTGACATTTTTCACTCCTTGTCTCAGAGGCACCCGGTGCTAAGTCCTGCCCAGATGCTCTCGCACGCCTTTCTGTTATGCCTAATGATAGAGCTGTTCAACTGGGCGATACTCATAGCGAGGGGGGCAGATCTTGAGCAAGAAAATCAGACAAAAAGCAGGTTTGCCTCAGATATTGAAAACAGTTGGGGAAGAACTTGATTTCCATTTAAAGGGCACTTCTGCTTTGCCAGTTCTGAAGTGCAGCGTGTGGTAATAAGAGATGATTATGCTGCACAATAGCCTGAATATAGTCACTGAAGCAGGGTGAAATTAAAAAAGATTTCTTCTTATAAAGGATGAGGTAATGATTTCTGTCATGCTTACAGCCATAAATGAAAATAGCAATTCATTACACACCAAAACTAAGCAAATAGTTGAGGCTGCAGGTAGTACATAAGTAATAAAACCAAAGCCAATCTAAGGAGCCAGAGGCTGAGTGCATTTTCTACTTTATTTATTATTTTGATCTAGACCAGAATAGACTAGACTAGAAATAACCATCCACCTGCTCTGAGCACCCTGCCAATTATTTCAATCTACACAACCAAAATGCAATATGAACAGCTCACCGCTTCTAGCAAAGTGCAATACCCACTCAGATATTCCTACCCCTCCTTTTCCACCAGTACTTTAATTCATTTCTCTCTCTCCCAGTGCCAGGTCACATAGATGAATATTGCAAGCACTGCTGATAGATGCAATAACAAACTATTCTTTTCTTTTCTTTATTTTTTAATGAAAAGTAGGGAATGTTGCCTAAAGTACAATGAAAACACTTCGCAGTGTCTGTTTTTAGAAGCAGGCTTGTAAATTATTAGGCTTTTGTTCCTTGTTCTGACTTTTCTTAAGAGACTGCTTTTTCTTTTCTTTTCTGTGCTTAGCTAAAATATTAGCTATGTAATATTTTGACCTAGCAGCTTCCCGTCTTTGCTCCATTGTACCTTTTAACTTACTAAAATTTGAGAGGATGAGCAGCAATATTGCTTTTAGTAGGAGAAAGGTATATCAAAATCTGCCAATGTTCTGTCTATTTAACCGTCATGTCTTTATTTCTTTTAGTCTCACTAGATGTTACATTCAAGAATAAATTGTATTATTCTAAAAGGATTAGCAAATTCACAATTAGCATTCTTAAGAATGAATTTAATAGGTGTTGCTATTATTTAGATATAAACCAAGAATACAGTTGGTTTTCCCAGAAAGAGAAAAGCAATTCTGTGTTACAAAAATAGTTGTGAAGCCATAGATGAAATCTTAGCACCCTGGATATCAATGGCAGAACTTCCTAGAGTTCCAGTACCTAGGTTTTCAGAAAAATTAAGTGCCCAAATCCCTCTGAAAATCTCAAATGACCCACAGGCAATGTCATCTCAACATACAGATGGTTTGCAGTCTGTTCCCTCACTGTAAATCCAGAATTGCACTGCAAAGTAACCCCACAGCAGTGAAAACAGAATTTAGCAAAGGACTGACAAAAGAATCCGAGAGACTCAGATGCCCATACACATGATTACTCCTTCCACTCCCACTATAATTATTATTGCTTCAAGCCTCATCTGACTCCCCACTACTGGGTGTAAGGGCTGCAGATACACATTCTCTTCTGGAGCATCTGTGCTGCTTAAAGAGGTTATGCCCCATCCCACACCCATCTGTCTCCTCTCCCTCTTGCTCTATCTTCGGTTTTCAAGAGTCAGCTGGTGTCCTCCAAGTCTTCCAGCTGTCTGTCCGAATCTCACTGCTATTAACAGTGGCCACTGAAGGCTGGGTCACAAAATGGAACATGAAGAATTCTTTCACCAAAAGGGAAAAAACATATTTTCCCTTTGCTAATCAAGGAAAATAAGCTTAAAGGATGAGATACACTTTTTCAACCCAAAGTCCAAGACAAAAGGCTTCACCTTGTAGTTTCCTTCATTTTTTGGTATAACAGAAAAACCAGCACAGTGAAGGTATGTTGCATTTTGGATCTGCTCTGAGTCATGCTGCAAGGGAATACACCCCTTCTCCAGTGGCTGCACAGGATCCCCAGGGATGCGGGTCTCTATGTACCTTCCCCTCTCTCACCCTCTCTGTTATGCATCCCTTAGGCTTTTGTACATTAGACATCATATAAGCTCTGAGCTGAAACTTGATATATGTATTTTTTTTCTGCTACATTTCAGAACATGTGTTAGCTTTGTACATAAATAAATCTGAAGGTGACTACACCAGACAAAATATTAATAAAATTTCCTCACTCCTGCTTCTACTATGTCTTTGGTGAGTCTTTGCATCCAGAAAAAACAGTGAAGGGACTCTGATCTCCAGCAGATGCTGCCTCTTCCCTTCTGGTCCCTCAGAAGCTCCTGCTGTAACTCCTGAGGCCTGGCTGGCTGAAACCTGGCTGATCTTGGTTTCTGTGTGTGCTGCAGGTTCCTGATGCCCTGCTGTGGACAGCTTTTATTCCTGCTTGCCACATGCTCTGTTCCCTGAAACCTCTTTCTTTGTCAGGAGTAATGTTCCCCTTCCCAAAATGGCCACCTGGCAATGGCAGTACCCTTTCAAAGTATCTTACTGCACAGGCTGGGAATAAATTGATGCTACCACTCACAGGAAACCTGAAAGCCTTTGTTTAAGCGAAAGGCATAAGGTGTTGTACAGCCTGTTTAATATTAATAAAATTGATTTTTAAGCATAATTCAGAGAGAGGTTTGATATACAACTTGCCTTGTGTGTTTTATAAAAAGGCTGAAAAGTGCTTCTGCATTTCTAGACTGTTTCCTTCCATAATTGTAGTGGCAGAAAACAGCGATGTGTTGCTCCAAAGTACCTTTATTTGGATGCAAACCCATATTTTAAATGGCATCAAGACCTACTTTAAATACATTGGCAAATAAAAGGGGATAAGATCCAATTTATGGGTGCAGATTCTAAAATTCTATATTCAGTGGCCTTTAAGGATTGCAACCCTATGCTCTTGAGATTCCTTACAGATATATTATCAGGCTTAGAACTGAGTGAAGGTGAACTTTATTAAATAAGTTCATTATAATGGTATTTCATAGGTTTGGCCTTGCGATTAATGGATTGTAAATTTATACTTTAAGACTGGAAGAACATGATCATATAAATAGTCTTATTGAAATTAACGGGGCTGTTCTTTGAAGAAAAATGCCATTCAGCAGAACACTTAAATGTATACATAGCTCTAAGCATATAGTTCAAATGAAGTAAATCTATTTGGCTTTAAGAGGGCTTGACTCTGCTTAGGTTCCTTGAAACATTTATAGTAATATATAGGGTGGCTGTTGCAGTAGCCTTGGGATGTCATTAATGTTTTAAATACAACAGTCTTTCTAAGCACTCGTGACCATTAGCTAAGAGAACTACTAGTAGTTGGCAGCCAAGTTAAGGCCTTAAAAAATGTCATTTGATAAGTTTATTAAAAATTTCATATCTATTGTACAGATGCAAAGAAGAGAATTTAACTGCATATCAGTTGCTGGAGACTAGTCCTAGTCCCTGCTGCCAAATGTTGTAGACAAAAGAGTGCAGTTCAAGAATGGTGGTAAGAAAAGGATTTGCTATTATAATTTTTCTGCCTAAATATTCAGAAAAAAAATATGTGGATTTGCTCTGGAAGTAATTTTCCTTGGGTTATTTCAGACTCTCCCTCCTCATAGCCTGTGATAGTACCTACCTTACGGAAGAATGGGAAAAAAATCTCTGTAGTAATAAATCTCTGTAGTGGGCACAGCATAGCACGATGCAGGAGCATCACTGACACAGCAGCCACTTCAGTGCATCTCCCTTAGAGGAAAAATCTGCACTGTATAAGGGTATTTTGAAGACAGAAGTCTCCATTTATTATATTTCTGTAACAAATGTCTTTATTACAAGAAATAGATACAGAACTAACAGGAACATTCTACATTATTAAACAAGGGTGTAGAGGTTGAATGTATTTTTTGCTCTATACACGTAGGATGCTGTATATACAAAAAAAACTTTCAAAGTAAGCATTCCAAATCTAAATCTCAAAGTCCTTATCGTAGGTAATCTGTCAAGGAATGCAAAACAAACAGCACGCTTAATCCCCCTGCTTCTTAAGTGTATCTGTGGGTTACTTGGCAGCATAAAGCAATCGCATGCTCCACAGAGCATCATTTCCCTGACTGAGAGGAAATCATCCCATAATTTTTTTCTCCCCTTGATTTCCAGAATAAGTTTTACAAGAGACTCAGTCTTTACATACCTGCAGCCACCACTCTCTCCAAAACTGAAGGATACTGCTAACGTCCCACTGGTGTCCATAGTCCTGTCAATACCTTAAATTGGACCAAAACCTACAGACTTCCTTGTAGTAAGGAGTTTCATTGACATCAAGGAGAAGCTATAATTCCTTTGGCCTTAGAATCCTTCTATCTAAAGTAAGAATAATGAATGAAACAACAGCAGCAATGATGATTGATCAAATCTGCCCCCATTTGTACTTGAGCAAACCTTCCTGGACATCTTTTTACATGACTGAGGTTTGTCAGAGTTTTGGCAATGACCAGCTACATTCATAAAACTAGAGAGAGGAGGGGGTGTAAGCATCTAACGCAGGAGTCCTTCCTTGCTATTTCTCACCTGTACTCTGAGCTCCTTAATATAACACTTGGTTGCTGTTGTCTTGAATAACAACATTATCATTTACATAAATGGGCTGATAAACTGACTTTTTTTTAAAGTTAACTCTTCCACATAAATGCAGAAGAGTAGCAGATTCATATCACCGTGGTTTATGCTGGACACAAAATGGTGCAATTCAGGAGAAATTCAGTAGTGCCTCTTTTTTATAGCCGCACAGAGATATGCATGAATTGAAAATAGCTAAAATCCTTATCTTTCTCTTGGTATTGAGATCCAGTACAATGGGTAAATGTTGATTAAATGTCAGATACACTACACTGGGCAGTGCTTTAATCAGTTGTTTCTAAATATTCCAAAAAGAGATGCATACTTTGAATTAAAAGCTCTGAAAAAAAAAAAGAAAACCAAACCAAAAAAAACCCTAGCACTGCTGTCATCAATAGGATATAGAGAAATACCAGAAATATCATTCAAACATTGTCAAGCTTTTGTATGGCAAAGCTATGCAGAGCTTATAAAAATATAATATCAGAATTGTAAGCTTTTAACATTGCTGTTCTGCTACAGTGAATGGCCGTAAATATGATATTTGTAAAGTTTTGTGTTTGTCACTCAAGGATCCAATATAAGAACTATTAAGTTTATAATTAGAAATATATTCTGTTCCCTTTTCAAAGTTCCGGCCTATACTCTGGAAGCCAAGGTGCAAATATTCTATGACACACATTGATAATAAAGGTGAAGGGTCTATGCCAAATTAGGCCCAAATTAACACCTCAGTAACTTCAGTTTCTTTAATGGGTCTGCAGAAGACTAAAACTTATTACACAGAATGTATGACACTGTTGCAAAGGAGGTAACTTCCATTCCACTCTTACCTCTGATCTGGTTCTCAGGAGCTGAGAACAATAAAAATAGTTTCAGTCATAACAGTCAGCAGGATAAGGTGAGCGGTGTATGAAAAGGACATGGGGAACAGAAAAGGTGGGGTTCTTATATGTTCTTTTCCAACTGGAACCACAATGTGACTTGTAGTGGATAATCTTTTTTCCCTATACAGAAAATTCTCACTGACCTGGAGTAAGGGAGCTGTAAGCAAATTATCCTCTAGGCATTAATGTTTGGTTGTACTTAGAAAAATAGAAAGTAGCTGTAGTCCACTAGCAGCTGGCCAGTGAACAGAGCTGGCTAGTATTAAACCTTAAAATGTGCCATGGTTTGCAAAAATTAGGCAAGTGCAATTTCCATTCCTTTGATCAAACCATATTGCATACTCATGCTCACAACTGTCAAAGTTCAGAGTTGTGCTCTAAATAATTTTCCAACAAAAACGTGTAGATCCTTGTTTTGGAAGATCACCTAGCTTAATGTTTGTCACTTCTTTTTGGCTCATTTGAACAACATATAGGAAGTCAATCTACTGGATTGTTTAAATTAAAGTTTACAGAAATAGTGTAGGGTTGGCTTGTGAGTCTTCTGAGCGTTCTTCTGTTTTCAGTTCTTCAATGAATTAAAATGAAGTTCTTGTGAATGGAAATTTCCTCTGACGGCGTTTAGAGAAGCATTTCTCCAGTTGCAGCTTAGCGTGGATGTTAAGGAATAACAGAAACTTTTTAAATTATAGAACTAATTATCTACATGCAGCTGATCAAACACTTTGCACTTCTAGCTGTGAGCACAACTTACCACATCTGTTGGCTTCTCCCTGGACAAATCTACACTGCAGTTGCTGCTGTGAATGTTATGGAGTGGAGACACACTAAAGGCAGCATTAAACTAACAAGGCTTGGATTTGTTAGCGTGACAGCACAGAGCTTAGTGGTGGCTTTTTGCCTGTAGTCTTACCCAGCCACTTGCTGGGTGTTGGAGCCAATGGAGAGTCTGGGGGTGCCACAGAGCTGGGCAGCTGCAACTGTTCTTGGCTGTAAAAGCAAGTACAGCTCTGTCCTTCACAGTCTCTTTCCTCGACTACTTTTTTTTTAAAGTGACTTTAGTTATACAAAAAGCTCACTGAAGCTACAGATTGTACTTAGTGTTCTTAGAGAACAAAGGGATGATAGTGAATTGGCACGATGTCAAATAGGGAAAGAGTCCAATCACTCTATGAGGCAGTTTATCCGCCCATGAAAATTTGAGCATCTTTGAGTTGTAGCTAAGTGAAAGAGGAAATTTGTTGAGACAGGTACAGTGTTGTCTGGAGTGCATTATATTGTGATTATTATTTAATATTCAAAATATCCTTTTCTCATTCAGATCATGAGGACTCACAGAGTTGCAGAATATAGGCACTATTAACATACAATGTACTCATCCTTGCCCATCACATGGATGGACTGTATGAATAGTCTTTCATACAGTATTTTAGACTGCATGAATAATCTTTCTGCAAACACAGATTTCTACATGCAGGAGTGGAAACATCCATATGCCTTGGGAAACCCTCCACTCACATCTTCTGTACAGTCACTGACTTGTGCTGTATGTCTAGCTTTAACTATGCAAAATAATAGTAAGAGAAAGGCATATGATGTTTTATTTCATCTTTATGTATAATAACCATGCTAGAAAGCTCTACGATGCTCTGTATTCTCTTTGCAAGTGGAAGCGAAGAAGCAGTTGAATCCTCTTTGTTCAGACTCAAACCATTTTTCACCTTTCAGGATCAGCAATTGTCAGCCCATTGTTTAAAAATCCCTTGTACTGGTTCTGTTTGCGGCGCCTAAAGAGCTTGCTTTCTCTGACTAACAAAAAGCTTCTTTTTATTATTATTTTTTCCTCCACTGAATGAGAGAATAAGGCCAAGCAATTTTTGATTTAACCTCCTGCTGCTGAGTTTTCAAATTTTAAAGTGTTAACAAAAGGGACTGCATGTTTTCAGTGCTGAAAGCTCTGATTATACTGTGGCACAAATTTATAAAAATCAAGCACAGTCAGAGAATAGCAGGCTAGAGATATGTGACTCTTTAACTGCTGGCCTCCTATAATAAAAATTGAACTTCTCAAGAAAGCAAGCTGGAAAAAAGGGACTCTTTTACCAAGTCTTAGTCTGAATTCATTTTTGATAGATTTAGTTAACCTACAAGGGAACAACAGTATTGACATATATCATTTTGAAAAATGCCAGCTGAATGAAATATTTTTGTTTCCTGGGCTACATGCTGAAGCCATGTCATTTGTTCTGATTTTTTTCTGTCCCTGCTAACACACTCTGTTCCTGTATTTTATGATTATATGTTCACTCTGAACTACCCCAGGGATATCGATTAGAATTTTTGGTGAGTGAACAGTATTTCAAACAGCCTACATGAAACTCTCAGTTTTGTTCCTATTTACATAATTGTTTGGACTAGAAATAGAATTAGATGAGTAAAATTATTATCCCAAAAAGCCTCTAAATCTGATAAATAATTTTTGCTGGGAAGACTTCTGGTTCCATAGAAAGAGTTGCCTCCAAAGGAGAAAACTAATGAGATTAGTTAAATTTGGGTGTTGCCTTGGTGGGTTTCTCCTAAGAATTAATCACTGCCTGGTCCTGTGCTTTTCGAGTCTCCCTCCTGGAAGGATAATGAATATTAAGGAAAGGAACCTCTAGGTTTTTTTAAGTCTTCAGTAAAACTATGGATAAAGCTGCCTGCTCAGGCACCTCACTATGCAGTCTTGGGACTGGGGTTTTAAGATTCAGATCTGCTAAGATTCAGAGCATCACCAGAAAACCAAAATGGTGTCACCACAGCTTTTACTTACATCTTGTTTGGCGAGAGGAGTTAGGGGTAGTCTTGTCAAGAAAGTTTGATGTGAACAAAGCTTTTACAACAGAGTTGCTCTCTTTTTCTTTCACTGTCTTTTCTTCTATTTTCTACAAGTAGAAGGAATGAATATCTGTGTGGGCAAAATCTGCTCTGTTTGCTGACACGCCATCAAATCTTTGTGCACAAGACACAAGCGCTTATACGTTTCATACTGGTGTGGCTCGGGATGCTGATTTGAGCTCACTGCTCGATGCTCCCTTCCTGGGAAAGCCATCGCTTGTTATTTAGGGAGCTGATAGTGTTGATAGCAGCTCGGAGCAGCTTTGCTCCCAGGCCAGTGCCAGGAAACAGATGTGTGATGTGCCATATCCTTAACAGATGGACATGCCATATGCCATTAAAAGTGGTTATCCAACTTCCTTTCACATTGTGGGTGAACAGCTCTTCTCTTTTGCAACAAAGCCTTAACAGGCAAAAAAAAGTGTTAGTTCCTAGGGAAGGTAAGTAACTCAAAGGAAGATTTCCCAGGCGTGTTCCAGAGTTTCTCAGTGCTGAACAGTTGTGTGCCTTTCAAGGGTCTGTCTACCTGAGAGTTTGCTGTGCTCATATTCCTGGCTGTGGGAGGTGTCTTCTCTCACTCACAGTCCTGGGATTACACTAGTGCATGTCCAAGTCTGAGCTAATTTGCTTTACTTTTCCTGAGGCAGGCTTGGAGCCAGGGTAATGTGGTCACAGAGTGTCTGGAATGCCTTGGCATACATGAGGAGCAAGCTCCCATCTCCACAGAGCAGAGACAGGTCTTGTAGAAATAAACTTGGATATGTAACTGAACTCCAGCTTCCTTACAGGAAGAAGTTGCCCAATAGTCTAAGAACAGCTACACACATAATTCACGTGCTCGTTAGATTTCTCCATTAGATAGGACACTTCCAGGCCATGCTCCGTGAGTACCTAGGTACTGAACTGCTCCTGTGTTTTAGGCTCACACCTACCCGTGAGTGATGTTGTGGCATCATGTGCTTAAGTGGTTTGATGGACTATTGTATTAATTCTTTTTGATATTCAGGAGGAAAATCTATTGTCATAGCACTAGTCACTCATGGACTTAATAAGAAAGCTGAGATGATCCAGGTTTTTTCATTTTAGGGTATGAACTGTATCACATAAGGGACTAAACCCATTTTGATGAATGGCTGAAAATGTTTGTAGTGGTAAAAAGTAGCAATTATACTGAGAAACATAGGTTTTATAAATATAATTTCTGCTTAGAAGACTAGCTTCCTATGAGAAGCATAAAGTTTGGCTGAAAATGTCCAAAGCCAGGCTGTTTCAAAGCTGACTGGCATATTGGTTTTGTTTCCCTCTCACTATAAATTCAGTTCATTTTGATGAATGACTGGGCTTTGGGCTAGTGGTATTTTAGGTGGAGATGATACAAAATGGGATTTGAGAGGAAAAGATTCGGGGAAAATCTTCATAGGTAAAGTCTTCTTAGACCCAAGGCAGTTCCTGACAGTGGTTGTTTTTCTGCCCCAGGTTATTCAGAGCCCTGTAACGTAGGAAGATTACAATGAATGGTTTTGATTTGGAGAGTCTACAGCATAATGTGAGACAATGGCCACAATAAAACCTACATAGATTGAATAATGCAGAATCAATACATGAACAGAACTGGGTAACAGGGGTTGCTATGGCATCTCCCTTATTTAATAAAAGAATAAATAAAGGAATGGAAATCTCCATAAATGGTCTAAGCACAAATTAGAGCTGTTCCTAACGGCTCTAGTATGTGCAGTAGCATTTTTGAAAAATTAATTCTCTTCCTCCATAAACAGGAATGGGGTTTTTTTGATCATGCTTGAAGTGACTTTAATATGTCTAAATTTATGCCAATTCCAGTTGAACTGTCCCGAAGCTTCACTTGGGGAGTAGGGAAGTTATGATTAGAAAGATCTGTACAAGTGCTTTGCTCAAATGCCTTCTGCTGTTTTGTGCTATAAGTGTAAGAGGACAGGCATAAATATACCCCAAAATTTAGTTACTTGGAGAATATGGAACCTAAATCTGTAAGAACTTGAGCCCATTACTTGACTTGACAGAGAAGGGACAGTAGCAGGATTTACTCAGCATGGCAGAAGCAGGCTGAAGGCTGTTCTGGCAGCCTACCTGTGAATCCCAAACTGGCTCCCTGGCCAGGATGCCCCTTAGCTAGAAAACGCACACTTGGATTCCAGATGGAGCTGCCAGACCACATCCTCATGTGTTTAAAATCAGTGTCCAAGGAATTAACAGGATTACAAAATCTGGGTGTGGAAAGACAAAAGGGGAAGTAAGTTATATGCAAAGAATAATTAATCTATGAAGTTAAGATCTGGTTGTACTTGTCAAACATTGATTTTCTTATTTAGCCTTACTAGGACTTGATAATATCACACACATCTGAATAGTTTTGCCTGATCTGTAACTTTCAGGGTCTGTTGTTTAATTATGTGTAGTTAATCATGTGGTATATTTCTTCATCTCAAATAGGACAGTGCTATGCGTCACATCTTGTAGGTGTTCAGATACATAGTTTATTGACAACATTGGTAAAATCTCAATTGTTCTAACAAACAGTTTCATGCAAATGAACATCAAAGGGGCGTATTATGGCAAAAGATAATATGAAGAAAATTTTGATGAAACTTCTTAAAATGTTTTTTCTTCCATTTAAAGGTTGAGTGGTAGTTTCTCTGTGCTTGAGCATTTGTTACCCCTGAAATGTATCACACCCACGACATCTCCTACTGTTCCTGGAGAGCGTGTCAACCTTTAAATGAATAATTTAAAGCTAACTTAACTTTCCTGAGAAGCAGTCTAATGAATAGATGTAACTGATGCCCGCCAGTTATCACATTCCAGGGGACTTGGTGAATAAATTATCATTTCTTTCCCCTAGCATGAAACAGTCCTAATTTGTAGAAATATATTTACTAGTCACAAATATCCCTCAAAAAATGCATGCAAACAAAATGGTATTTGTTATGTGCAAAAGGCCTTCACTCACTTGAGTCACAGACAAGTTTGTACTTCAACAACAAAAAGTAAATACCAAATGACAAATGATTAATGTTTGCTTAGGAGAAAATGTCATTGTTTGCTTGCAAATTCAGGCATTTTTATAGATTTGATTTAGAGCCAACCAGTAACCTGAAAGTCTCCCACTTCATGCAGGCCAGGCAGCTGAAGAACATCTATTTCCCCAGTTTTTTGTCAAAAGGGAAAACAATTTATGGGGATATTTAAAATTAGTCAAAAGTAACAGGTACAAACAAGCAAAATAAAGATAATTCAAATAGCTTCATAGTTCTTGCTATTTGTCTCAGCTGCAACACAGGAAAGAAGGGCAAATACATAAGAAAACAGTTTGCCTTGTGAGCTGTGGACCAACGTAGCATCTTGGTTACAAAGGGGACTGCACTTTCAGTTACATAGAGTCAGTGAATTGCTAAAGTTCATTAAAATTATAAATAATTTGCGATAGGAGGAAAAATGGGGCTGGGGAAATTATTTGTCCACATATTGATTGCAAGTCCATTTTTCAAATTTGTCATGTTGTGATAAATCCCACAGGTGGCAAAAGAATCCAGGCCAGATCATTAGCTGAAAACTCAGCACCATTTGCATTGAATTCAGAACTGTGGAATGGTTTTGCCATACCCTATCTCTGCCCTGCCTTTGCTCTGCTCTGTAAATCAGGAAACAGAATTTGGCAGCTGAGTATTTTATTCCCAATAATAAACTATGCTTGAGAATGTTTGTACTTACTCTCTTCTGTGGATTTGCACAGATACACTCCTCTTTGGCTTCATGTCACTTTTCAGCGAAAAAGTATTTTGAAATTTAACAAGAATCTAAAGGATGCTTATTAAGTTATTAGTTGCTTTTTCACTTATCCATTAGGCTGTGTTTTCACCTTTTTACAAGAAGGTATTTAAACACCTTTTGGCCAAAAATATACAGTAGGAAAGGTTATAGCCACCCTGATTCACAAGGGAATTTTACATGTGCCTCAGGTAGGGACAAATAAACAACTGTATTCACTATAATATCACTTCACGTAACTTTCTCTTGCTACTAGTTAGGCCTTAATATACTTAGAAGGTTGCTCTTCTAATTTGAACTGTGTGAGACTTTGGCTGGAGGCTGCTTCTGTGTCCCAGTGATAAAAGAAGACATAAAACAACCCAGTGCCTGATCATTCTCCCTGGCTGTCAGTGAATCATGTTTAATAGCATCTCCATTGCAGTTTTGGCCAATTTGCTTGCAATGGCATCCTTTTCCATGGGCTTACTGCTCAGCAGGCCCTGAAGCAATCTATGAATAACTTCCCAACAGATGCTGTTTATGAATTGAAGCAAATGGCTTCCCTGTTTCTCTTTTTTCTCACTTCAATAATTTTCGGTTACATTACGATGAATATTTATAGTCCTATAGCAGTGCATAAAAATGGGAACAAGCAGACCTGTGCATTGTTTCATACGTGAGTGCTGTTCTAATGGGTTTTGGCTCAATGGTTTTAATAATGTTCTGTTGATGGACTGAAAAGAGAATGCAAATTGTAGATCAGTCACTTCCATTCAGTTTTAGCAGACTGGGCATTGATGGAAGACTGTATTAGGAGCACGTATAGTGCACCTTATCTTCTGGAAATAATACACCCCCTAATACAAGCCTACAATACCTTTCTACTCAGCTGTATTTCTTATGAGTAATCCCAGCTAACGGCATTGTTAAATGTAGGATCTTACACTACTGCAGCCAGTCTTTTCTGGCTTTATCAGACTCCGGCTAAAATATCATGTGATTTATGATAAAATTAATGTTTAGTGGCAGAAGTAGCAGCTGTTACAAGTATGTCATTTCTATGAATTAAGTTGGAAAGTGCAAAGGGGAAGCTGTGTGATCAGCCATCTTTCTTTAACAGAACAGCATAAAATTCTTGTTCAAAGCTAAAAAAGGCCACTTTACTATATTTTATAATTCTCTAACAGTTCTTCAATGTTGTTTTGTCAAGAAAAGTGGTTAGATTTACAGCTGTAGATGTTTATTGAGTTTTTTCCAAGGGAAGTGTACTTGGTGCTGCTTCATTCATCTCCAAATGTCTGTTCTACTTGTCATTTCTATTAAACAATAGAGAAGCTAAAGAAATAATGCTTTTACTACCCAGTAATTCCAAGAATAATAAGCCTCTCTAACTTACTAGATACATTGTACAAACATATTGTCTATAAATATATACTATGTACAAAGCATGCATATTTAAATACAGAACATGTCAAATTATTGCATTTTCCATTGCTCTATAATAAATTCATTTGTGCAATAAAAATAATTGGAAATATGAATGACCACACACGTTATTCACACTACACATCTTTAATACAGCATTTTATTCCCTGGTACAGAACTTGGAAACAGGATACAATCAGAAAAATTTCTTGTATCCTAATACGATGGCACTCATGTGGATTACAGCTTTTAAAAATCCATTGTAAATAAGGCACAGTAAATAAATATGACACTCGTGCTTATGGAACTCAGATCGTGTGATTTCATCACTTTTGGCCTCTAAATGAATAAAAAGCATATAGCATGTTAACTTCTGTTATCAATTGCCATCTCAGGAAAGTAAACCAAGACATGCACTGTGTCTGTGTTTTAGGCCATTAAGTAGCAAAATAATACAACTGCAGCCATACCAACCTTCACTTCTAGCAGCATTTCTTTAACATTCTGAAGTCTCTTCTAAAAGGCATGTATTGAAGAAGGCTAGCATTTCTAATTCACAGAATAATTTCAGTTTTAAAAAATCTGTGTTTGTTCCATTTTCCATCAAATCAATAACTTAAAGACTTGTTATGTTGGATTATTAAGATGTCTGGGTCAGGTCTGGTGCCCCACACCAGGAGCCACTGGGTGGTCGGCACAGACCTGTGGCCTTTCACAGAATTTGACTCCAGCCTTCTCTCTTCGTCTCTTGACCCACTCTTCTTCTCTAGCCTCTGCCTTCTACTACAATTTTCTTGTAAGTTGTTGGCAACTGCTTCTATTGCAACAGGAGAGTGTATGTACCAGCATCTTTCTCACATCTTTGCTGATGTTTTTTCTGGTCTTCTCTGAGCAGTCCTGCATACAGTATAGAATGATAAACTAGTCCTTCCCTTGAGACTATATTTAATTAAGAAAGGTACCAAAAAACAGTAACAGAAAGGCCTAATTTGAATTTTTCAGTATCTTTCAAGAATGAAAAAAACGCAATATAACGTTGACTAGATATTCACAAAAATGTCTTCTCTATGTCAATCACACACAATGCTTTTTTATTTAATTATTCCATATAATTTATCTTCACTCTATAATTCATTTCCACAGCTCCTTGCTTCTTGGACAGAATATTGATCTAATGTGTACAGAGAAGATTTTTTAAAGGCAGTCTTTTAATAATAATCACCTACGCACAAAATCAAGGGGCTCTTTAATGTGAGCAGTAGTAAAAATTTGATCAATGTGAGCATTACAGCATTAGGCCTTAAATTAGTTGTTTCAGCTTACACCTAAGGTAACTTTGACATCACTTCAATATCTCGTCTTTTCAGAATTTTATCATGTATGAAACGTTATCTTCATAAATCACTGTCAACCAAGAAATTTTGCTGGAGACATGAAATAAAGTAAGTGGTCTGAACAAATTTCCAGTGGAAGTTGGGGACTGAACTAGATACTGGCCCTAATTTCCAGCCCCATGATAGTGATTTAATATCTCAAAAATCCCCAGGGAAAGCAATGAAAAATCTCCACCTAAAATATTTGACAAAAGGTTTATCATGTGTTACAGAAACATCACTCATAAACTGCAATCGGGACGCAGAGATTAGCTATGCTTAAAAGGAAGATTGGGCCTATACCCAAAACCTTTCCTTTAATTGACCATACAAATTCCTGCTGAGGAATATTGATATCTGTTAAGTTTTCATTTTTTTAAAGAACTGTTTTTTTTTAAATCACTGGACTAAGATCAAAAATGTAGACCCAATATCCCCTCCTTATTAACCTCAATTAGGCGCAGTAAACAGATGCTTTCTCAGATTAAGCATAAAGGATTGATTTTTTAAAAGAAACACCTGAAGTAACATCTAGACAATGAACTGTGAAGGTCAAGCAGGAACACATTTCGGATCACACACTGGCCAGCTTCCCACTGGTCCTGTTGTCAATACCCTTTAGTAACAGGAATAATGGAGCAAGAGATGTAAGGGAAATAGGTAAAATGTGTGTTCTTTCCAGGAGGAAGAGATATGTATATAAATGTACATATATGCCTTCAAAGAGATTTAATGATTTGCATGTAGTTGTGAGTAATATTCTGTACATTTAAACAATTCTAATGCTTAGTGTTTCTAATAAGTTGTTTATTACTGTGGACCTTCAATTTACCACATGCTGAGCAGGCTATAAATATTGCTTCTATATAAATTATTAATAAAATCAACATATCTTATCACCTTCTTGCCTGACATAAACTATGATGAGCTGAAAGTCCTACAAATGCTTTTAAGCTCCCCGCATTGGTACACACAGAGAAAATATTTGCTTTTATACAACAATGGAAGTGCCTTTTCTGTGGCTAGAATGAATTTCCTCCGTCTTTCTATAGTGGATACTAATAACCAAAGTGGCTTTGTTATTACCTAACAAAAGCCTAACATGCTTAACTTTAAAAAATCATATCTTTCCTATTGTCCTTCTCATCTCAGCCTTGTTTTGTGCTAAAGTTAATTATTTTTCTCATAGACAAAATAAACTCCATTAGCACTAACAAGGGAGATTCAGATTAAGGGCTCACAGAGGCTTGGATCTTAATGTTAACATTGTTGTGTGAGCAGGAATTTATCAATTTGGGATTAAAAATTAATCACCAAAAATGTTTTAAGAGCATGATTCATAGTTAAACCAAAATACTAGAATGTTTATTTGATTCCATAGCACAGACAGATGTCTTTATCTTAACTCTATGGGAATTGCACTGGAAAATAAACAGGAGCATGTCTTTAACAACGCTAAATTTGAACCACCACATGTGATAATTTCATTTCTTTTTTTCCTTCTTTCTTTGCCTTCCTTAGTGTGACATGACTCAGACAAAAATAGCAGGATGATATCACAGATGTTCCTTTACACCAATCACTGGTGATTGCTTATCCAAATGATGTTTTAATACAAACACACAACTGCTCCTTCTGCTTTATTGCTGTCAAAATTTTGTTTCAAATTTAATAAATGGAGAAGTGTGAGCAGATGTGTCATTGACAGTTTGCTTTCTTCCCTGGGCTGAATGGCAAAGCTAGACGATGTTAGTCACATCTGCATTTTTAGAATATTTAATTCTGCGCTTTTTTCACCCAGTCTGTCACTCCTCAGTTGGCTGTTAGGCCCAGTGCAATTGGGCTGGGGCTTTGCAGCAGATCAGGAAAGCTACCATGAACTCTGAGCTGTAAAAGCAGTCAGCTCCTGCCACCTCAAGTACCTCACTGGCTTCTTGGAGAACATTGGGTAAACTCGCTTTTCCAGCCACAGATGATCCCTGAAAACCTTACTGATGATTGCATTTATCCCGCTGTTTGACGTAGTCCCATAGCATCCCTAACTGCTGCACGACTTTGGTTATGGTCCCAGCTGTGCTCTGGTAAAACCCATGATAAGACTGGCTGCCAAAATGAGGTCAATGGGAGTCTGCAGCCTCTGGGATGTCTGGGTCGTCAGAGGAAGGACATTTCTTGTCAGGTGGAGGCCTTTCAGGGCATATTGCTGCATGGAGGAGTTTGGGTTGGAAAGTCAGCTAGATCCTGGCTAGCAAGGGTCCCCTAATCTATTGAAATGGCTACCTTATGATTCCAGGAACCAGGGAGAGAGAAATCCTAAGGAAGAAGCTATCTTAATAAAACAGCTGAGGCCATAAACCACTGTGAAATAAATATTCTTTATAAACATAAACTGAAAAAATAGTCCCTCACTTATAGTTTTATGTGATTTATGTTTTTAATTTATTTAAATCAGTGACCCATCAAATGCAGACACAATATTAGAAATTCAGCAAAAATTTCAACTGTCATAAGGAAATACTGAATTTTTATTTGCTCTCCTCCTGCAGCTGCCTCCCCATGTTACATGAATTCATCTCAAAATGAGGCACGATGAGGAATCATCTTGCCAGAATGTTATTGATCTGTGATTTGGGTACCAGGCTCTATGCACTGTAGACACAGATGTGAAAGAGAAAATTTACTCCCTCTCACCCCCAGATTTTTCAGAGAATAGTTGGTTTCAGATATATAAATCTGTAAGCTTTTCATAGCTGTTTTGTGACCAAATATATGCCACATATTACTTATGGGATTTTTCAGTAAACCAAGAATGAGTCAGTATCCCTGCATTAATCAGATGGTCATGGTTTGAAAGCTGCTGATATCCGTGTCACATGGCCCAAAGGGGTCTACACACAGCAAGTCTGGTCTGCAAGTCACCGAAGTGAAGGGTTTCTATTTTATTTCTTTCTTCTTTTTTTCCCCCATTGGTTACAGTGGGATTTGGTTCAAGCTCAATAAATTCAACAAGAAGTACCGGATCTTCAGCTGGTGTAAATTTCACACATTTGCTTCAAAAGCAGCCACTGCCTTTCACGGTGGGAATTTTTCTGCTATCTTGGGTATACACAATTTGCAAGTGCTGAAGTTGGAGCGTCCAGCTCTATAACTTTGAAAAAGATACCGAGATTTTCAGTGCTTTACTGGTGGCTGTAATCTGAGCAGTACTTTTCTCCTTTTTACTGTCTTTGTTCTTGACTAGTAAAATGATTATTTGTACAGACATTTTCCAGAACTATGTGACCAAATTATGCCTGCAGCATGTGAGAAAAACGCGGTCCATATACCAGGACAAGGCCAAAAATTCACAGCATGAGATTTTCTTTAGCCAGCTGTGCTAGTATTTCTAACAATCTGACCCTCCCTATCAAAATAATCCAACCCTCTTTCAATAATTGCCAGGAAAGCTATACCAATATATCAATCATTAATTATAGAAAACCATGTCTGAGCACAGTAAAAAGGGAGAGTTTTAATTCTCTCCAAGATATTGATTTCTTTTGTGGCCTCTGAGAAGTCAATCAACCTGCTTGGCCCTGCAGTAGCCACTCGTTCGGAATACGGGGAATGAAGCGCTGATGGAGCAGACTGTGCAGCACATGGCTTGACTGAAGCACCTCTATAAATGGCAGCCTCAATAAAGAGCCAGTTCACTTGTGCAGGCTTGGAATCGTACAAGCACTACTTGGAAAAACTCTTTTTTTTCCATAGAATGAGGTTAGTTCAACTCACAAGCTTCCTTAGGAAGATATCTTTAGGATTAGGCTCTTTGAAGTGCAACAAAGACAAGTTACATTTTCTAAAGGCTATGACATTGTATGTAAAAGCTCCTTCTGAAGTTTGGCTAGTTAAAATATTTTAAAAGTATTTTCTTTGTTAATAAATTGAGCCATAAAAATGAGATAATGGCATTCAAATATTTGTTCTTGTTTGAAAATGATTACCTTATTATATTATCGATGTCAAGGAAAAGCTCTCCCATTCATGATGCAAATTTTCTTCAAGTGATTCTTTGTAGTGACTTGCAGCTTTATGCAATGATAGAGGCTTCTTGAAGATCCATCAAATTCTGCTGTGTGGCATTCTGTGATGGTCACAAAAATTTCTTCCTCAGCATGATAGGACAAGATAATAACATGAAACTGATGATTTCTGCAAGATAAGGACCAGTAGCTTCTACCTCTTGTGCACTACCATACTGTATGGCATGTGAGTGGTCCTCTACTGCTCTAGGTGTACCTGGGTAATCTCAGTCTAGAGGTATATGCAATAGCCACAAACCATGGATCTCAGTAGGTGCACATTACTTCTCATTTGTAACCCACACTGATAGCAATAGGAGACAGAAAAGGCATGCTAGTTTGTCAGTTATGCCAACAGATAACCCAGAAATATTTAACCCAGGTTCTAGCATGAGTTTGAGAATGTTTATGAGTGAAAGATGGGATACTGGAAAACACACTCAACCCTATCCTTATCCAGAGGGTGATCAAGTAGTTGCTTGCAAGTCCATCAAGTTCACTGCTCTGACCTCAGGGGCTTTTTATTTATTGTCTCAGAAGCTTTCCTGAATTTCCCTTCTGAAGATGCACTGTTCCTGGGCTTTCTGACTGCATGCTCCTGCTGTATTGCCTGGTGTCATGCTTCAGTGCCGATAGCTCCTTCTACAGCTCTGAGAATGATGGACGACCAGCGTGGCATGCAGCTGTGTCTCTGCAATTGTTATAGCCAAGTTTAGATGTAGATTTAATCTGTATCAGGCGTGGACACTCCCTGGATCTGTGTCTCATTAACAAGATCCCCTGATAGACAGTGTATGCCAGGTTTTTTTGAGTCCTGGGAAGATAGATGATACCAGTATAACACCAGATCCATTATAACACAAGAGAGAGATCCATGAGATGTGATCTACTCTTGGTAATATCAAGCCCTGCTCAAACTTTCTAAATAAGTATGAACTAGTAGAATGATTTTATACCAGATCAGCTCTTTACATTTTCAGCTGTGATGCTTTTGTCTTAATACTTGGACTTCAGAAGCTGAATTTACAGTACCATCAAACCACAGCTCCAAGAGGAGTCTATAAATTGTCTTTCCGGTGTCATCTCTACTGACCTCAAAATGAGACTCACTTTTGCCATACTCGGTGGATTATGGAGCCCTCTAATGTCAAGAAGCTGCACTGGGTGAAACATGTCCTCCAGAGCTCAGCTCCTCACCTCTGAGCTCATTCAAGACGTGAATAGTGGCAGATTCATTACACAGGGTTGAAACACAGGATAATATACTTTATGAATGAAAGACATATTATGTGTGCTAACTCCACATACAGACTCCCAAATTGTGCTCCTCTTAATACTCTGATAATTCCAGTGTTACTTAATCAGGCCTGAACAAGCCATTGTATCTTTAAGAAACAGATATTTTTCTTATTACAGATGTTTTTACAGCAGTGGTGACATACACGATTCCATCAAGGACTGATTGGAAAACAAGGTAAATAAGCACTCTACGTTGCATGACAATTTTCTTTGCAGAATAGATACAAAGCAAATTTCTGGAAGAAGCCAGTAAGTTAAAGTTAGAAATGAAATCCTGCCAAACCGTTAAAGTTGGGAAAAATACCTTGTTACCAAAGAAACAAAAAATATGAAGAGAGCAATGTCACTGAAACTCAAACATTGTCCAACTGCAAAAGCAAAAGGAAGGTATATTAATAATAGAGAATTTAGCATGTAACAATGAGAAAATCTGTAATAATGGCTTAAAAAGCCAGTCTAATTTTCCATGACCTTACATAAGCCTAGTAATACTCATTAGTGTCTACATGAATTTGTTAAACCTTCTCAGGATTGAGAAAACATGACTTCTTTCAATTTGGATTTTTTTGCATCTAAAACTTTCATTTGCTGTAGCTTCCATGGAAGTGACAATAACTTATATTTGAGGATTAAGGAAAGGCATTATGTATTCCACATCTCAGTAAGAGTAGCTAAATAGTGTAATCTGCCACATTTCTAAAAGCAATCAAATGGACAGATCCCTGCCCTTTTAAGTAAGCTATCTTGCCTGTAAGAGAAGCACTGTGCATTTCCTAATTAAATGAAAAATTAGATGAATGCAAGTGAGGCTATGAGTTGATGCAGCTTGATTGTAACAACGGGGTCATTAATATTTATTAATGATAACTGGGGTAAACTGTCAGATATCATCCATGTGTAACTAGGTAGACATGAACAAATGATTAACAAATGTGTCATAAAGAAAAAGAATCCTTGGCTGAGACTTTGGTGAACTTGTAAGCTAGGAAAGCAGACACAATAAAATACAGAAACAGGGCCTTTTGGTTTTTTAATTTTGGATATACTGTATTTGAATAAGGAGCCCAGCATCACACAATGGCCTGCCATGGAAACAACGATGTAACAGATTTTAGAAGTAAGTTGCAAAAGAATGAAATGCCTCTTTTGGCTCAGAAGCCTATATTCACCCCTGACTAATTTCATTATGCTACTCAAGCTGACACACTGATTAAAAGAAAGTCATTCCATTTACTGCTCCTTTTAATCATTAGGTAAACATAGTAGGGAGTGCTTGGTACGTTTGGTAAATATGAAGTAGATCAGTTATTACTCCTCAGGTGCTGATAGCGCTATCACTCTGGATTATCTCCTGTGTTATCGGCACCCCATTCTGCCCCATAGTAACTTCCTGAAATTGCAACATTGTAAACAAGAGGCCTCTGGGTATTTGCTTTTCTCTCTTTCAAATATGCATAATCACTCAGCAATACCAGGATGGTTAAATTATCCTTAGAGCCAAATGACTTTGAATTAGATTTCTTTTCCTAACTACATCAATCCCCCGTGTGCCACTGGTGTCTGTGGAACTAGTACACAAGAAGATCTTCTCTGCTGGGGCCACGTTTTGCCACCTGTTTCAAATCAAGATGGGTCTAATGCATAAAGCTCCCTCAATATCTCACGCTACTGTCTGCAGAGCACACGCTTCTCCAAATGAAGAGATGGCTGAGTCTGCCCACATTGACATCCTTTTGATGGCTGTCAAAGAATCTTCTCCTGTGCCGATGCTCTCGCTCCTGACTGAAGAGGGACATTTTCAGCTTCTGTGTATGACTTACTGTGTTCAAGGCAGGTGAAGGAGTTGCAACAGCAGGGTGGGATTTTGCCGAGCGCTGATACAGATCTAGCTATTCTAAAGCAATGGGAGGTTTACTATTTATTTCCATGAGAGTGGAATTAGAGTACAGCTCTCCAAACCTCTTCTGCACAAAAAATGCACAACATATTTTAAAATTTAGGCATGATGTAATGAGAGCTAAGCTAAGCCGAGCTGGAGCACTCATGAACCTTCTTCCTGTGATACCACTTTTGGCCATGGAGAACCACTCCTTTCCTTGCATTTGCACTGGAACCAGCTGACCTGAAACCCCAAGGACAGCACTGGGCAGGGGGCACAGAGGTGAAGGAGAAGACATTATGGCACAGGCAGTGGTTTTCCTTAGACATGGCTGATCCTTTCCCTCAAATCCACAGAATTATAAACCTTGCTATGCTGCTTTGCAGGGGTACCACACAGCAGGATGTGTGTCTAAGTCCTGGTTAATGCTACTAAAAAGGATGTTCTATCATTCTGCAAGAATCAGCCTCCAAAGGGCCCTTGGGTAGGACTTTTGAAAAGCTCTAACTTTGCAAATTAGAATTTTTCAGGCAGCTCCTGTCATATTTATTATTACAATTACTATTACTATTATTGGCATTTTTGCCCATAGTTGCTCATGCATTTTCACAGAGCGAGGATAAAATTGGAACCCAATTAATTTTTCCAATTCTACTCTCACACCTCTGAAGACCAAAAAATTCAGAAGTTGTCACCAGTCTGCCTATTATTTTGTTTGCTGCTTCCCTCCTGAAAAGTGGTATCAAGATGAGCTTATATGTGATACCTCGTTGTCATTTCTCTTTGCTTTCTGTTTGCAAGACGCTGATGGCTCCTTGCAAATTGGAGAGGGCTCCCGGCATCTCAGCTGCCTGGACAGACTGCGGGAGCAGGTTAGCTGGGAACAAAACCTCCCAGAGACGCAGGTTTAATACCGTTTGCATGGCTTTCCCTCTTCAACTTGCAATCACTCTGACTTCAAAGAAGTGTTTTGCAAGTTTGGAGCACTGTAGAGAAAAGTATTTGTTCATTTTTCCCATTAGCTACTCCCAGAAACAGTCTTACAGAGTTGGTAAAGGTGGGGGAGAGGCATTTTATTGTTCTGATTCCCTTAAAGCAGCAACAACTTGCAAAACTGCAGGACAGTTATAGGGGCTGTGATTTTTTTCCTATCATCCTTCCTAGCTTGTGTATTCCACTTTTATATGTCCTTACAGCTGTAATTTTCCATGGGCATAAATAATATTTTGCCTTCTGAATGCAGTAAGATGCATTCACTGGTCTGTTTAGAGGCTAAGCCAAGAAGAATTTTTTCTCACTTGGTAACATGTTAATGTTCTTGAGGAGCACAGATCTACTCATTAAAATTTTGCTCAAATAACACCTCAACCAGAACTGCTATAACTCTTTTCACATGAATCTTTCCAATGGCTTTGTTTTAAGCATTAATTTTCTTTGGGGGCTGTCATATTTACTTATTTGTTTATTATTAAGGCCATTGCAGATTGAGAAAAATAAAGGCAAGCAGGCAAACCTGCAGACTGATGAGCTGAGAGACTGATCTAATTACAACAGGTGTAGAGTCTGTTATTAGGATAAAAGTCTGGCCATGGACAATGACAAAACTCTCACTGTCTTCAGGAAGATCAGCATTTCTCCAGCATCTCTCTTGTAAGAGCAGAGGTTCTTCTTTGACTGAACCTTATTTCTAATTAAGTCACTATCAACACTTTGATTCCAACCTCATTATGAACTTCATCTATTTTTTCCTGTTCCACTAAAAAGTTAGGCTTCTTAAAATGAACTGTGAATTCTCCAGAAATATTTTGGTTTAGATTAAATTCACTTGGAGTAACAAGGTATTTTTTGTCAAAAAAGAGAGTAAGATCATGGCACTGATTTTACACTGGTGCTGAGAAAATTTACCCTTCAGGCCCACGTCTAAGGCTCCTGTTTGCTTGATTCATTGCAGATTTTCCTCTTATCAGGTGAGTAGTTTGACCATTTGACTTTATTGCTGGTTTCTTTCCAGATGCCAAAGTACCGAGTATTTAAATATATATCTGAAGTTCAGCAGGAAATTGAAAATTGATTCTCTACAGCAGTTATCTGAGATATGGTTCAAGTTCTTCCTTCAAGTTAGCCAGAGCAAAGAGGTAAAGCAGCCTCAGGGGACTGCCAGCTTGGCAGATATTCTGCGGTGATTTCTGTGTCATTTTGAAGAGAAATTCAGAAATTATGCATTTTTTTTAAACAAGTCTCTTGTTTACTGTCAGCCCTACTAAATAAGCATGGAGGGTAAGAAGAGAACAACAAAGATTTTGAATTACTTGCATATTATGCACCTTTTAGTGGAGACATAGGTGATGAATTGTCAGATATGGTGATGATCAGATTATGACTACTTACGATTTTCTTCAGCTCTGCTGTGGCATGGCCACAGGCTCTGCTCCCAGCTCAGCCTCCTGGTGCTAAATCTCATACACACAGATCCAAAGGAGGTGGCTTCTGCCCAAAGTACTACCCCACAGACCGTAACAAGAGCCAGCGTGTTGGACAGGACAAAAAGATAGAAGGACACAAGGTGACAGACCATTGCTGGTGCTTGGATACCCACAGAGACAGACATCTGGTGTGAGGATGCTGTCCCTACGTGCACACATCCACTGCTGACTGGTGTGGAAGGCTCTTGGCTTGACCTCTGCCCTGAAAGTGAATTTAGCCTCCGTTAGTTTTCCAAACAGCTCCCCAGGCTGCTGAGTACAGCTGAAGCAGAGGAGTGCACTCCAGGGAAGCTAAGTGCTTACTGTAAAAGTAAGTGGCATGACATAAAGCTGTATTTTTACTAATGCTTCTATGAATGTGATATACTGACAGAGCTCTACTGACTCCAAATGGTAACCTTTGTCGCTCTGAGTCGTATATAAATGAATGGTTAAAACAGCACTTGGGTGCAGAGTTTAGTGATGTTTTTCTCAGCAAAATCAATGAAATTAATCTTGGGCAAAACATTTGCAAGAATATAAAAGTGACTGAGACACTTCTCTGCCTAAGCTTAAGTTTGCTTCAGCAGCACCTCCAGTGGTAGCCTATTAAATGTTACTTTGGCTCCAGAAGCTGCAATAGGAGAGAGAGCCCAAACCCCCTTTTATGCTTTGGTAGGAGAGTGAGTGCAATAATGATTCACTATTACAGACCAGTATCAGATTGATTTGGGTTCTGTATCTTCTTGTTTAAAATGCATTTCTACCTGAATGGGTTGGGTGTGTTCAAAGTTCCTAAATGATGGTTCCACCAAAATTCTGTAATAAATAAATTGCCCTCAAAAAATCTACTGGAATTAAAAATAAATCAGCAGATTTTCTGTTCAGCAGAAGCAATAAATCCTTCCTCTATCACATCATACACTGTTTACCTTTGCCTAGGGGCTCTAAAATATTATGAGATGAAATGATTTTCTTGTTCCTTGGTGTCTGGCTGCCATAGAATTTAAGTGTTTCATGAATTTAATTGTGAAGAGAACGGTTTAACATTTTTCAGGCCCCTGTGGGGAAATTGAAGGAGGAGCCAACTGGATATTATACTGCCTGGAAAATGATTCATATTTAAAATTTAGCTTTGATGACTATATCAGGTGAGATTCAGAAGGCCGGCAAATGACCCCATATCCATTAAAGACCCACACAAACTGTCAAAAGAAGGCTTTGATATCATAAGTAGGGCCTAGCCTTCTGCTTGTGGTAGAATTTCATTCCAGGTTGCCTAAACATCTTTATGCAACATTAAGCCAATTTTCAGCATTTTCCTGAAAATCTATTAGTTGCTTTCAGGCTCTCTGAAAGGTATCATATTTCATTGCATGAGAATTCATCTGTCATACTTTGGAGATAGAGTTTATATCTTTAGCAACTAAGAGCTTGTAAAAAGGCAGTTCCAATCGTTTGCTGGAGCATAGATAGAAGAAACAAAAAGGTACTACTGCTGCTTTGATGTAAAAAAATATCTTTTTTTCAATGGAAAAGATTGTTCTGGCTTACCTTGATTACCGATTCAAGGAAAACATATAACTTAAGTCTACAAACCATTTTTGTACAATTTAGGGAATGAGAGAGAGGATTGCTGTACAACCTGGAAAATAAGCAAAACCACTAGTTGTGCCTCTTTTAAACCTACACCCCTTTATATTTTCATTTCCAATCTCTGTTTTCTTGGTCGTCTTTTATTCACTTTCATGCTTTGCAAGCAATATGGGAAGGATTTCTGTGCCATTGTGTATGCTCAGTTATTCTGACTTCTCTGCTTGGTGCCCAGAAGTCAGGGTGTGACATGAACAACAATTTGATGTACAGAGCCTACAATGCCAAAAGAATCTAGTATTTTATTCAGAAGCAAATGACAACAAAATCTTTGAAAACCTGAGAAGAAGGTGGGGTAGTGAAAGGAATGTGTGGGAGAAGAGGATTATAAAAAAGGATCAAAACAGATAAATTTCAGCTGGCATGTGATAACATACTCCTTAGTTTCCTAGAGTTATATTTGTAGCTTCCAATATATTTTAGTGATGGATCCCGCATAGCAAACTTAACCTAAATTATCTCTTATAAATTTGTTTCCTAACAACAACAAAAAATAATTAAATATCACATTATAAATTTTGCTAATGTGTTTGGTAGTGAAGCAAAATCAGCAGTAAGACAAAGACTACTGCTGACAGTTTCATTGAAGAATAAAATCAGTCAAGTATAATGTTCATCATTCCTTATTTACTATGCTAATCAGATCCCGACATTCTGCACTGAGATGTGCATGGCTTGCTTTGTTCAAGATGTTACCCACATTATTTCCTTGGGAGTTGTCTTCTTCCCTTGCCACCAGCTTAACACGCATGCTTTTGGTATACATCTACTGAAAATGAGTACTTCAAACATTCCTGATCAGCCCAGCACCTCTCTACATCCATACCAGGTGACGTGGAGACAAACGAATCTTCTTCCAGGGACACTCCCACACAAAGCATTGGTTCGTTAAAGCAAATGCCTGGGTACGCATTCAATAAATGTTCTTTATTACTGAATATTAGCAGTGGAGTGAACAGGTCTCTTGAACTTTGTAACTACAATCAGGGTTAAGAATGACACAATCTGAGTGTTGGGAATATGAAGAAATAAAAGAATAAATCCGAAAACAGAACAGACTGGAGACTGGAGCACTCCTGCATCTCTCTTCGGGTGGAACTGTGCATTAGCAGATGGCAGCCTAAAAACAATATGTGCTGAGAGAGCTCGAGATGTATGGCAAGATTTTCAACACCTACGCAAACGTTCAAAAGAGTATTGTCTGTCAGGGGTGGTGCAGGAATTTACAAGTTGCTTTTGTGTGGATTTCTGAAGCTATTATCTACATATGATCAGCTATGAGATGTTGGAGGCAAATTCAAGACAAATTTTTACAAAATGGAATACGAGAAGTAGTCACAATATTAATCCATATGTTTTGATGTGAATGTTGTAAAACTCATATAAAAAAGCCCAGATCCTTCTTATTGGTAGATCATGCAGCTGGGTTGCTTGTGAGAGGCAGCAGAAAATTGCAACTGAAGAGCAAATCATGATCTTGCCATCTGCCTGGAAGGAATTATTATATAGGGTTTGCTGTCAATCAACCAACCTGTTTTGAAGCAAAGGCAGAACAGTATATGATTTTTTTTTCCATGCTCATTTCATGCACTAATTCCTTACTCGAGAAATAACCATTTCCAGCACTAGTACAGCACACAGGACTCAGGCTGCAGCTCTCTGCCCAGTCCTAAAAACAAGTAGATGGGGTGTGGAAGAGAGTACTTAGAGTGTTTTTCTTAAAGAATGACAAAGTGAGTAGCTGTGACAAGGAATTAAACCTTAAGGTATTGTGTTAGCTAAAGTGATGGCATCAGGAAAGTATTGGCTGTGTATATCACATATTCATGCTGATTCTCACTTTTTTTTTCTCCAGTGGGAGAACTTCCCCCAATCTCTCATTCCCATCTCTTTAAAGGAGTCTTTTGTGTTGCTTTCTAATTTTTTTTTGGTTGGTTGGTGTTTTTTTTTTTTTTCCATGAACATAAGTGAAGTCTGAGATTGTCCCTGTCTGCCTGCTTTATCTTTTAAAGGATTTTCCTACAAACTCTAGGGTATAGCATTGCACACTGGTGTATTTCATCCAAATTTCAACCAATTTTCCTTACGTAGCACCTCTAATCTGACACTCTCCAAGCATACTAAAATAGGTGTGTGGAAGCCACACTGTGTTCCTGCAGAATCCAGGGCGTTTTAGAAGTAATAAACTGAAACATAATTTAAGATCACATAGCAAATCCATTATAAGAATTCACACCGCAGGGGGGCAAGTAGCAAAGAAACCTCTCAATTTGTTAATGTTTTTTTCCACCATGGGCTTGCTTTGTGATAAAGTGGAAGCAAATACACAGGTTTGCAAATAAGCTATTTGGTCAATCCCCATGTGTAATATAAGAGCTGAGATTTCCTCTGCAGCTGGGGCCGATGCAGAATTAGTAGACTTTAAAGTGCTATTTTCAGGGTAGCACCTGGAGTTACAAAGACCAGAAGTGCAATGCTGCAGAGCTGAATTTGCTCCTTGTATTTTCTTCTGGCAGAGGTACCAGCCAAAGCTTTCATTCCAAAATAAGATGTTTCTGAGCAGAGGTGCTGGGTTGTGCCAGGATGAGCACTGGATGTGTACTGGAGCACCTAGGCATACCTGGGAGCCTGGAGACATTTCACAGCCAGGAGAGCTCACTGAACTCTGTGCCGTGTTCCCTAGCACACAGCACAACCATCCTGGTTTATTTCCCAAATCAGCCTGGTTGTGCCTTGTCACTGGGATTTACTCTAACCAGAAAATACTTTGCACCTGAGAGGTTTTTGAGTCTTCAAATCAGCTCACTCCTGTGCCGGGTTGTGGACCCTTCACAGACTCAGGTGGTTTGAGTTTATAAAAATTCCCAATCTGTGAGAGGAGGGGAGAAGAGCCAGGTGGAGTTATGTTGTTGATTGCTTCAGCAGTGAGGGCAGCAGCTGCCAAAAATTTACAGAATTAAGTTTTTGATTTGGGGGGTGGAGGAACACAGACAGAGGAGCTAAGTCTGCCTGTGAGCTCAGACCTATTGTTTTTAAGGTTGGTGCTTGGGAACTGGACTTCTGGAGTTGGAGGAGTGGGTTCCTGGTTGTCTTTGTGGTTTGGGCTTTCATGGTATGTTGGGGAAGCTCTTTCTTTTCCTGGTGGGGGTAGCTAGGAAGGAGTTGATGTATTTTTGAGTTTTGGTCTGTATGGGAGTCTTTCTGCTTTAGCTCCTGGCTGCTTTTCCTAGTAGTTTCCCTATGGCAGGAGAAGGTGGGAGGCTGGTTGGGTTAGGGGAGAGTCTGTCACAGCACAACTTGGAAGGAGGTGGGGCATTGACCCAAGGGTGACTTACTGTGATGCTGTAGGGAGAAACTTGTTTTCTAGATAGCCCTATTTCTATGCTGATGTCTGAAATATGTGAACTTTAACAGAAGTGGCTTACCTTAGCTGCTCTTGAAGCCTCCTTTTTTTCATTAACTGGAGATAATGGAGGCCTATTGTTTGTTCCTACCTTAATGGAAAGGTAGGAACACAGCAAGCCTAGATGGAGTGAAGACAGTGCAGTGACCGTGTCTGAACTCCAGGGTGAATTTACCTCCCATAACATCCCAATTGCTTTGCTTCTGTTGGATTTATTTTATTTATGTTGTGAATATTGAGAACACTTGTACCTTCGTGTAACAATTGACTTTTCAGCAGCTAAAGTAAATACTAAACCTGTGCTTGGGGAATGATACTTTATACACTGAAAGTGATAAATCAAATACCAAGTGTCCTCTCTGACTAAAATATACTAATTTTCAGTTCATGCCCTCCGGCCTGTGATTTTTCTGCTGTAGATGGGCCTCACATTTAATGTGGTTTTAGCTGGTCTGGAAAGGCAACTGCAGACTGACAATAGTAATAGTTTGTTCTGAAACTAGCAATATCTCAATAGTATTTCATGTAATTGGTTCAATAAGGCTACTGTAAGAATGTCTGGGCTGAAGGCTCTTGAGTTCATCTTATGCCAAAGTTGAGAATCAATGAGAAGAGGAGATTCTGGATTTTCAGATCAGGATGATCTCTGCAGCTAATGTATAGTTGATAAAGAATAACAGTGTCACTACTTGACAAGAACACCATGACTGGCATGAGCTGTTTTAACTTATATTTCTTTGCTTTTTGGTTATCTCTGAACTGAAACTAAATAAACAACTTGTCTGTATTATATGAAGGTTAAGTTTAGCTGCCATGATATCCTGAGCTCAGTCATGTTTTTGTGGTTATATTTTGAATATATGGAGTGCTATTGAAATTTTGTTGCATAATGATAAAGTACTGCACAGATAATTTGTCTTGTTAATCTTTAGCAAGTACTGATCTTGTTGGCTAATGGCAAGTTACAGATAAGGGTTGAGACTTTTTTTTGTGCGTTGTCCTACATACTTTAAAAGTAACTAGGACACAAACTTTTTGATATAAACTTGCTTGACAAATATAGATGTGTTCTTTTTTTCTTTCCCTCCTCTCTTAGGTATGGCAAAACCCTTAAGAAGCAGAATCTCTCCCTCCCAGTAATTGTGAAAACTCAACATCCTTTTACCAATGAAAAGCAGCACCTTTAAGGTAGGCTCAGAAAAATAACTGTAAAAATCTTTCCTTTTGTGCCATCTTCTCACTTTTCTTTGCTTTTGTCAGTATTCAGACTTGTTATTTAATTCTTCATTGTTTTCTACTACAAGCTACTTATGGTGCTCCCGTGGTTTGTTTAGTTTTTTTTCCCCAATGGGAAACGGGGAAAAAATGGGAAATATCATTTGGCTATGGCATCTCACTGGCTGGATCATCCCTATACATTTGGGAGTAAAAGGGGTGGCTGACAAAACTGCCACTTTTGCCAAGCGAGGTTGGTGTGGCTGAGGAGACAAGGAGAGAGGCACTGCAGTGATGTGGCATGAGATAAGAGGGTAGGAGGGAGCCACCAGGTTTCTGGGTTCCAAGTGGAGCCTCTCCTTTGAGTGTGTTGTGCTGTTCCCTCATGGTGCTGTGTCCTTGGCCAGTCCCCTGTACCTACAAAGCTGCACCCGTTCTGGGAACAGAGAAAGTTTCCCAGCACCCTGTACTCGAGGTAGGACAATAATTGTCTGAACCAGTACCCGGGCTCCCATGGGAAATGGGTTCCCTGCACGTGTTTATTTCTGCTTCTTTAGGCTTTTGTTGTGTGTAGTCTTTGTGTTTGGCCAGCAGAGGCTGTACTTGCAGCTAGGCAGATCACCAAATCTCTTTGTTCTTCCTTCATGAAAAATGACATAGCTTTCTGGCATAGCTTTGTATGGTCATCATGGTTACCTCTAGGAAAATTAGTGTATCTTCTCTTGCCACTGGAAAAGAAAGCCTGACACTTCTGACTAAAGGATTTAACGCTGTTGCAGAAGGCATAGGAAGGAAAGGAAATAATTTCAGTTCAGTTGCTGAGGTTGGACCAGACCTCCTTCAAGAGAGGAGGAAAAGTGGTGGGGGCTGAGAAAGGGAAGTCTTGAAGTAGGGGAGGTTTTCCTGGGAATATATCACAAGTGTTAAAAGGAAGTGTAAGCATCTGGCTGAGCACAGGGCATGTGCATGTAAAATGTTGAACATGGTATATAAGTGCCTGGGCAGAGTTGTGTCCACAGTTGATTTCTAGGACACCCATAGATATTGAGCTTTCCCTGCCCCAAAAGAATCCTGCTTTAGTGTTTGTGCTCCCTGTTCCACTGAGGAAAAAAAAAAATCAAGATCCAGAAGCACACAGGGAGGTTTAGGGACCTGGATGAGGGTTGTTGCTTGGCTGGTTTTCCTCTGGGCTTTGTGGTTGTTGTTTGGGCTATTACATGTAGACAGGTCAATCTTCACGCACGCAGCTTCTGGTTTTCGATGGAAGACAAGCTGCATGGGGAGGACAGGGGGCCAAGAAAAACTTCTCCTCTGTCAGATTTTTCAAAAAGCTTCTGTAAATGCGGACATAGGATAGTCAGTAATTTGGCTTTCAGTGAAGGTAAGGTAAAGCTTGCTGTTAGACTACGAGGCTCACCTGGGGTAGGAACATGTAGTTACTGAGGAGCCACAATGTGTACTGCCTGTTGCCCAGGCAGCAACCAAGACTGAGTTTGGGTCTATAGGGAAGAGCTTTGTAGGGTGGGTGGAAGCAGCTGGGAGGGATGGAGAACACAATCTGTGAAAAGCAGAGCTTCATTGTCCCAGGAGCACTAGAACTAATGAGCTTTGCATGTCAAAGGTGGTGAGCCTTCTTCAGACCCCGTAAAATACACGCCTGGGATTTGTTGTGTTAAATCTCTACATGGTAAGAGGAGTGTGTGTGGGAGGTGGAGAGAGAGGCAGAGGGGGCTGCGTGCAGAAAGGAGAGGCCAGAGGCCCTTATTTGGGTGCAAGTACCAATCTGCTGTCTGCATGAGTCTGCCTGAGTTGCATATGCTCTCCTTTTCTCTCTGCACGGAAAGTTGTGATAAATAGAGGTTCAGGCAGTGAAGAGCATTTATTTTTATTTGCCTATTTTTGTCATTCACTTGGCATCTCTAGATAAATGACGGAACCAGGAGGAACAGGCTATTCTCCTTGTGAATACAGTCCTTGTGTGTGTGAGGCAGCCTGTCTCAAAGACAGTTTGATGTCTGCTGACCCCTTGCAACCTACCTTCGCCTTGGAAATACCACACCAATGTAACGGTCTGCTTTTGGCAACCCTGCCAGCAACCCCATGGACCCTTTCAGTCAGAACTGTGGGTAGGCAGTTTTCCATGCTCTCTGACTAGGGTAGCTCAGGTCTCGGTCTCTTCTCTTTCTTCTATTTGCCATCAGGTATCAGAGTAGAGGTGGAAGGACTTCCTTCTGACACTCTACCCCTCCCAGCAGCCAGGCATAGACCATGTAACCCAAAGGCTGTTCTGCCTCTCTGCAGGGCCTGGATCCATACTGTCCCAGTGCTGGAGAGAGCTGTCATTGCACAGGATAGTTGATACAACCTTTTGCCACGTCTATCTTCTTGCTAGAGACAAACTACTTTCAGGCTTTGCTTTTGGTGACAAAGGATGTTGAAATGTGCAGGCTGTTCAGTAGTGTCGTATTTTTCCTTCTTATTTTCCTTCCAATGTGTCAGTTTTAGTAGCCCGACATTCAACGTGTGGGCCCATGGGCGCATGTAAAGCATCATCCCCTTCCTGTCAAAGCCAGTGACTCCTGAAGTGAGGAGGCTGACCAAAGCATCTGCTGAAGATGACACTGTGCCTAGCTTTAAGTGGGGTAAGAGAAGCTGTTTCATGTCTTGTTGGTCCACAGAAAGTTAAAATTGGCAGCAAAGACATCAAAGCAGGTGTGAAGATGCTTCTGCAAGACTTGCCAAGGACTCCTCTGTTCCTGCATGATGCTGGGAGCTAGGGCAGGGAAGAGACTGCAAGCACAGCCTGTTTAATATTCTCTTCTGTCCTTCTGATCTCCCCCCTACCCTGCGGAAGCAACATGTCCCATGTTTCTGCAGAGCTTGTCCTGAGCAATAGCAGCATCTGTCAGGGGTTACAGTGGCATTAGCCTCATGGAGCTGGGAGTTAGCAGTGCTTGGCAGAGTGACAGTTCTGGTGTACCTTACATAAATCTGTATCTTGCATAAATCTGTCTCTGCCTACTCTGCCAAGGTGTGTGGTCACAATTTGTGTGATTCCCTCTGCTGTCTACAAGGCCCCTCAGTTTCCTAGAAGATTTTATTTGCTTCTTGGGGCTGCTCTCCTCTCTCTTTCCTCACACCTCTCCACTCTATACCCTTTCCCTCATAGTTTCCCCGTGAGCCCTAGAGGGAATGTATCTTGTTTAAACTGGTGTTACTTCAAAATAAGTTCCCATCATCTGCCCCCTTTGGGTCCTACAGAAAGCTCCCCATATTCCCATGGAAAGAGGGAAGGTCTTGAGCCTTCCTGTGCCAGCAAAACACAGCAGCCTCCCACCTGCCACCTTCTGCTGTGGGCTGCACCTGATCCCAGGCTCCTCGCTCATCAGTACTTAATGGTACTTGGGGTGCCCTGGTTGCCTCTTATCAGCTTTCTTGGACACTTCTAGACCTTCTGTGGCCAGGAAGTAGCAGCAACTGTCACAGTTCTTGGCCTGCTTACAGTCTCTAAGGAAATTCTTGGGGAAAACAAGAAAATTTCTATTAAACAGAACATTATGTTGCCAACCACACTAGTGCCGTGTGTTTTCATACAGAGCATCTGAAAAATTGATGACCTCTTGAAAGCAGCTCTGGTCACCATAAGGCTTTTCCTGAGCCACCCTCTTGTCCCCAGGGCTTCTCAGGGACCTGATGGGAGTCATGCTACAGTGGTGGCCTGTGGTGTAGGGAGGGTCCACTCACCAGTGCTCTCTCGTGTCACTTTGTCACCTCCCTAGTTGCGCTATTGTTTCAAGGCTATAATAAAGAGCTGCTCTGAGCACTGGCAGAGACCAGCATAATGTTCTTGTCGGTTTGCAGGGCCAATCTCTCATATGTATTGCCCAATAAAATACAGCAGCTCCAAAGGAGTGTGTGGTCTGTCAAGTAAGCTCATTGCACCTCTGTGTGAGAGTCTCCACTGAAAGATGTGTCCTTGGGTGCTGAGAAGGAGGTGCTTGAGAGTAAGGGTACTTATTACTGTTACTGTTTACTGTTGTTTGGTGTGTGGAGCTGGTAAGTGGTAAAGGTAGTACACTCTTCTACTGCAGGTTATCAAGGAGGGGAGGAGGATAGGGAAAAAACCCGCATTGTGTTATAGCATACACCCTGGCCTCTTAAAATGGAAGTTTCTGTTCTGTCTCCAAGCTTGCTTTCTTTTGTATGCAGACCTGAGAGCTCTAATGCTAAGTGAATGTTATGTATTAAGACTATACAATGGCTCTTTAAAAAATAATTACATATGGTACAAGAGGGAGAGGAAACCACTCCATTCCTGTAAATGGCCACTTAAGATGTGGACAATAAATAATAACTGTAATAAATAATCTGGAGTATCTGAGCTTAAGCATTTAGAATGAGTAAATCAGAGTTCTTTCTCCATTGTCTGCTGAGATGCATTGGAAATAGTTGGAAGAAAAGATTTCTCTCGGAGTTGTGGCAGGGTGTTGGAAAGCCCAGGGGAGCGTGTAGGAATCTCCTGCCCTGCCCTGTGTCTCCTGTGTTTTCCTGTTACACTTTCCCTGCACCACCCCTCCCTGTTCACAAGTGTGTGCTGCTTCCTTGTGAAACGGAAGAGACTCTCTTAAATCTCACTTGCCTCTTGCAAAAGAAGTGCAAGAACAACGCCCGGGGAATAAAGCCTCTGCCGGCGGAATTAACGCATCTCCCAGACTGCTCATTGGGTGTCTGGTCCTTCGCCTCCCCGACGGCTTTGCCTTTCCACCTCCGCTCTCCCACCCTCCTCTGCCCATTCATACCTGCTCCTCGCTGCTGAAACCACCCGCTCCTCTGCTCTGTGCGAAGCCCGGGTGTCGGTATTTAAATGCAGCTCCGGTTGCTAAGCCCCGGCGACTAAGGCAAGCGCCTGCTTGGGGCTGGCAACCGGGGGGCTGTGTCGCTTTAAGGCATGTGATACTTTCCCGAGCAGGGATGTATTGAAATAGGCTACGGTACTTACAGCATCGTATAGCGGTGTCCGTACAGCTGCCTTACTCTGCACCGCCCGCGCTGGAGCGAGGCTGCTCTGTCGTTAAACATAAACTGCTCCTCGTCCTTAAGTATCCTGGAAGCTGCAAATTATCTCAAGATCACTTCAAAGGTCTCATCAGGCAGAAGGTGATGCTAGGAGATGATTTAAAGGTGAAAATGAGAAGGTTTCCACCCCTCAAACCTTGGCCACTTTTCTGACGGCAGAGTCTGAGAGCTCAGATGTCTTCTTTACTCTGGAAACAGGATTTGTAACGAAAGAGATTTTTATTTTTTTTTTCTTTTAATCCTGATAAAGAAGATTATTGGGAAGCTATTAAAAATCCCTTATTGTGATACAGATGGATTTAAAAAAGTGTTAGATCTTTCCAATGAACACTAATAGAGTGCTCTGCTCTTGGTTGGATTACTCAGGTAAGGAGCTTCTTTAGGATTTAAGATTCAGAAAGCAGATCTGGAACTCATCAGATAATAACTGGAGGAATTCTCACTGCTGTGTTTCTTTGCTAATGATAAGATGGTCTGTGTGTAAAAGCATGTGTGTGGCAGCAGTTTGCTGACAAGTGCATGAAGAAATGTTTGTGAGAAATGCTGAGTTTTGAGCAAAGGTAGTTTGAAATAGCATAGTTTGAGAGAGATTTTTATTAAAAAAAAAAAAGGGGAGGGGGAGCAGAGAGCTAATAATAAAGCCTGAATGGGTTAAGTGAGTCTGCTGTCCATGTGGTTAAGAATATGATGCCCAAGGAAAGACACAGGAGCATTTAGCAGGCTGTAGAAGTTTGGCTTTGCTTGGCTGTCTGGCTAGGGTTTTTAAAGTTTGGTTTAAATAACCCAAATACCTGAAATATCCCTGTGTGCGAGTCACCTTTCCCTCTTACCTTGTTGTATAAAAAGCATGGGAGCACCAAATATGACAAGAAAGCATTAATTCCTGAAGACACGGGAAGCCTACTGGGAGCTCCCTGATCTGAGGGGATTGAATCTATTTTGCAAGATAAATAGGTCTAAAAAGAGAAGAGGAAAAAGTACACTGTATGCTGCAAACTAAGCAGTTAGAAGTTAAATTAATTATATGCTAAGCAGTGCATCAAATGCTCAGTACAGAGAAAGGAAGAGCCTCATGCTAATCAAAATAATGTTTTGGTATTTTCTATTAATTATACTTGTCAGTTTGTGGTTCTTTTCAACCAATTAGACTTAAAAAGCTTCACAAAGACTGTGCTGCTTTAAAATCCAGAGCAAAAATATATTTTATATGCATATATTTTATTACCACTGCGTTTCACTATTTTAATATTGTTAATTTTCCTACTGCAGTAATCTTCCAGATATATCACAGACTTTTTTTATTAATCATTTTTCTTTAAGGACACGATTTTTCTATGTGAGAGATTTAATCTTTCAAAGTCTTTCTTGCTCTGTGAAAATGATGTTCAGCTGATTGGATTATTAGATAGAAACCGGCATCACGTCATTGGCTGGATAAGGAGAGTGCCTGAAGTTTGATAAATTTGGCAATATGAAATGCAGCAGAAGGTGTTGTTAAGGGAACTGGACGATGTGTAGCGTAGCTGAGCCTTGCAAACCTCCTGATCCTTGCAGGCATTGAGAAAGAGCTGCTGAAGTTAAAAAGTCAGAGGGAAATTTAGCCAGTTACTACAGTAATGAATACAAGTATGAAAAATCACAGTTGTCTGTATGGGATGGCCAAGTACACCAGTGTTAGGAGACAAAGAAGTTGCTCTTTCCCTTTGCAGTAGGAATGTTTAAAATTTTGACACAATCTGCTTTGTGAAAAGATGAAATCTTCTACAGAGTACACACAAAATTTAGTCTAGCTGTGCTCCAGTCCCTTTACATGCACAGGTCGAACAAAAGGAAGCTGATTTCACCTGGGGATTACAACATAATTCTGAGAAACAATTACTTTGTTTAGCAGACAGCATTGTGATTAAAAATTAATGCCTGCGAAAATCAAAACCAATAAACTGTTACCTTCTGGGTCAGTATTAGCCTTCCAGTCTTGGGCATGGATTATTTTTGAAATGCATGTCAGATATCTGAGGATGTCATATGCCTATCTGTAATGTCTTAAAAGTAGTTTTGATATTGTCTGAACATCATGTTTTTTTAGCTGGCAGTGTGGTTTTCTTACTTTTATTTTTTTAGTTCCCTTATAAATTCAGCTATGGACCAGTGTGGAATATTTTTCAGCCTTCCATTTACATTGGGTTTTTTTTTCTTTTTGGTCCTCGGATCATTACAGTTTCATTTTTACCACTGAATTATTAAAGTTATTCAGGGTCCTGTGTTGACTTCTCTTTACCTCAACTGTCCTTTTTGGCCATGACCTTTGTTGTATGACAATTGCATCCTGCAGGGGGGGAATAATAACACAGAGACAAAAGACATTTAGCAAAAGGAGTAAAAAATAATAATAAAAAATAAATGCTGTTGTAATGGAAGCTGACTATTCTGTGTGCTGTAAGGCAATGGATAATAATGTCTGTCTAATATTTTGTTTAGAGAATGGCAGTGGTCTCTGCAATGTCCTGGGTCCTGTATTTGTGGATAAGTGCCTGTGCAATGCTGCTCTGTCAGGGGTCCCTCCATCACACTTTCCAGCAGCATCACCTGCACAGACCAGGTAGGACTGAGATCAGCTGTGGGCTACCATAAGATTGCAGGCTTTCTGCCCGTGCTTATGTCTGTCTTGATAACTGATTGAATAATCATAAAAAACATTTTATCATTTAACTTTTATGAGTTGTTTGCCTTTATATTGCACAGCATCTTTTTTTTGATTGGTCTAATGTGTGTTGTGCTTTGCCAATTTGATGTTGGAATAGTCACCCTTTAAGGTTGTGTTCTAACAGCTTCCCGACACAGGAATCCCATTTTGGATAACTGTTCAGTTTCTCTGTCTCTTTCTCTGTCCTTATTTCGACCTCCCCTTCTCCCCATTTTGTGCAGTTCAGGAGTGGGTCTATAACTCGGAAAGACATTGTGACAGCACAGGATTGGGCAACTTTGCAGTTATCTGACCCAAACTGGACATGGGTTTGCTACTTAAATTACTGGTGCCAAATCTCACTCATAGTCACTAACATTTACTGGAGATCAGGTATTTGTCTTAGCATAAATGAGAGATGCAGTTATTGTAAGGTTCTCAATTTTCCCCTGAAAATTGATGGGGTTGCAGAAGTGCAGCCCGGAGGAGAACTTGGGACTGTCTTTCAATGGAGTTCAATGCCTGTAAATTCAGAGTAAATCCTACAGGTTAGCAGTGGAGACTGCAGCTTGCTTTGACTGTCGTCATCCACAAAGACTGCATGTTCGTAGTTTTATTGAGTTTTTATTAATAGAAATGGATCATGTAACTTTTTCAACTGTTAATTGTGCTTTGAAGAATATGTGCCACTTAAAAAATTGAGGAGTTGGCATATTCTAGCATGGTATTATCATCTGGTTAAAATTAGATTGGCCAAGAATGTTGCTTAGCAAATTTGGATCCAAAGAAAAGTGGAAGAGTTCTTAAGAGCTTTAAAAATGAAAGATGCAAAATGTTAACTTGCAGTGATGAATCATTTAACAATGTGGCAACTAATACTTTAATGTTTTTTTGATCTAATGGTGAGCCTTCAAAGATGAACAGTCTTGAACCACAAGTCTTTAGCAACCTTAATGACTCAAAGTTTTCCCAGCTGCTTTTATTGTCCAACAGTCGTAGGGATTGGCATTGTCTTGCTTTCCTTTAGGTAAAACATGCATAGTATAAAGGAAATGGAAATCTTTGATAGGCAAGCTCTCAGTAGCTATGCTCGAGCATCAGATTAACTAATGGTGTTATCTTTACTAGCTGGCACTGAAGTTTGAGAGCATTTGAAGTTTGAGTGGCAAGGTGCTTATTTGGAACTTGCAGAGAAATGAACAAAATACTTATTAAAATGCGCCTGTAAGTAATGTTGCTGGTTATTTGAGTCTAAAGTCTATTTCCAGTAAAGGAGATGGGGGGGGGACAGCCCAGCTAAACAGATAGGTAAAAGGAAAATGTAATCTCGTTTTGTAAAATCAGTTGAAACAAGTGACATGATGAGAAAAAATGAGAGCTGGGCAGATTCAGAGCTCTGCAACATTTGCCTAAGCTTGAAAAATCACCTTTTTTATGAAGCAAGAACAGCAAGACACTGAATGCATACCAAGTGTTGGGGAAATGTGAAAAATGACAAAAATCTTTTACTCAGAGATGCGATACAGATAGAGTGAAGGTTTTACAGCTGCCTCATCACCTACTTAGAAACAGCCAAGCTTTCCCTCTTGCGAGCCTTTCTCAGGCAGCTTCTCCGCACCCTCCGTGAGTAAGATTGATGGTGTTCTGATCCCAGGCAGCCAATTTCAGTCTCTCAAGAAATAATCCACTACATTGACAGATGAGTGGAATTTGACATGATGTTCACCTCAGATTCAGATTGTGCTGCACCTGGGAAGTACCAGCCAGTGAGCGCCCTTTAGGGAAACTGTTAGAGATTTTGGACAATTTCTGCTGTCACAACAGAAAATCAAGGCAGTGTTTTTTATAAGGCCATGAATTTGCAGTCTGCCAACTGAATGTGAAAGGTTGTACATAAAAGGGATGGAAATATGTTAACTAGCAAACTGAGTGATTTTAATGTATTCAACTGCAGTCCCTGAGCACACCCTATTTTTCATATTTATAATATTAGGAATGCGTCATTTACTTTTAGTTAGTCGCTGTGTAAGTAAGATTAAAATGTTCAGCCAAATAAAAGTGAATAAAAAATGGATGCAGATGAACCAGTGCATAATTTCAGTAATTTAATATTTGGCATATGAAATTTCAACTTATTGAATCATGGCAAATATAGCTGTAATCAATAGCATGCTCAGCATACCTTTTTCTTCAGTTCGTGATCTTCCATAGATAAGAGGTGCTCTGAAATAAGAGATTTTGAGTTGCTCAACTCCACTGTGGGGGCTACTTTGGTACAAGATAATTAAAAAGGCAGGTTCCACCCCATCTCGTGCTTCTTATACTTGATGCATAGAAGAGTCTCACTGAGCACAGGAAGGTGCAGGTAGAAGATAAAATCCTCGTGGAGTGTATTTAACATAGTAAGCTTGAACTGAACTCAGTGAATTAACACAGTGAATATACCCGCCTGTACTACTGTGGTTAATCCAGTTTTGAAACACTGGAAACAAAGGGCAATATGAGAAAAGGTTAGGTTATCATCAGAGATTTCTGAGCTTGTTCTTTTTTTCTGAAACTTTCTTAAGCAGGTGTCTGAATGGGTTGAAATAGATTTCTATGCATGATGTGCAATCACAAAAGCTTAAAGCTCTAGTATACTTCTACAGTTTTATAATTCAGTACTTCTTTGTTCAGCTAGATGTAGCAAAAGGTACAAACCTGAAAACAAATGCAATAAACCACTTTACATGAAAGTATTTGTAATTGACTGTAGCTTTACTTTTTCCTGAAATGTTGGCAGGTGGGCACAGATAGTGAGGGTGTAGTAAATATTGCTTGAATGTAAGCTGCATGATGCTGTACCTTACTTGTACCTGTTCTTCCTTGTCTCATTAACACAGTGAAAAGTTTGGATGCCACTGTTAAGTAGCCTTAAGTATTGGTGGCTGTTCCTTTTGACTGTGATAGGTGAGGAGAGCAGGGTACGTTTTCAGGCTTCTTCACTGGGATCCAGCAGAGACCTTTGGAGTAAAGCTGGCTGAACACTATTGCAGTATAATTTCCCTTGGGTAATACATAGGGTTTTCCACAGGTTTAAGACTATACTTCATTTTCATGAAAATTGTTAGGCAAAGGACATATGAAAGCATTCAGAGGAAATAACTTTATGTGGAAACAAATCCCCTTTTTTTTTTTTAAGCATGTCATTTTTGTGTGATTTAATAAGAGCAAGTGGTAATGAGAAGAATTCCATACTGGCTGGTTTAGGCTCTGATATACGTACAGTTGTAGAGCAGCTGAATTGGCCTGAGGATTAGAGTGGACAGGTTGTGATTTGCAGGGGTAGCTGAGTGCTGTAGTAGTCTGTTGATCATCTGATTGACAGGACTGGCCCAACCCAGAGGTAGAAAAGTGAAGTAGATGCTGGCATTTGGCAAGGCAGCAAGATGTTAACAAAGCAAAATGGTTCAAGTTTAAAAAAAAAAAAAAAAACCAAAACAAAAAAACACTCCCCCTCAATCATGCAAATCTTACCAAATTTTTTTGGCTTTGTTCCATAAATTAAGGATGTTTTCCTCCCAGTGAGGACCATCAGGTAACACTGAATTACAATGGGCAGCACTGGCCATGTGTTGCTAAAAAAAATACAGGAGAGTGCATTAGATTCACCTGTAAGTTGATGCAAAATAATTAGCTACACATCAAGGATGCTAGGTTAGTCTTGCATACAGTCTAAAGATGTGAGGCAGACACAAGCAGAAACATGTACCTACTGTAGCAGTGCTGACATTTGCAAATATGCTAATTAAAAATAGGCCTCTTTGGAGGAAGAAATCATGGACTGAATCAAGGGTGGAATTGTACGTCTACTAAACATGAAGTACCTTTTATTGTGACAGGAGTTAATGATGTGCCCATTAAAAATCATCTCAAGAAGTGATTCCTTATACCTCACATTACAAGGAGGAAAATCCATCTCAAAGCAATTCTACACAAACTAAGAAGCAATATCAACCTAAGGATGCTCTGAGCACGTTTCTCAGTAGACAGCATTTTGCAGAAACTTGAGTCTGTGGCTGTGAGCAAAAATTTTCTTAGTTCTGATCTTGGGCTTCCCACTGATTTTTATAGCCTTGGGGGAAACTGCATGTTTTCACATTTCAAAAGGTCTGCTATTTTCATATGCCCCATATATGTGGCTATTGAGTTCAAAACAGGCTGGAAAGAATGTTGGTCTAATTCCTCAGGTAATAGAAAAGTGTAAATAAAATTCATGTCTTTACTTTGCAGAGCAACTGAGATCTGGAAGATGAACTCAATAGGACTTTTGCTCTTGGAATTGATAGAAGTGAGTGTAGGACTAGGAAGTTAATATATTAAGGTATACAGTTTCCATGATTAGCAAGAATTGTGTTATATTATACATACAAGTGTGAATGCAAACTGTTGCCTTTAATATACAATGTTCAAATTGTCATGCAACAACTTAGCCAGTAGATCATGTCACGGACATGAAAGCTGACAAATGGCGTTTCTTGCTGTTTTAATTAAAAATGGAGAAATTTATAAGCTCTAAAGGCTGGTTCAGATCTTATTTACACCACTAAATGCACAGAAGGCACCATATATCCCTGTTCGTTCATGATCAGAAAATCCTGCTCACAATGAGCTATTCCATTCACTCACTGGAAATAATCTTTCTCATGATACCTTTCTGCTACGTACCTCTGGCCTTCACAGCCTGTTCTTGAACATCTGAAACTATCAACTGCTAAATAAAGAAATCCAGGTTGGAGATGCTTACTCTGTTACTGGTCACATCCAAAATACATTTGGGTGTATGTGGATGAATGTATTTGTGTATATTTTGTGTAGGCAGAGAATGGATGTAATGAAATCAACACTTAAGGATGTGGTCAGATTACTAGTGGTGTGCTAGTGATGAATGGCCTGCTGTGATTGTGTGATGTGCTCTTTTACAGCAGCAGACTTTATTAGAAGTATTGCACTCTATTTTTTTTTCTGAAAAATCAAACTTCCAAAGGAGTAAAAACATAGTTACAGGGTGTGTTTGCAGCCAGAGAGATAACCCTGTGGGGTTTTTTTGATGTCTGTAAGCTGTTACTTTAAGGGGCTCCTGTCTCTCAGGTAAAGGGGAAAGGGTAGGTGGGCATTGCCAAGGAGCAGCCAGTATTCTGTGGAGGGTCAAGAGCATGAGGACACCTTTCTTCACCGGAGAAGGGTGCGTAGCTGTGAGGCTCACAGCTTGGTTGCAGGTGGAGGAAAGCTGTCACCAGTCAGGCTGCTGAATGTGATGCCTTGTTGCCTCTGATCCAGGTAGACGAAGCAACTTGAGGGGGAACAGGTGTTGCAGCTCGACGGGCTGTGAAGAACAGCATGGGCGAGGTGCGTGGTGGGGCACTGAGCGGACCGCCGTGCCCAGCATGGCTCTGCGGGAGCTGCTGGAAGTGTGGCTGCCTTCCCTGCCATCACCCCCACCACACACCTTGTGCTGAAGTGCAGTGCCCGGGTGCTAATAGCAGTATTTTGAGAGAAAGGGCATGCTTCTTGCACGGGTGGTTTGTACTGGCACTGCCTTGTGCCCTGGCTCAGTCGCCCCTGCTCCATCCTTCCCCCTGGCCCTGCTTCTCTCTCTGTCCCATGCCACTTCAGCTCTCGGGGCTCTCTGCAGGCAAAAGCAGAGAGCTTTTGTGGCAGAAGCTGCTCTGGGGAAATGGGGACCAGAAAGCACCTCTTGCTGCGATGTCCCCGCAGGCATCTCCTCCTCCCACACCCATGTGCTGCGCCTCAGTCTCCTGCTGCAGCCCTGGGGCCTTGGTGAGTCACGAAGGGACCTTTCCGTGCACTGCACTATTTGTAGCACTTGCTGTCGTGCTATTAAAGACTGTAAGAATTCATACTGTGGTGGTTAAGTCCCAAGGAAAATTTGGCACCTACAAATATAAACCCCAAAGGCAGACTGTGTTGCTCTGCGCTGAAGTATTTCTGCTGATAACATCAGAAATCTGCCTTTAATGATTAGCCTACTTTAGTCCAAGGCTCATTTATATTTTAAAAGGCAATATCCAAGTGCATTTCCTCATAAGATAAATGTGTTTTCTCCCATTAAGTTTCATATTGTTTTATCCTATCCCGCCTATAATCTTTGTATTTCCTTTTGAATGTTTTCTTTTCCGCTCTGCTGTGAAGTCAACCTTTGCTGTGAGCAAGATTTATTTTCCTGATGGGATTCAGCATTGTTGCTATTTCCAGAGATGCTCTGTACAGAACAGTCTCTCTAGCTAAACTTATTTTTTTTGCATGAGAGTGATGCTGGAGCTTTCTTTTCATTGTGCTCTAGGCAGGGACCATGAGGACTGCAGCACAGTTGGACTCTAAATTTATGAGACTCAGTCAATGATGCACAATAGGGAATTGGGGGTGTAAATTAAGCTGAATGAAGTTGCAAAGCCTCATGTATGTATCTGTGACTCATATTTCTATGCTCTATTTAGAAGATTGTTATCTGACATCTCTCTCTTGCCTTCTGTATTCCTGTCAGAACAACAGTTTTCCCTGCTTCCTTCACAGGGGGTGAAGAAACCAGTCCTGCCCTTCTTGAAAGGTCACTTCAGTGACAGCAGGTGCAGGGTCCCTGTTGCTATCGTATGATAATTAATAATTGTGTCGTAGTGTTCTATTGTAATCCTTATTTTACTGTGAGAGCACAGCTTTGCTTGGGAACTGAGTTGGTGACAGGAATGGAGGATCTTACTAGTTCTTGGATGATGTGAAAGTGATTCCTTGAGAATCACCAAGCGAATCACATTTCGTGGACAACCTGTTACCTCAGATGGCTCAATTTCCTTCTACCTGGGTGTCCTCATCGTGGTGCCTTATATGAGCTACAAGTAACCTGGGAATAGTCTGCTCTGCACTAGCAACTCCTACCAACAGACATGTGTGCTGGGCTCTTTGTAAAATTGTGTGTAAATATTGCTTCTATGAGCTGTGAAGTTTTATTTGTATATCATGCGCCTTATCTCTCACTAAATGAACAGGCAACTAAAAAGTAGTCTAAATGGTGATCCTTGTCTCTTAAATATTAGGAGACCTGCTGGTTCAGATCAAAATATGTGTTTAATCCATCCTCATGCATGATCCAAAACTACTATTTGATTAATTCTGTTTTCTATAGATGACAAATCTGAACAAGCCTTCATTGTGAATCTACTAAACACAATGAGCAAAAAAACCACTTCTGTAGTTAACTTGTGTGCAAATGAAAGTTGTATTGATGGGAAACTTGTTTGGAGAACTCCTATGAACACACATCAGTTCGTTGGGAAGTGGGGAACTTGGAATTGTGATTTCTTATGCTGTAAATAATATCAGCAGCCAGCAGGCTCTGTGTATCAGCCTGAGTCCAGGCAAGAGCCTCAGGTTCTTAACTGCATGCACTCTGATAAAACTTTATTATCTATTTTTGTTTTAGTGTCCTCATTAATGCTCTTCAAAAATGCCGTTAAATATTTCTGGCAAGCACAGCTTCAGTGCAATTTTACTGTATTGTTAAGGATTTATTAATGATAATCTTTTCTTGCAGAGTCTATTTATATTTGATCATGACATTAATTGGTTGCCAAAACAAACTAGAGTTAATTGTGTTTAATTAAGTGGTTGGGAGTAAGCAAGGATAGTTTATTTGGGAAATCGGTTTCATTGATTTATATGTTTATTTCTTAAAAGAACATGAATAAATGAAGGGAACCTATTGTTTAGCACCTTTTTCCTTACATGCTGCCCAGAAATCATCAATAACACAGTTGTGACTTTGAAGAGATTCAAGAGTGGAAAGGTATCTGTGTAATATATATATTTGTCAATACAAATCTATTAGGAAGTAAATGTTCCCTTTCTGAATAATTCTGAATTCAAATAAAACTTAAAACCAAGCAGAAATGAGATCAAGTAACACTGAAACTAATAGGAAGGTAATGCTCAGAACAATGCATCTTGAAAAATGCATTTAAAAAAACAACACCTTAATTTCATTTCAGATTTGGCTAAAGGTGCTCTGGGTAAGGAAGCTATGGTAAAATACACTAAAATATGACTAGATAAATATTTTCTATAATAATTATAGTAATACAATATATAGTTATATTGTATTTCTATGATATAGTAATTTCTGTATATTCTATCATGTGTCTCAATCCACTAATTTTACAGCTGGGAAGCTTTTGAACACCAGCCTGTTTCATGTTTTTATGCTATAATCAGAATTGAGTGGAGAATTCTGAGGACATAATGTTTTTTTGAGGAATCAATTTCCTAAGTTGAAGCTGTAATTTAAGAAAAATAGTAGTTTGATATCTTTGTGAATTCCTTGTTTCTGCCTTGATATTCCTTTTTGGGGAAAAAAATATCTGCATAAGGTTTCTGTGATCCCAGCAGCTACCCAAAACAAGTCATCCTCATAAATGAATAAATGCTATCTGGAAGCATGTATTCGGATATGCCAGTGGCTGCTTTTTTCCCTAAAGAAATCAAGACCTCACAGACTTCAAATCCAATACCAATGCAAATATGAGGAAGGTCTTGTGTGTCCTTCTACTTGGTACCAGCTCTTGTTTTGAATTGTAGCAGCAGTGAAATTAAAGGAGGTCTAATGTTTCCAGAAGTTGCCTTTTCCCCCCAAATCTCTGCTGTTTTAATAAAAGGTATTTCCTTACCTAAAAACTTGCTTAAATCATAAGCAACCAGGGCTACATTTTTTACTGTGAGTATCGTTTACTCATGAAGTTCTTCTTGGTTACTTGCATGAGAGGCTTTCAAATTTGGGCGGTCAGTCAGGCTGAAGTCACTAGTGTGTGTTGAAACAAAAACTCAAGGGATGAGCTGAAGATCACAGTGGGGTTCGAGCTTGTGGTTGATTCCAGTGTGCCAGGGCAGGGTCTGATAGAATGATTGTGTCTAAGTCAGCTCTTAAATCTGTAGTATAATTATTTCTGTAATAATATCATATTTTTTTGAGGCCTTAAAATGTACCTTTTTTTTTTTCCCCCAGCTAATTAGAACTATCTTTCCATGGCTGAAACCTTGGCACTTTCTCCATTAAGTCAGCTGCCTGGGTGATGTTTATCTTAACCTTGTTGTGAGTTTCTCCAGAAAATAGATGACTCCTTTAGTTCTAATTTAGTTTCTCTTGGTATTTCTATTATCTCTTCCTAGTTGGCAGGCAAGGAAATCAGTTGTGCATCAAATGAAACCATTTGTCATGGATTAGTGCATGCAAATGCCTTGATAACAGCAATAGACAAAAGCTGGTGAGTGTCTGAATGCTAACTTTGGAAGAGAAAATTAATAAGGCCAAAACACCTGTGACGGCAGTCCCTAAATGAGATTATTCAATGCCTAAGAGCAAGGCGATGCTCTTTTGTCCCCTTCCTTGCCATTTTTTCTCTTACTGAAATCTTAGACATCGGGGTAATGCACAGTGACCCCTTCAAAGCGGAGGAGTGTCCATGGGAGGTCCCTGCTTTCCCAGGGCTACTCAAGGTCAGAACCTTCCCTCTGTCTATTAAAACCTTTCTGTATCCCCAGCAGAGTTGGGGTCAGGACAAAAGTAGAGAAGACCATTACCAGAAGGGTCTGAGCGCATATCCCAGTTTGTCACAGCACACCAGAATTCAGTAGAGCTGCCAGGCAGGATACCCAAGTGAATCATGTTGAGGTAGAATAGATCTTCCTCAGTGACTCGGTTAGAAATATTTTGCATTACCCTTTTCCCTGAGGACAGAATTGGGTAATTGTTTAATGCTGATCTCCTACAGTTGATAACACGCTGAACTGAATGAGTTGACAGTAGTTATTAGATATTTATCTCGAGCTTGTGTTTGTTACTCCAGTTTCTTTATGAGCCTGGTTGTGCTCTTTTCAGTTCTAGAAGGTAAGTGTGAGCTCTGGCAGTTTCCCCACGTGAAGGATGGTGTGAGGAAGAGATGAGGCTCGGTTGTGGAAAGGGAATTTTGAGATGCCTTGACTGGGAGCAAGTTGTAGATAAGGAGCATCCTGCGCACATTTGCATGGTGTATTTCCAGCCCTCCCAAGCCACTCAAGAGTGACAGACACAGGCTGTAATTAAGTGGAAGGACCACAAGGTAGCCAGATTACCTGCTGTCTTCTCTAGTTTTTTTACCCCATTTCAATCTTTTTTTTTTCCCCACTGCTTATTCTAGTTCTAAGTCTGTGTCCCTTCCATTACATCAGTTTCCTTTATTTTTTTTTTCAAGTCTTTATGTAAATTCTTATGGCTCTCATTTTTAGAAAAGGCTCTCTGAACCTCCTCTTAGAGTCAATGTAGAGTAACAAAATGCCACTTGATTTCATCTCAATTAGAACACAACCCACATTCTTGTGAAATAGTTTCTGATATTTCTGATATTGACACCATGTTTTAAGTGTTTTCTAACAAAAACTGGGGAAAATATAAATTATAACCTTTTTCACCCATAGGAAGAATTATTTCTGTTGATCAGAATTTTCCAATGGGAAAAATTTCACAGGTACTTTTTGGTTGTCTCTGCAGCAGACTTTATGGAAGGCAATATACTATCATAGAGATTTCTAGTTTTTGTTGCCCTCCCTCCACCCCTATGCTTTGATTTTGTGTATTTGTGCTGGAACCAGACCTTTTGTCCTTTACACCCCTGAAGTTTCTCCCTGTTTTGATGCTGTAGTGTGGTCAAGACACCTTGTTGAGATGTAACTGTGTTGGTCAGGCTGGGTGAGGCAGGCTCGGGAAAGTGAACTCTGGCTGAGCAGAACTAGTTCTGAAAATGAACAAATGTCGGTGATAAAAATAGGTGCAAGTTAAAGGGAAAGGGATTTCTGCTTTCAGTGTGAATCATTCGATGGTTTCCCTGAGTAAAACAGTTCCTTGACTTTTTAGATTGGATTTGAATTGGCTCTGAGCTGCCTGTTGCCACATGGCATTTTGTGCTGTTGTACCTTCTATGAGCAGCGTGGGTTCAAGCGGTTCTTTTGTATTAGTCATACTCTTCCGAGGTTCAGGCTGTGCAAGTCCCCCCTGAACCATCTTCTTATGTAAATTGAGTTATTTGCTTTGGGGTTTGTTTTTCTAATCTATCAAAGGAAAAGGTGCAATCTATAGTGTCAAGGGATGGAAACAAATTACAAAGCAGTATCACATTCATACTGAAGTCCTTCTGATAAGGATTGTATGTCTTTAGTATGCTGCTCCCTGCGTCTGAGGGGCTGTGCCCTCTAACAGGTAAGAAGAGATTATCCCTTAGTCCTGACAGAACCTATGCATCAAAGTCTGTTAGGGGAAATTCATATGGAGTTTAAAATGCAAACCTACTTTTAGATGTAACTAGTAAAATCATTTCCTCTGTATAATACATGTGCATTGTATGAATTAGTACCTAAAGTTTCAGAGGTCGTACTGGAAGCTGTGTCCTCTCTGCTTTTAAGGTGCTTTAAGATCCAGATTTCAGAGGAATCAAGCAAAAATATGAAAAAAAAATCAAATATGCCTTTATCAGGAGGGATTGTTCTGTATTCTAGTAGCACATGCAGATCTCAGAACATTGATATTTGCTATAAAGAAACCATAGTTTTATGGGACACCCGACTGACTCCTGCCTTTCTGTTGTTTATTCCCAAATGAGGGCCAGTCGATCCCCCTGTGCAGTCTGTGCACAGCATCCAGCAGCAGCATAGATCATCTGAGGAAGCTGAGATCTCAATCACAAGCATATTTAGGGCAGCTGAGATGTGGGTGAGGCTTTGTTATCCTGTTTCTCGTGTAGCCTCTTTAATTGAGGCTGGTGGATGCCAAACACTGCCCACCCAGCTGGTACCCAGAGCCAGCATCCCGTCCCCGGTGCTCTGTCCTTGGCATGGCTTGGTGTGCCAGCACAAGCCTTGCGGTGAGCTGGGTGATGGATCATGGAGGCTCTTAGCTCCCTCTTTTCATAAAATCAAGTGCTTTAGTATAAGCCAACTTCACGCTGGCTTAAACTTTCATGGTAGTTAAGCTATAATCTATCAGACTGCCCCAGCTGTGAGGTGTAAAGAGCCTTCACATTCGCTTACTGTTACACAATTGACAAACAAGTTGTACTGTTGTAGTGAATTTTCCCCCCCCTCTTGTCCATGTTCTCAGCTGAACCAGAGGCTTGGAGCACACAGACAGTCACTATGGCGTTTGCTTCAAATGTAGAACTTCTCACTTCTTACTTAATTGCTTCCTTTAAGACATGAGAAGCTTGGGCTTGTCTTTGGACAAAAAGGCTTCTGCTTTAAGTGCGTTTCTCACTTGAAGGTTACGCTTCCCACCACAATTTTGTGTGATGCTTCCAGTCTCTCACAGGCAGTGTAACACTGATTCTGCATAACTGGGAGCATGTTTTTTGTAACATGTCTGACTTGTAAATCTTGTTAACTGCACACTGTTATCTCAATACGCTCGCAGGCAAGGTACAGCAACATAAAATCTTGTGGCAAGAGAAATCATGTCAATGTTGGTTTTTTTAATAGAGGGGGAGTATTCAGATCTCATTGCTTCTAAGGACACGGATTTCTGTGGGGAAAGAACTAGAAGATTGGTCCCAGAAGATGACTGTGCTCTGGGGGATCCTAGCTAGAAAATTACCTGTGAACACATGAATACCATGGTTGGATTTTGAGCCAACTACAAAAGTTTTGCTTCTTGCTTGCTGGGACCAAGAAAACTTCCAAGCTGGGGAAAGGTCTTCTCAATTATTTACCTCTGTTTTGGCAATGCAGAAGCTCAGAGGCTATACTGCTATTCACCAGTATTGTCACGTTTGCTGGCAGGATTTCATGCTGTTGTAGAGTCACACCAGGAGTCCCATGCCCCAGTTCATATTAGGGCCACCTGGTTTGACTGGGGAGCCCTGTGCAAGGGATCCTTTTCCTCTCATGAAAGAAAAAAGGTGACTGAGCTTCAACTGATGTCTGCTGCCTGGCTTGCAGAGGGTATCTAGAAGCTCTTGTTAGGCCTTGAGAACCAAACTAGGACTTGATTCCATCTGTTTTGCTGAATTAATGTAAAAATTCCTCTTTTTAACCTCTTGTGGTT
>JAHREE010000562.1:1529421-1716148 GCA_033628505.1 Tringa tobata
TTTTGTTCCCCCCCCCCCCCTTTTTTTTATATTCCATTTATTAATTTTGCAATTTTTTTGTTTTTACAAGTGAGTAGTGGTTCAATATTTCGACTCATCTTTCATGCTGTATCTTCTTTCATGTTGTTTTGAAAATCATTATTGCCTTGCATTGATCAAATCACAGTACCCTTTATGTAGAGCAAAGTGCCTGCTTTGAGATGTGATGAAGGGTAAGTTTGACACTTGTACAAAAATCATACATTAAGGTATTTCACTAGTAAAGTAGTGCAGGGTGCTGCTGCTGTCATGTTGGAAAATGTGAGCATAATAACCATGAAAATTGTAAAATACATGAAATGATTGTAATACTCAAATTGAAATTTAGGGAATTTTATTTATTTTTAAACTACCTAATTAGAATACATTATATTCCACAATATCTTTGTTGATGTTTGGATTGAATTCAATAGAATTTGTAGAAAAAAAAATTTTTTTGACAAAGACCAGCACTTGGATCCCAGGCCCTGCAAACAAACAATATATCATAAGGGGAAGAAGGTCCTTCATGACGCCCAGTCCTTACCAGAAACTCCAGAAGATTAGTGCTAAATACACTTTTTATTCTTGCTAGCTTTTTCTCAATCAGCCTCTATTGTGGGAGAGAGGGAAGGAAGAGCTATTCTTTCCTAAAGCCCTTTCATGATGATCTGAAATCCAAGACACAATCAAGCCTTTATATACTAGAAAAGTGGGTGGTAGATGTCAACCTAAATAGATTAGATGCATTATTAATGTGCATATTTTTGAGATTGACAATAATCGACTGAAGATGACAAATCTATTTTCATAAGTAGTGTGCCTCCAGACACAGCACCAAATTGAGGGTCCCTCAGATTGGAGAGAAGAAGATTGAGGGGGACACAGACATGGTTTACCAGATTGTAAGGACAGGAGAAATGGCCAATGTGGAGTTGTTCACTGCGACCTTAAGAATCAGGGCTATGGTCACCTAGTGAATGAGTAGAAAATTGATTTTAAAAGCATCTTTGTCCCCTTGAATGTCCCCAGTGCAGGGCTGTAAGTGCTGGGGAAGGATGAGAAGACGGAGTGGCACAAATTGATGGAGGCTCATATGTTCCCCCAAACTGCACCTTATTGCTGCTGTGGGAGAGGGAGTGCTGACCGATGGGGCAATTCCTATCCTCAGATGTCATCTCAAAAAAATCTACAGTCTTTCCTTATTTTCCTGCCTTTTCCATATATTCTGAGAAGGGAGATGGGCATATAAATTTGAGCTAAGAGAGGATGCTTTGGTTGTTTTCCAAAGTCCTTGGAAAGTACCATTGTAATGATAATGTGGAGGGGAAAAAAAATCCCATCCCAGTTTTCCAGCTCTTCTCATTGACTCCCTTGCTGACAGCCCCACAGACCCAGGTCTGGTCATCACCAGAAGCCAGGTTGCTGCTTTTGAAGAACTGAATGACATTTCGATGATATGGACAAACACTTTTGAAATTAGTTTGCAATGTTCTTAGCTTGTTTCCAGAGCTACTTAATCTCAGATTATCCAGTATAAAAGATTATTATTCTTCTTAGCTTTCAGTTTCACTCCGTATCATATGTCCAAGCTTTCTGCAAGGTATGCAGCTTTTTAGGGTGTAATGCTATCATGGCAAACGCATGCATAATGTATTATACCTATTCATTATCAAATACTGAATTTTGTTTACCAACATTTGCTTTGTATCCAAGCCAGTCTTTTCAACTCAATTTTTATAGATTTTTCATCCTGATATCCACCTTTCTCATTAGGTTTTTTTAAACCATTGCCCTTAATTTTGCCCTTTGGAGCTGTGTGAATGACAGAAATGATGCTCTTTGGGGAGCTGATGGTGACAGTGACAGCTTTCATTTCAGGTCCCCAGGAACCTTCAAGTGTGTGACTGATATTCCTGTATTATTTTCATCTCTCAGGTGAATTAAAAAAAAAAAAGGAGCATTTAATCCAAAAACTCTATTGCCCCCAAGATGAAAAGTGTATAACAGGGCCATTAGCATTTGGTAGAGCAGACACCTCTGCTGCCTTTTAGAGCTTCTCGTTCTAAATTACATGGAAACAGCAGCTTTAGGCTCTGATCAGAAACATGGAGCTTAAAATATAATGCAATTGAGCACTATCCCACTTGTAGGGTTGTCATGAATTGTATCTGTAGCCTATAGAATGAGAAGGATCTCCTTGACAACATATCCCCTAAATCCCAAGGCTGTATTTACTTTCTTAGAGGTGGGATTCTCCGATGTTTGTGCATGTTTTCCAGTTTGGCACTTGTGACTTTAAGAACCGTTGCAATATTTGTGTTGTGCAAATGGCACTGCTTAGTTACTATTGGATACTTGTTGTGGTACAAGGCTTGAATCAGAATTACATAAAATCTGAATCACAAGATGAAAAATGAACCCCTGAAAACAACCCGATTTTGTACTTCAGTTTGAGGCTGAAGGAAATTCCTGATTCTGTCCTTTTCCAGAGGGATTGTGCTTTTGTCTGGATTTGCTGTATCAGGAGAGAGGTGAATGCTTGGCAACATGTTTTGTGAGAACAGTAAAAACACATCTTGGCTGGCGTATTATATATTCTTAGATCTACTCCACAGGGAAGAGCAGGTTGCAAGGACCATCCTGTCGGCTTTTGCTGAGTCTCTCCTACTGTGGTTATTGGTTAACCGATGAAGAACCATGCTTTGCAAAATGCAAGGTATTTTTTAGGAAGCAGTGATTACCTTCATTTTCCCCTGGGAGCTGAAAATGCTGAGCATCTCACATGTTGTTATGTTCGGTGCTTTACAGGGTTACAGGTGACATAAGTATATTAAGGCTAATTTTAGGGGCAAAGACCCACAGAGAGGGGCTAAAAATCATGACACGGAGATGATAATTTCAGACCTGCAGCTGTCTACAGCACCTGCTTAGCTTCTTGGTCTTCTATGGAGACTGGAAACAGCACCACAGCCATAAACATATATTTATGTACATAAGATGCAGAAAGATGATACCAGAAATCTTCCTGAATGTGTCTTCTCCACTATTAAATGTTTTGTCATTTCCTTAAGTAGGGGCTCTTTCCTAAGCCTTTTGAAACCCTGCCTAAAATAATCTGGTTTTGTGGTACTGTTTCGGATTAAAGTTCTGAGTTATATTTTCTCTTTGGAAAGTTTTTTGGGGTTTTGTTTTGTTTTGTTTTTTTTTAAATACTGTGAATTACTTCCTGCCAGTTAAGGAGTTCTGGATTTTTTCTTTAGAGCGTTGCAAGATTGATGAGCTTGTTGTCATTTGATAGATGTATACAACTGTCAGGACCATTTGCTCATTCAGGGATGAAGAAACCTTTAATAATGGTAAATGGTTAATAATATCAGTTCTTAATGTCTACTCTCTGGAATTAAAAATCTTATGAAAGCTTTTTATATGCTTCCAAATTGTGGTCATCTAGTGCTTTTGTACTTCTTCGTGCCGGGAATATAGCAACTGTCCCCTTCCTGCCTGTTAGATACAGAACCACAGTTGTCTGACTTCAAAGTCATTAGTCAGAATGAAAATGCAAAGAATGGTAGAGCTTTCCGAAGCATTTGCTTAAAGACTTATTTTCATTTATATTACTTGGTGATTCTAATCTTTGATTCAATTACTGTAACATGTTGATAATATGATACCTGGGTATGGATATAAACCAAAATGGATGTATATGTAAATTTAATAGGTAGATCTACCTCTTTTTCTGATGCAGATATATTTCTATGGGTATTAGTTGTCTGTACTAAGTAATACTCCTGCATAATTTGCAAAACCGTTTCATGAAGAGTATTACAATTCATGTTTTTGGTCACCTTCTCTACAGTCTGTCCACAAACGTGTTGGTTCGGGAATAATGCTGGGTAGTCTCAGCCTCTTATACCTCAGCTGCCGTATTTAAATTGAGCTGCCCTGGAAAAGCTCACTGGTGTCTCTGCCAGCATGAAACAGAGGCTGGGATCAGTGTGAACAGGGGTACAGGATCAGCTGCTTCTGTATTCACTCTTGGATCTATCGGAAGGCTGAGGTGCAGCCTCCAGTGGTCCTGCTGGGTTAGCAAGTGGAAACAGCACCCCTTTTTCCATGAGAAGTCATTTCTCTTTCCAATGAGAAGTCATTCCATCCGGCCCTAAAGAGTCATATGTTACCTACTCTAAAACAAACCACTGGTGTATGGAAAGTTTAGTACAAAATAATTTTCTGAGTTCTTTCAGATGGGTGACAATGTACACTGGTACTAAATTTGACCAGGTATTTAGTTGAAGCAAAAGAGAAAGCTGCCACAGTTCACTTTAAACACTCTAAATTTTTTTTCCTGGTCAAGTATATTGTTTGTAGTAGTACGGATTAAGGTACTCTAAGGAATTCATGGACATTTCTTTAGGATGACCTTCACAAGTTCCTTGGGAGTTTATATCCTCAATGAGTGCTAATTAAATATTTATACCACAACATAATATTGCACAGATACAGTGGTGACCATTAACATTTCAGAATTTGTTTACAGATGCTGCATTCTCACCACAGTTAGTTGCTAATTCAGGCATATGCACAAACAAATGGTATCTCAAATAACTCTAACTGTTGGAGGAAATACTAAATTTTTAATTGTAAGCACTGTATATACATGTGGCATGTATTGTTTTTCTTAAGTAATTAGGCCCAAAAGCCCCAGCTGAGAATAGCAATCCATTGTATAAACTCGTATGGGAATCTGGCCAAGTATCTTTGCAATAGAAGAGAGAGCTGCCATTCAGAAGACCTTCAGAGATTGTTGGGTTAATAGAGGTAATTGAAGGGCATTATCTGAGGGCATTCATTCACAGATTGTTTCAGAGTGTGGGTAATGACAATGCTTCTCCAATCATGTTAAAATAGAAATAATGTAAGGTGGAAATAGTTACTTTAAAGCTCATAAGTGACGTGTCCTTACATAGTTTCTTCTCACTTTGGATTCAGAGTTAAATACGATTTACAGTCCAGTGCTTGTAGTGCCATGATGTTTCTTTTAAGTTGCAGTGATTCCTGTGCTTAAAGGGTACAGCTTAATAAAACACGACTTCTTTTTGAAATGTCTCTTGTCAAAACTAAACACTTTGGAAATTTTTGAACAAACATCAGATGAACTCGCGGTAATTGGCACTACTGTGTTGAATATAAAGCATGTTATTCTTGTAGGATTTGTTTCACTCTACATTCATTTCAAGATATTGGGTTATTCTGCATGTTGAAAATGTTTAGTGGTGAGAAAAATAAGTGATGATTGAACGTAACTAGTGGCAAAAATTAAAATGTGCTAGTAAGTGTGCATTCATCTTACTACTGTGGAAACTTTTTTCATGTTGGATAAAATAAATTTGCATGTATTTTGCTGAGCACTGATCAGATTCAAAATTTTGGCTATTTCCTGTTGTGTGTTCAGGCCAATGGAGAGATTGTATCCAGCCTAGTCATGAGCAAGTTGCGGACATACAGGTCTCATCTATTTGACTCTGCTTTAGTCCTCCCCCCAGATTTCTCAACAACATGGCCATGGCATCACTCACAGTATCTCCTCTTGAGCTGCTCCATTGTTGATGGAACTGCCTCTATCTCTTACTGTTGTGAGGTACTGTAAATCATTTTGAGGTGCTGTCGTACTGTCGGAACAAGAAACTGCTTATCTCCTGTACATATATCTCCCTGAAAAGATGGCAATCCGGTGTTAAGACTAAATTGCCTTTGATTTAATAATTAATATATTTAAGTATCTGCTATTACCTCTAGCTATATGACTTCCAGGTGAGAGCTGGGCCACCATGGAAGAGATCCATCTGCACTGCCCAGAGAGGTGTGTCCTTAAGTGGGCATGGGGTATGGCAAGACTGGTAAAGTGAGATACGATGTATCTGAGAAAGGGCTAAAAAAAATCATAGCAGAAAGAAAAGCAAAATAAATCAAGCCAACACAGAAGTGAAAAGAAGACATAGCACCCTGGAGGCAGGGATAGAAGTACTAAAATTAAATGAAATTGCTGTAAAGTATTACATCTGGAATATCCCTATTATCTAGGCAAAGAAAGAAGCAGAGCTTCAAGGAAGGCCAGTACTGATATTGAAAAGGAGAAACAAAAAGAAAAACCTTGTCTCCTGAAAAGGAAAGCCATGGCATGAACATCTCAAATATTTCCCCTGTTGTAACTCAGTGATGAGACCTTCTGTCCCTTCAGAACATAATTCAGAAGGTTATTTATTTTCTTTTTTTGTCTGAAAGGGATGGAAGGAAATACCTGGGAGCAATATAGTAAATAAAATTATTGCTGAATACTGAAAATCAAAATAGTTATGCTTGTCTCTTTCTCTTTCAGCTTGAAATGAAACTTAACTCTAAGTTTCATTTGTACCACCTTTGTGCTTGGTGGTACAAATCACCTCCCAGAAAAATCTAATAGTATTGTTTTGGGGTGTTTGGTTGTGGTTTTTTTTCAGAGCTTACTAGTCAGGCCGTGCAACGTATTTCTATAAGGAGGGTGGCCCAGAAGTTAAAAGCCTTTGGCTGCATAGTGATCAGGTTTGACTTAACCAACACATCAAGAACCAGAGAATAAACTTAGTGGTTCTTCTTGGTGACTGTTGGTGGGTTCCTGCACCACAGTGATCATGAATGTTGATACAGGCACTGTGCATCAGCCGGTGATGCCCGGCACTGCAGTGGTTGTCTCTTTGGTGCCTGATAAATCCCAATTCACCTCATAGATTATGCGATAGGAATGAAAATTTCCCCTGTTGTGCAAAGGACTGTTTGGCTATTTTGCTTTGGTTTGGTTTTTTTTGCAGATCTTTAGAAAATAAGCCTAGTATCTGTGTCCTAACTTCACTCCAAATGGAGAGAATACTTGTAGAATTAACCCATTTCAGTATTGACGGGTAAGTGGTGGTCTTTCACAAATGATGCTTGTGTTATCTTTACACAAAGAAGTCCCTGCTCTGCACGCTTACCTCTAGCTGCTCTTTTCTGTTCCCTCACCCATGGGGTTTATCACCCGCAGCCGCAGTCTTGCTTCAAAGAACTGTTGGGGAGCAGATACCTTCATGGAGGCACTGAGCCTCTAGTGAGGGCAGGCAGAGAACCTGGGAGAGGGAAGAATTCTTTCCAAATTGAGGATGCTTTGGTTTAGTAGCGGGTTTGGCAGTGTTACGTTGATGGTTGGATTAATTCTTAAAGGTCCCTTCCAACCTAGACAATTCGATGATTCTATGGCAGGTGAATTTAAACTTTTTTTTGAAAATAGGCCGTTTCTGAAGGGACCAGCTTCTAGATCCCTTCTCAGCTTTGCCACTGCTCTGGACTCCAAGCAAAAGATGTCTTTTCACTCTTTCCTCCCTGATATACAGTGCAAACAGAGTGCACGTAACCCAAATGCACTCATGTTCCCAGGAGCATCTCTCCTCAGGGACAGACAGAAATATCAGTGTGAAGAAACACTACCTGTGTCACTTGAAGGTACATCACAGGCCCTGGGAAAGATGCAATCCTGGTAGTTGTGCGTTTGCCAGCTTTAGTCTAGATGACGTGGGGAGGGACCACCATAAATTTCAGCATTGTCCCCTCTGCTCCTGGTTGTGCGTTTTTGTTTCTGACCTGTGTTACTGAGCTGGCGGGGTGAAAGCCCTGCTCTGCCCCGGGTGTGGAAAGGTGCCTCAGGAGGACGGGGCTCCCTGTAAGTCAGACCTGCTAAAGCTGAATGAATTTCACTCCTGTGCAATTAATCACTCGGTTCTCAGATAATAATATGAATTATATGCACTTGCATTAAAAAACCTCCTCCTGACAGTGTTGTTTAGAAATATGTGAGCTTCTGAAATCAATGTTTGAAGTCTTTGGTTGGGAAACCTGCCTTTTCTGAGTTCTTTTCCTCCTAGAAGACAATATCAAAAGCTGGCGTCTTAACCTCCTACTAATTTGCTTCTAGTCAGTCAAATGATGAGTTTAGCTAAATTCTTTTTCCTAGTAACTGGTAGCATAAATTAATGTCTACCTTTTCTCCCTACACTGAGCCAAAACCACACAAATATCTTCTGACTAGGTGTGTGGACATTAACAATACAGCTTCTTAAATAATCTGTTATCTAAAAACCAGCAAATTCTGTTGCCCGTAGAGTTTCAGAATGTTTACTTTAAAATAGTTGAGCAGTAAGCATTTGGGTTTTTAGGCTTCTGGAATTCTTGGTTCAATAGAAGGAGTAGGTTTTTTGCAGAAATTACTGTGGAAACCCTCTGCTGAAGATGGTCACAAAATAAGTTCATGAAGCTCAGTCAGATATGCCTTTTCCTGTACATCCATCAGGAATGGGGCAGAAAGGTTTCCTGCAGCCTAATCACTCCAAATAAGCATACCTGGAACAGACAGGATTGCAGGGATATTAGGAAGAGCAATCAATCTAATACTGGTGCTATGAGAGAAGTCAAGCACTCATGGTGCCTTTCGGATCAGAAGTTGAATTTGTGGGGTTGGAATTTGGGTGGTTTCTCAGACTGTTCATACCTGGGAATTGCTAACTGATAATGGAAAAGCCCAAAACAAGAGTAACTTTCATTTGTCAGAGCTTTCAAATGAGTTTGTTTGTCCTCTCTTTGCATTTCTGGGTGTTTTAGAGGGTTAAGTAGAAGCAGATACACAGCAGAATAATTAGTTTGCGGTGCATAAAGCATTCACACCATGAAAGGAGGGAAATGGGTGCCCCGGGGAGGATGTGGGATGCACCTGAATTAGCCTGTGTGCCTGATGTGAGTGATAAAGCTGACCCCATCCTGGCATAGGGGTATTAAACACTCATCGTCACAGAGAGATCAGGTAGTCATGCTGCAATTTGCTCCAGTAAATCACCCAGTAAACGAGAAGCAAGCAGGTGAGCAGGATTTACACAGCGCTGGTATGTCATCCTTTTACACGAATAGGCACTTAAGACGTTTGGTGCAGTTATGTCTTGTTCCCCTGGGAGGCTGGAGTCATTTTTTGTGGGGGTAGTTTAGTTCAGCTCTGAGGAGGTTTGTCTCTGCTCTTTATTTTATGGCACAGCGAAAGCTGCTGATCTACGTTAGCCTGTCTGTGCTCACGAGTGCTTGCTATGGAGCTGCATGATACTTCTGTTTCCCCAGCAACTTTGTTAATTCATTTAAACTCTTTCTTAAAAAGTAACTTTTGCTGTCTACCTTAGGATAGGGAATTGCAGGGGAATTACAAAATCAATATACAAAACAAACCCAAAATAAATTTAGGGAAACCTCTGCCGAAACAATGCATGTTTGTGTTCCTTATCTAAGATAGATTTACTCTTTGCATTGTTCACTTTGTTCTTCCTATATCTGTTCCTTTATCCAGCACATCAAACATAGGAGAAACTGTTGAAGCTACTGAGATATGAGTTTATGCATATATTTTTGCATGCAATGAATCCATGTTATTTTCTTCATCTAACTATTTCTTAAAAGTAGATCCCAGTTTGTGTAGTCTATACACTGTATGGTATGTTTAATGGATATTTAGGTTCAGTCAATACTTCAAAGAAGTGAATTCCGTATGGCTTGGATATTGTGCTGGATGGAGACACAATCCCAAAGTCCACTCAGGATGATTTACCTGGTTACAACCATTGTGTCTGAAAAAGAGGTATCGGAATCTCTTGTTAGTGATTAGCTAGAGTATACAAATTGCAATTCTGAGAAACCATGGTATTTGGTGGATGCACAGCTAAGAGCTCTGCCTTTGGCTCTGGTTTAGAAAACATTGGCATTGAGATGAGAGGAGTTTTCCCCACAGTGCTGAACTCCCACAGTCTGCCCAGTTTGATTCCTTAGCACTCTAAATAAAACCCCCAGGACGCTGGCAGAGTCTTGAAATTTCTTTGGAACTTGGGAAAATGTGAAAAATAATGGGAAATAATGGGCATTAGCCTTTAATCAATTGGCACAAACCCTTAAAAATCAAATCCTTTCCCTTTCCAGACTGTGTGACAAAACCTCTTGGGTTGCAAGAGCTCTTCCAGTCCAGGTTGTCACGGTGGCTTGACCAGAACTAGGCTCTGAACATGTATGAGATGCCTTCTCATGCTGAGTTGGTCCCAGGCCCTGTGTTCTCCATATTTGCTCCCCAGGCACTGGAGAGCAGTGTGGGCAGGGCAGAGCCCTCTGCCTCATACCCTGCCCCAGGCCAAGTGGCATTTACAAATTTTTCCAAAGCCAGCCACCCCTGCTCTGTATTTTACAGGCATTTCTGAGGAAAGCAGTGCAGGATAGGTTGAACGGGTCTCCCTGATGGGGAAAGCTGGGCTGTGTTGTCTCTGCATCTCTCGTCTGCTTCTAGGAGACGAAAATTAAACTTGCAGTAGTGCATCAATCCTGAGAAGGTTGTGCAGAAGCCCATTGCCTGCAGTCTGCATGGGGGCCAATTTCACCCTGTGTTTCTTCATAGCCCAAGGCTGTCAACACTGTGCTTTCCCTGAGCCATAAGGATTCAAAGGAAAAATAAGATAAAAAAACCAGCTTTGATTTTTATATTTTTGCTGCCACCACCGAACAGCATATAATTAGCCTTTCTTTTACATATTAAAGCTAGTCTGATGATGCAATATCCATTATAACTCTAAAAGCTTAATCTTAAACAGAGCAAAAAAACCCCAGAGGAGGATCATATGCCTGGAAATTAGCATAGGGTTTTTTCCTCTTTAGAGGAATGCCTAAGCGCATGGATGCTGAGAGGATGTGACTCATGCAGAATGAGGACGGATTGTTCTTCAGCCTCTTGATATAGTGCCTGGGATATCAAATCAAGTCCAAGCCCTGATTTGAAACTCCCTTGGAGGACCAATTTTTAATTGGATGTGAACTACTTTTAATGATGGAAGGATACCTCTTTTGGTGTTATATTTATGAAAAAAATGAAAAAGAAATTTTATAGGAGCAATAACATACTCCAGGGCATTCAGTCGTAATCAAACAGACATATTTCCTAGTTGTTGGATTCACAGCTGAAGCACAGTGTATAGAGTACATAGGCTACGTGACATGTCTCACACAGGGCTCAGTCCTTTTTATGCTGCTATTGGTATTTTATACAGACAGTTTCTATCTCAGGGCAGGTTTATCATAAGGATCTCCCTCGAATTTCTTCTGTTCAGTGCATGGGAAGATTGGGTAACTGGCTGAACCTCTATTCTTTTCCCCTTTCATCAGACCCAAATTTTAACATATAGGTTGTGATGGACATTTCACCTCTGCATACGCTCATTACCTCCCTTGTTAGTAGCATGGAGGTCTTGGCACCAACCCACTGGGAAATGGGGTATTGTGTTTGTGACTTATTCCTGTGGTTAGTTGGTGGTTTTAACTGTAAATTGTTTTGGGTTGACTTTTCTTCAGTGCCAAGGCCCAAGCTTTTAGGAGATGCCACCTTCCGTCCTGTACTGCATTAAGAGTGAAGGCAAAGCAATCTTTCCACCCACTGGTTGTAACCAACATATAAAGATTGTCAAATAACTTATGGGTAATTGTTACTCTTTCTTAGAAATCAGACTGTGCTGTTGGTTGGAGTTTTTTCCCCTCTTATTAACCAGCTGAAGAATGGCTTATACAAAACCGACATTTAGAACTTCCCCTTTTTCATTGGTCATGACAAGGATCAATTTGAATTGCAAAGCTCTGCTTTTGAAAGGAAAAAAAAATTACACTTGGCCTTTGCCTTGTACTTTTTCCTTTATTCAGAAATCATCAACAAACAACTACCTGGCTATTTAAATAACCTTTCATTCTAATAACTTAGTTATTTATCTACCACAACCTCATTATTTAACATTAACAGAAGTGTTTTGCTTTGCAAAATCTCCATGCTCTTTCTCCCTGCTGCTGCTGTTCTGTCTGAGAACCCTCATACCAGTTGATTTTCTGTCTGTTTTACAATATAAGTGAGTTTAATATTCTGCCCTATGCTTTCTGTGCCCTGGATGTCCTCAGAGTTGTTATAGAGTAGTTAGGGCAGACTACATTTATAATTTTCTTCTCAGTAATTTTCCTGTGAGGACAAGTCCTAAAACAATTATTTTTGAACTAAAGGTCTTGGAAACTTCATTTAACTGTCCAATAAGCAGAGACCTGATCTCAGGGGTGATTGCATCCACGTTGTTCTTCCTATTCTCTACAGGTTTTTGCAGCCACACATCCACAACTGCACCTGAACACCCTTCTTTCAGTGTGTATTATGCAGTATGGTTAATATCTGGTATGTATTCTTCTTCCTACCTGCTCCTTGGGAAGGGAAGTGTGAGCCACAGCATGCCTGGGTGTTTTTGTTTGGTTTGTGCAATATGCACGTTTCTCTGAGTGAGTTTGACTCAAGGGAATGTTCTCGAAAAGAAGATGCTGAAGGGTCTGTGATTCCTGTTTCAAGCTGGGAAAGCTCAGCATCCTGCACACATGAGTCTAATCCTCCTTACAGCATTTTTTTTCCCCACACAATGAATCCCTGAAACATCTTTCAGGTTTCAATCTACGCATACCATGTGCTGCAGGAGGAATGAAACTCAGTTTTGTCAGGAGAGAGCAGTGCTGTGCATGCTGGTGCCTGCTGGGTGGGCTCTCCAGAGCATCGCAGCCATGTCAGAGAAGCACGCTGTTGCTTACACTGGTTATAGTACTAGTTATAGTACTATGCTGATACAGGTATTTCACTTCTAGTCTAATTGGTTGGGTGGACACTGGGTGCCATGGCTTCACACCCTAATGTAGATGGATGATTAGGATTCAGGCTGCCCAAGTAGGACTTTGAACCTTTCTGGTGATACCGGGTGTAGAAAAGAGAAGACTAACCCGATTTAGTTACAATAGAAGCTAAAGGGATTGTTGCAGCTCTCTCTCCTGGGTGGGATTTCTCTGACCAGTTCTTTCTGTCCAGGGCATTTGCACCAGCTGCAAACCTGACTAGGTAGGACCAGGCTGGGACTAGAGTCCTTATCTGCATCGTTGAGGGGGACAGGGAGCAACCTTTGTGTGTGCAGAGGCTTCTAGCCTCGGGTTTCTTCAGTTTTATAACCACTGTGAAACTGTTCTCTAGACAGTAAGACCCTTGAATCCTATTTCATCTTGGCCACAAAGGAAAACTTCTAACAAATTTCATTATTTCCTCACTGAGAGTTGAATAGACCTCATGTTAATTGCGACACTGCTTCAAATTTTCCATTAGTATATGCTGTATCATTCTTTCATGTCAGTAATTCTTTGTTCAGTCTGCCTCACTGCAGGAATATATTAAGAATCCTTATAGCCCAGATTTAGACATGCTTAGGCATGATGATTTTTCATTTATTGTTGTAGAATGAGCATTGCAGAACAAGCAGGAGGCTAACCATTTAACACCAAGTGTCTTATTAATCAGCTTTTGTTTATTTAATTTAATAAGCAGCTTTTGATATCTGTATGAGTCTGGTTGTGTATTTAATTTAAGCAGCACTTACTGCTTGGGTCTTTGGGAACATATGACTTTGGCCTTCCTTTGTTACTGTATGGTGGCCTTTAGATCTCAGAAAATTTGTTTCATCTTTTTTTCTTTTTCTTTTGAAAATGCAAGAAGCATTTTCTACTTAGGATTCTGGGGAGTCCACTTTCTTGGGCTGAAAGTTTAAAACTGTTTTCTCCTTAATTTTGGGAGGCACGTGTAGGCACACAAAAGCCAAGCAAGTGCTTGCCTTTTGGCATCAAAACCTAGGGAAGCAAGTGTTATAAACTCCTGCCTTTGAATCCTGTTTGGTCTTTTGGGAAGTTATGGAATCTTCTTACCATCTTTCAATCCTTCCTGGAAAAAATTACCAAATTACCAAAATCTCTTCCTTGAATAAGTCCCAGATTATTTCAAAAGCACAACTATAAGAGATAAAGACCAGAATCCCTCTCTGAGACCACTCTCCTACAGTCCTCTAGTCGCATCAGTCCATGGGTTTTCTCATGCATTTGTTCTTTAGAGCCATTTAAAATGCTTCCCAAGATGCAGCATGCTGCATTCCTGTGCCTGGCACTGCAAACCTTGTCTCCTTAGGGATTTGGGGTCCAGAAGGTGGTTATCACTGGTCCCACTCCTCAAAATTCCTCAGGACAGAAAACAGAGACCTGCAGGGCACTGGGAAACCTTTCTTTAGTTTCATTTGCGTTTCATGTATTCATTGCTTATTAATTAATCTGTTTAGGTTTTTTTTCTGAACTAGAAGAATTCCATGTGCTTTTGTATCTTCCATTAGTTCAATCATGTCACATTTGCAGGTGGCCTTGGGCATTTTTTTATTGATCCAGTAGCTGAAGATGGACCTTGCTGTATCTAGTGAAAACTTTCCTTATTTTCCAGTGCTACTTGATTCAACAAAATCTTGATAAATTGAGGACAAAATATTACTGAAATAAATTTACATACATGTGAGTTCTAAGATATTCCTTTTCAAGCAAAAGAAGAATATGGAAATCCTTCTGTTACTGATGATAGTCACATTTGGGCATTTTTGCAGCACTAGATTGACACAGAGACCAAGTATTACATTGACTTTATGTATATGCCTAATTCTATTCACAGTGCTGTGGGCTATAATATTGTGTTTTGAAAGACTATTCAGGATTAAGTGTCTAACTTCATGACTCCTTGCATAAATTATTTAAATACTGTGGGGGTAGGATGGGGAAGGGAGTTTCAGAAAAATGAATAATTGTAATTGTCTTGATGAAATACACATTGACAATATTAATGTTTAACTATTTGATAAACGCTTTAAGAAAAGGTATGGTCTGCTGCAATTGGCAGATCCTAATGCAATCTGAGAAATATAGGGATAGATACACGGCTGTGCAGTGCTACGTGTCCTTGGCTGTAGCCCCCATTGCTGCAGCCCCTGGCAAGTAGCCCCTGTTATGCCATTCTGATACCTAAACAGGACGATAAGTGAAGGACAGTATTCAGTGCTGAAAAGCTTAAAAAAAAGACACCTCATAACAACAATAAAACCTCCAACAACTGTTACAAAATGTTTTATATTGGCTATTTAAAAAAATCTAACACCCAAAATTCCATATTTGGCAGAAAGACAAGGGCATGGTCCAATTTGATTTTCAAAAGCATGGGTATACAAGTAATTAACAAAGCAAGCTTTTAAACCCAATTTAAAAAGAAAGAGAGGAGTAGAGTTTTGAAGCACATAATTCAGTTTGTCTTTCAGTTTAATTCCATGCTCTCATTGATTTTTAGGGGCTGTTGATTAGTTCAGTTGTACTCATTAGGATCCTAATTCTCCTAATTCACTAAATTGCTTGCTTGTGCCACTTTGTAATAATTCATTGTCCTGAATAAAAAAAGAGAAAGAGCAAATATTGACATCTGAATTGTAATTTTTCCTATTGTGTTATCTGACAGAACAGTAAAATCACCATTTTACAACCTTTTCCTCTCTCTGCCCTGTACTTGGAATGTGAGATATCTCTAGTAATGATGGAAATATCTCATCTAAATGGGAATACTTATGTGGCTGTTGCCATGATATTTTTTATCCTTCCAGGAACAGGCATTCTTGGTATCCAGATCCTTCTATTTCCAGATCTCCAAAGAAAATAACCACTCTGTGCTAGAGAAATGTAACATTCCTTTATGCAATAACAGTCAGGACTTTTATCCATGTTTCTAAATAGGATTTAAAACAAAGACTTTAAATGCTAATATGGGGAACTCAGCTCTTCGCTGCAAGTGAAAAGGGCTGTTATGTGGAAGCAGTCATGGAAAGTTATTTTCATGTGTCCATCAGCTACAAGAATGGGCTGTCTCTCAACTATTATGCTTGTAGGGCCCATGTGGACATCTAAAACGTATTTTTGCTGCAAATAATGTCAAAAGGTCCATAGGTTAATTATCTCTGAGCATTAAAGTTCCTTGGGGAGGCATAAGCACAAAACCAAATGTGTGCACCAGACACAGCAAGTAGAGCAGTAATGTTCTCAGCACAGATAATGCTGGGATGGGAAGCTAGCCCACTGCCAAGCCTTGGGCACCTTGGCTTTCCCAAAAAAAGAGAGGCTATCTGCAAATTAACCTGAGATGGCTCTGCACTCTAATGGAATATCTGCTATGCTGGAGCATCAACAAGTGCTCTCTGACAGAAGAAATCCTTGATAAAAGATGTCAAAAATAGTCACTTGGGAGGGGGGGGAATCAAAAGCTTGGGCTGGATGAGGAGTCAGCTTTGTACAGCAAAAGGCAACACCAAGCTCTCCACATGGGATAAGGGGCAAGAACTGATCTTGAAAAGAGCTAGGGCCTGTTATCCTTTAATGACCTGAAGAGATGTCAGTGTGAAGGAGCTATTAAAGGGCAGCAGAGGCTGAGGAAAGATACTCCTTTTAAGTGGGAAATGAGTCATTTGAGGAATGAGTTTGCTTTTATTTTTTTATTTAATTGCTTTTCTCTCTGTCTGTATTAGCTAGATATCAGCTCTGAGAAATGTGCTATTTGGGCTTCTGGGAATTCATCGGCAATATTTCAAGTCTGTTTGTCTATTGGTTTTATAGACTTGTCAGCAGAAAATCATGGGAGAATGCAAATCAGGAAATCTTTAATTGTGTGTAACTTACCAGTTCATTTCCATGTGTATTTCTCAATGATCTTATTTCCACAACACTAAAAGCATGTATGCATTTTATTTTCATTGTGTTTATTCATTGAAAAGTTATGTTATAAATAGAAAAGTGCTTTCCTAAATGCCATCTTACTAGCATTGTAATGGCATGTCTCTGGCATACTGAGTTATGCCAACAAGAGTATTTACTACTGCCAGTTCCAAAAAATAAGTCATAGGCTGCTGCTCCCTACCTATTTCCTACATATTTTTTTTAGCCCCAATCTGTATAGAATTCCTATGAGAGATTCCCATCTCCTTTGCATCTTTTAAGCCCATCCCTGCTGTTGTTGACCACCTACCATGTAAAACTGCTATGTGAAACAGATCACCTTCTCTCCTCTGGTGACACCTCCAATGCCACTCCCTGGTAGGACACCAAGTGCTGCTCCAGGCTTGGTCCTTCCCTTGTTGCTTTTCTTCTTGTCCGCTCTTTGCCTTTTTTATTTGTTGTATTCCTCAAAAAGTTTTTCTTTTCTCTTCTAGATGTCTCACTGCTGTTTCTCTTACCCTGATCACCTTGTCCCTTTCCTGTCCCATGTTCCCATCCCTTACTATCCTCTTAAAGGCAAACCCTAGTGTTTCACCTACTCTGTCTCTCCCTCTCCCCAGAAGTAACCATCCTCCTTTCCTTACACTCCTCCTCTCCTCCTTTTTCCTGGCACTCTGTCTTCTTTTCAGGGTGGTGGCTGACAAACAGGTTTACACTGCTTTACCCGAACTCGATGAAATAGATGTGCAGCTATTTCTGTTCATAGCAGCTTATTTCAGTTTATATCAAAGCTGCTCTTACACTCTACCACAGTGGAAGCAACACACAAAAGAACCTTTCTTGAATGCTGAAGAAGCCACCCAAGGTGTTTTGCTGGCTGATCCCCAGTGGCTTTTGAGTAACCAGATGTGGGAGCATGTGGACAGGCTCTGAGGACCATGCTTCAGTTCACAGCCCCTCCGTTACCTGCTGCTTCTTCCACCAGTTTGTTTTCAGTGGAAGGAGACATTTCCCTTCCAACTGAGCCATCTGCCTTGGTTGTGCCACACTTTTTCTCTTCTGTCTCTAAATGGAGTTTGCACCATCTGGGCCTTCCCTCTCTTAGTGGACAGAATTTGTAAATATCGTGATGGGTTTTCTGGTTGGTTTCCTCACGATTTCCTTCTTTTAGCAAGAGCGTGGAATCAACAGAGCAGCCACCTCATGGATATGAACCGAGTCGCCTTCCTTGGCACCTCTCCTGCCCCATCTTTTCCATTTCAATTTGGGCGCTTGAGGTGGGATGGCTTCCTCAGTTTCTGTGCAAACATTATGATATTTTACAAAAATAGTAGTACATAATAATGTTAGTTCCTCCTCACTGTGGTTTGATTTTGTTTCCTTTAAGCATAGATCCTTAAGACTGTAGTTAATTTTTTAATTTCTTATTATCTATTAGTTTTCAGATTAGATACCATCCCACTGCTGATTTTCTTTAACCTCGGTGTCCCTCTGCAGCTCTGATAGTATCTTACTTGGTTTCTGAGTACTGCTGAAGGCTCATCTTGGCAGCAGCCAGGCCTTTAACATTCTGTGATCCTATAAATCAGTCTGATTTACCTGATTTTTATTGCTGTTGATGGCATGCAATGTCTTCATTTGTAATGATAAAATATACATTTGTACCCCCACCCTCAGCTTTGCCTTGTCTAACTCAAACCAACGACAGTTATTTCTCACATCACTCAGTTTGACATAGAGAGCAACTGTTGTTTTGTCTGTAATTCTGGTTGTGAGGAGAATATAAAGACACCTATAGGACATTTGCTCGTTTGCAGAGGGATGGATTACCCCAGCCAGCCGTCCACTTGCAGATTCCGATGAATGGGCTTGACGCCTCCTTCAGCACTAAGTATTTACTGCTTCACTGAGCTGGCCTACTAATCTAACTGCACTGAGGGTTTTAAAATAAGTATCATTGCCTTCAGCTTAATTAATTAAATTTTCTAATTGTGCGCTCTCTTTATTGCTGTACAAGGTAATAACTGATGCTTTAATTGGGGTAATTCAAGAAAAAATCATCTTGTTCTTATCACTGGGTTGTGGGTTGTGTTTGTTTATTTAAGGTTTCCCTCAGTAACATTAGATTGCCTAAAACTGTGGGAAAGCATCTTCCATATACAATGCAGGAGAGATGCTGAGAGTCCTGGGTGATGTGCCTGCTGGGTCAGGCCTGACTTCCTAACAGTCCTACAGCTGGTAACGTTGGATTTCATACCGCTGCTGGGAACCCATATACCCAACACTCCTTTTAGGATTAGTTTGCAGGATGAGGATCATGGGTCATTTAAGCCTCATCCCAATTTTTAATTATTTTATCCTTCCTCTGAAATGGTTATTGGAGAAGAGAAATAGGCCCATTGGGTGTGTTATGATCATTGGGTGTAAACCACAATCTCATCCTTGCATAGTCTGTTTAATAGAAGAAAACACAGCAGAAAGATCCGTTTGAATGGTTTTAAGATCATCATCTCTCTAAGTATTGTCCTTATTTTCCAGAGATGTTTTGTAAATGGTAATTGCTGTTTGGGGAACAGGCCACTGAGAGTTTCTGGGTATTTGGCAGTGACTGGAGTCAACGGGCTTAAGGGCTTTTCCACATTGGGAAATTTACTGATGTAATTACACCAGTGTAATTGTACAGGTCTAATTGTACCAGCATAAACACCCCATGTTTTCCTGGATGAGGGTTACTTTCATCGTGTTTGTCGTGCTTGCACTGTGACATGCTTTGCGTGAAAAGGAGCAAACTTTGGCAGGGTACATTCAACCATACCAGAGTGCTGGAGCTCAGGCTGTGCCAGGTCCCTGCAAGCCATCCACAGAAGGCATCCCATCATCTACCATACCTACAGCCACATAGATTTATGACCCAGCACCATGGAAAAATTAGGAAGGCTGTGTTGCACTGCCCAGTGGGATTATTTTGTCCATGGGCTGTGCTTCAGCCAGCTGTGTTGTAGCTGTTATCCTACTATTCTGCAGAATAACAGAAAGAACTAACTAGCAGGGGCATGTCTCTGTGCCTCTCTTGGTACCACGGGTTCTGAAAAGGGTGGAATGACATGAGCTTTCAGCGAGATGATGTGTATAGTGTATTGTCCAACAACTGAACCATGGGTGTCCTTTGAGCAATGTAACAGCAGCGAGCTCAGGGAGCGTTGCCTTCAGGGCTGGGAGGAGAACGCTCCTGGATCCAGAGCTTTGCTTTGAGGCTGGATAAGTTAAGAGTAGAGGAAGCAATGCAGGTGAGGGGGGAATTAATCTGCTAGAGTTTCTGAGCAAGGTGCAGTTAAAAGCATTAGGAGTCTTTGTGTAACCACCGTTACTTGGAGAGACAAAACTAACTTTGAAGTTATGTGTGCTCAGGACAAAGAAACATTGCCTCTTTCTGCAAGTCAGCATCAGTAGCCAGCTGGAACCCGCCTAAAAATGTTTCTCTTTGGATTTGCAATTATTTTTTTTTCTTGATTAAATAAAAAAGAGGGACCTCATTTTTGTTTCAAGTACACATTCTGCAATATTTCTGATAGTATGGGAAAAAGCATACTATGTGCTTAAAAATTACTGCTCATTAATTAGCTTCTTTGATCCTAAGAGTGAAAACATGCCACCTGTGCTAGAAAGTGGCTTGCAGGGTCTTCTTTAGAAAAAAAGACTTTTGCTGAAAAAGCTTATCCTCTCTGCTGTGTTACGCAAACAAATCATCTTATTTTTTTTTTCTTTTAGTGGGAGTGAAGTATGAGGTTTTTTCTTTTCCCGGCTTGCTAAAAATGTGTGATAACAAATTGACTTCAGTGGGAGTTTTGCATGGGTAAAAGCTGAAGGATCAATCCCCATATTGTATGTGATTTTGCCCTAGTAATTATTCTTCAGTTGAACAGCTTCTCCATAGCAACAGCTTCAAATAAGTCTTGTATCTTCACCTATTTTTAAAAAAAGGACATATTAGGGTGTATGTTTTAATTTTTTTCACCCTAAAAAGAGAGACGGGAAAAGAATCAGACACAATCCTGTACACACGTGTGTACAGGATTTGGCCAAAGATGTCCTTTCTTCCAATCACATCCCCACCTTTTCTCTGTCCTAAGAAGGGAAAAAGAAAAAAAAGCATTTACAGTTAAAAATAAATTCACTCCTTTGTCTTTCCACATCCCCTTCCTGAGACTCTGAGACATTATGATGCTGACTTGATCAATCATCCCACATCCACCCTGACAGTTCCTTAACACAAACTTTATTCTTCCCTCTTCTTTTTTCAGCCAGAGTCTGCTTTCAGTCTGGCAATTAATTGTCCTACTTCTCCTGTCCTCAGAACTGCATTTTTGTCAGATGGTTCAGCTGAAAGTCAGGGACTGGTAGTTGCTTGCTTTGTTTTGTACCCTCTTACTAAAAGTCAAGGGAGAAAAATATTCTGTGGTGGATATTCTCTTTCATACTGGACTCACCTCAGAAATTATTGGTGATGTCTCTACATGCGGTTCTACTCTTAAAAAAGGGGCTTTTCTAATTTTTTGCCAGAGATTAGAAAACACATCTGTTTTCAGCAATATAATAGTCGGGAAAAACATCCAATTATTTTAGACTTAATTTTCTATTTTCATTTCAGTTTGGCTACTGTGCTTTAGACCAAGGGTTTCATAAGAAATTGTCTTCTCTTTATAGTTTTCTCTTTTTGGAGTTCACTATCTTTTGAAATAATACATCCTTTTGGAAGGTCTTTTTCCTTAATTCATTTCCAAATGTGGGGTTACTGTTGTATGCTGGACATGCTATTTTTATGTCCGGTTCTATATGCTGTCCCACATTTGAAAGGCTAGTGGGGTAAAATGGGTCCCCCGCCTTTCTGCTGAACAGTTGAATATGGAAACTCTGGCAGATAAGTTCACCTGTGATGGTGCGATGATTTTTGAAACACCGCTGATGAACAGTTTTGCTGTCAGGTTTTCACACATGGCTTTTTTAAACTGATATATAAGGCCATGTTACACCTGTTTTACCTGAACGCCCACGTCATGTGGCATACAAAAATGTTATCTAGTTGGTTTCAGTAGGACTACATCCCATGTGATAACTGTTTTTTCATTTTTAAGGTTGCCTCTGAAAGTTTTTGCAGGTTATGTCTAATTTTAAAATCGCTGCCAGCTCTTGTGAGGGTAATCAAATGCTGCTGCTGGTTTTTAGCAAATCTGGGATGACTGACACTGGCCCTGAGTCTTTCCTTCTGTAGCTGCTCACCTCTCTGGTTGTCTGCTGCTCTCATTCTCCCTGTGATGCACGCTGCTTTTAAATATCCAGTCTATATTATGACCCAATAAAGGGTTTTATCTGCAGAACTAAGATAGGCAACAAACCGTGGCAGAAGGTGGGAAGAGTTTGCTGGAGGATGAGAACATCATAAACCAGCTTTCTCATTTAACCTGATTTATTGCTGTACCCTGAGCCACAATACTCATCCATGTCAGCAGGTGCTGCTCGGTTTTCTTCTTTTCTTTGCAATTCTCAGTGTCAAAAAGAGGGCTTATCAAAAAGAGGGCTCATCAGGCAGCATCCACAAGTTTGCCAGTACACTATAAAGCATTGCCTTTTGCTGTTTCCTGACAATTGGACTAGAGAAAGTGGTTAATAAAGCCAAACTAGTATTTTTCAGTCAAAATGTTGACAGCCATTTTGCAAATGCCATCTTTGCTCTGACATCTTTGAAACAGCTTAATAATTAACATTACAGTGGAGATTTTAACTGTCTGCCAGTTCTGAATATCAGCAAAACAACACAAAAACTCACGAGATGTAGCAGCCGTGCCTCAGGTGGGCTGGACATCAGGCACTGAAGAGCATCTGTCATGTTTGATACGGTGCCATCAAATAGAAGAAACTCTAACTGAATCTTGAACAGGATGCATGTATTAAGTTTTCATTATCTATATTTGGCTTGAACAGTTACAACACCCGTCTTTTGTTGGCATTTAAAAAATAAGCCAGCAATTAAAAAAATGAAATAAACATAACTAGCAGAGAAAAATACAGGATTTTTTTTTTAAACATATCTTGGCTGTAATAGCAATGAAATAGTATACTCTCAGTCAGGTTGGGAGAATAATTTGACTCTAAAAAGCTTTGAGACAAAAATTTCTTGTTACCCTCAGTTCTATGCTACCTGTTTTGTCACTTAGTCTAACACCAGAGTAATTAATTCCAAAGAGCTGTCTCTGAAAAAAAACCCTGGTTTCCTGCTGAAAATGATAGATATCACTCTACAAGGAGAACAAAAAATAAAGAATAGTTTATTTTTATCACAGAAATTTGTATCGTTCTGTTTAATTGAGAAGTATCCAAATTCTCCAAGTGAATTCTTAGATATACTTAATGGGTAAAAATGGGTGTGATTTGATACCATTCATAACTGGTTGTACTGGTCTTTTGGCCAACAAACCAAAAGTTACAGAGAGTTCTCTGCAATGTTAGCCTTTTTACTAAACTTTTAATAATAATTAAAACCAAACAAAAACCCCAACCTCTACATTTTACAGCTTAATGTGGTTCAGCAGACCAAAGTGAAATGCTTACTGGTGTCTTGTGGACCACCAGACAAAGCTGGGACAGCAGGTGGGATCCTTGCTGTGGTCTATGGAATGTCTTTGCTGAGAGTGTAGAATTTCCATGGGCAATGCATTTCTATCAGGCTCGGTTTTCCCACATGGCAAAGAGAAACACCTCTTTGCATCAGCAATAAAATGATTGATGCTGTTGTTTTTTATTACATCTATGTCTTAAAACATCCATTTATCCCATTCATCCAAGCCATGCAGATTTTAGACAAAGTGACATCTTCTCCATGAGTCTCCTGAGCTTGCTTCTCTCCCTGAGGCAGGGCTCCTTCAGTGTAGTATTTTCCTCAGGACACCCATCTCTTTGCTTGTGTAAGTAGGATAGTGAATGAAGTATTCTTTGGTGAGGAATTCAGCAAGTTTATTGTTTCATTTATTGCTGGGTTTGGATTTTGAGCAAAGAGTGAAGCAGAGGGACTGCACATTGAATGCTGAAGGGAAGAATAAACATTGCACGGTCTGCATCGCTGGCTGAACTACATACTGATTTGGTCAGGGTCCTGAGGAGCAGGGGGAATGGAGCTATGTATAACTCATGAACAGGATTAATGTTGTAGGATTAGATCTGACAGCGGATCGGATTCTGCTTTCTAAGGACTCAAGTTTGTAGCTTTAGCATTCTTCCCAATCCTTTTGTGTCATTATTGCTTATGAAAGAACATCTTTAGAGACCTTCCAGCAACTTTCCTGACATAAATCCTTCTAGTCAAAACCTTTTCCACCCAAACTAGATCTTATGCCCAATTGTATTACAGGGATTATACTTCCTGATTTCAGTTGATGCCAGGATGTGGCTATCCAAATGACGAAGAAATGATTGTGTGTCAAATCAAGAGCCAGACCACAAGGGAGAAGAAGAACAGGGCATAATTTCCATGGCTGGAGACCAAAGAAGGACAGGTTTTCATACCTACCTTGCTCTCAGATAATAAATTGCACCACCAGTTTTATAGGTTTCTGTAGGTTAATTTTCATTTCTTGCCCCTTGAAGCTTACTGTTCATATTTGAAATGTCTAGCTGCTTGAAAAGAGGTATTATTTAAGATGAGATGGCAAGTGCATCTCTGTCAGTTGTCCAATCGGCAACAGATATCATAAACAAGGTGGCTAAAATCCTTTTTGTACTGTACCATGTCATCTTGCTGTCGCAATTAACATCTAGCGAAACAGGTATTAGGTCTCTACTCAGATCAGAGCATCCCAGCTGTTATTACAAATGAATGACACCAGGGCACCAGACTAGATGGGAAAAAGTCATTTATCAGGAGTCCAGCTTACAATTTTGAGTTGTTAAGGAAAAAAAAAAAAAAAGTGAAAACAGGGCTTTGTATCTGTTAATATTGTCTAAACTTAAAAATGCTTGTTAAACGTGGTAAATCTAACACATGCACCTGTCAAAGTGCATTTTTGGCTATGGAAGGTAGATTATAGCTTAATGTTTTTTCAAGATATGTTTGTTTAAGCTCCATCACAATGCAATGACAAGACCTGCTGTCTACATATATTTTGTTATATTTATATCCTATGCTCAGATGTAGGTAGCACATAAGTGAAATTCTGTCATTTATTGAGCAGTTAAATCTGATCCTAATTTTCAAGGGTCTATTAGAATGTGGAAGGAGTCATGACATTTATCTTGCAGACTCACGCTTTTGAGATCTAAATGCATATGTAATATCCAGTAAAGAAATTTTACTTGCTGGGCTGGAGTTTCAGGTCACACTGAATTTGTGCTTGTGCAATCTTTTTTGAGGGGAAAAAAGCCTTTGCTGATATCTTTGAAGAGATGTGAAATAATGATCTTTTACACTGAGACATTTGTGCTTCCAGAAAAGTTTTTACTGGCCAAGAGCAATGCCCAGGCACTCCTGTTGCTTGGATAAAATTAATTGGTGAAGAGGTATTCCACATTTAGTGAAAATGAAAAAACAATGTTTTCACAACTTTAGGGATTTCCTTCCTTCCTAAAAATGAGCATTTGAGCATGCTGAGGAAGGTGTACCATTATGTTGGTATTTTGAAATAAATCTCAGAGAAATATATTCACAGGCAGGCAGTATAGTCGTGGATGTGGGCTAAATTACATGGCTGTGATTATAGATATGGAGGAGAAATCCACGAGGTGAATTCCACATGTATCCCTGCGTGCAAGCTAAACCTTTATAAAGTAATGGCAAAAGGAATAGTGTGTGCTGTGAAGTCGGAGTTGAAAAATAGTCCTGCAAGCTGCCTCCTTTTTAGTTAATGAAGACAGAGAAATCTTTGTAATATATAGAAAGTCAGGATTCTCTAATGTCTTGACTATCCTCCCATTAAACATTATCCTGGACATAGAAGTGGAATATAAGTTAGCTTCATAGGGGAAATATTGACTAGACAGGTTGCTAACATAGAGATTAATTTTATTATTTAGGAAGGCAGAATATTAGGATACATGAGTGTTTCTTTTTTTAACCAAGATGCTATGCTGTCAGTGGTAAAATATTACTGCAGGAGAGTTTTCTTTTTATACACAGTGGTAAGAAGTATGGCTTCCTTTCTCGGCACTTCAGCCACAGATGCTATCAGCTAGACCATCTGTGGTGACAGATTTGTGTTATATCACTTAGAAACTAAGCGAAGCTGGTAAAGCCTCCTACTGCAGGATATAAGTAGCTTCTGCTAAGGCTGGGATGTATTACGATTCTGTCTTTCTTCAGGGGGCAGAAGAGTGGGAGGATTGTGTGGATAGAGGCTCACAATAGCTTTCAATCATGTCTTCATTGAGTCTTGAAATGCTGGCGTGGGTCTTCTGGGGCAATGTCCACACGAAGCTCCTTCCTCTGCGTCCCCGCAGGGGATAGATCTGGATTCTTTTTGCTCACTGTGAGCCACTAGCAAACCTAGCTGATCTGTGGAGGGCAAGTGGGACACTACATCCAACCTCAGAGGAAGTCTGTGTAGGTGCTATGTACCAGGCTCTGTGTGTACATCTCCTCTAGAGGAATGTCTCTGTGGAAGGGATAATATCTCCTCAAGGTTACACTGTCTTCACGATGGTTACATTTTTTTGGTCATAGTGGTCTTCTTCCTGCCCAGATGAATTTTTTTTCATTTCACCGTCTTCAAAATGTTCTTAACTGGTGTTAAGGGACTTCCCAGAGGATGTGTTAGCAAGTGACCGTGAACACCATTTGAGCACTGGTAGGACTGAAACCATTACACCACACAGAGAAACTGGCCACACCAGGGATGGTTTTTCAGCCACAAGTATGCAAGACAGGTATGTTGAAGGCAGTAGTGTCACATGTGGTACAAATAGCCATTTTGGCAAAAACACTGCAAAAAGCTTTTCTGAGCCAAGAATAGAAACCTTCAGTCTTCACATCTGTGACAGTCCAGTTGAAGGTAGATGCATTAGACTGGAAAAAAATTATTTTCATGTCTCCATAAACACAAAAGAAATGTGCTTTTAGACTGAGAAACAACTTTTGCTGCTGAGAACATTGCAACGTCCTTGTGCTATGCTCAGAATCAGTGGGGCATACTCAGATACCAAATGAGCACAATAGGATTTATCAGTATGAAAGCTCTCCAGGTATCTTGTATTGAGAATTACAGGTTCCTCAGACCATAGTGCTATCAACTCACTCCTCATCTCAAATTCTACAAGTATTAACAGAGCAAAATGAGTTGAGCACCTTTATGGGAGCTAGCATTTCAGGATCTCCTCACATACAAAACAGAAGAGGTCATCCATTTGGTTACATAGAGAAGTGGCCATGACTTCTTTCAGTAATAGAATCCATAAAAGATCCAAAAATAAAACTATGGCATTTTACAAAATCTAAGTGATAACAAACACCTACTTGTCAGTATAAATTTGCAAAATTGTCTTTCCGTTCTTTTAAAATAAAATCCTAGTGATAACTTACACTTTAAATCCAGCAAAGAGACTTTCCAACAGATGATCTCAGGAAATTGTTTTTATCTTTGTCTTTGGAAATTTAGGCTTGCTACATTCACCCACAATAACTTTATGGAGGGAAATCATGGCAATGGTTTTCTGCATACTGTTCCTGCACACAGAGCAACCAGCTAAAATTTTCCAATTGGTAAGATAAATACTGAAAGATTCATACAATTAACGATTATTTTTTTGTGCAGTCAAGTTTCCTGAAGGATAAATTGGTAGTCAGTTAAGTCCCTAGTTGGAAGGCATAGCTTACGTGCAGTAGCTTATGGCAGATGTTACTACTCCTTTTCTTAATTTGTCACCTTTGTATTCTTTCCTTTATCCTTCCCCCCTTCTTTCATGCCTCTTAGTATTTGGACCCCAGTTTTATGAAGACTTAAAGTAATGCTCCCAAAATAGCTCTATTGGTTGCAGTGGTTACCACACGTATGTCATCTGCGGTTGCCATACTGCCTCTGAGCAAAGTCTCCACTTGAGTTTTCTTCTTCCATCTTCAAAATGTCCCAAGACACTAGTCCATGGTAGAGGGCATCAGAAGAGGTTGCTGAGCCTTTCTTTTAGGCATGGTAACACAGAGAGCACACAAAGTGTCGGTCATGCTCTGATTTCCCCAGCTGGCTAGGGAAGATGGCAGCTGGAGCCCTGCAGAGCTGACCCGGGCATGTTCCATCAGGAGGGTAGACAGACAGCAGGTTTGCTACTGGGCATGGCCAACACTAGCCCTAAGCAGAAGGGTCTGTGTATGACGTTATGCAGGCATCAAGCTGCTCCTCCATGAGGCTCTACTGGGTGCACCACAAACCCTAGCTCAAGCATTCCAGTGTTACTGTTTCAGGGAACACAGTCATCACTGTGCTGAGTAGGAAACAACCTTGCCCTTGACCCAACACCCTGAAAACCATCTCTAAATAAAACTGGAAGAAGATAGACCTGGAAGCCTCAGATCCTGTCAGCAACCTCTAGTCTATTTTGGGCACCTGTTTCTCACTAAAATCTGTTGGGACTTGGTGCTGAAATACTTTGGAGGATTTAAATAGAACTACTTAGTATAATAAAGAGATAAGATCAGCCAGTGGGCCACTGAGAAACATTTGAAATTAATTCTTTTCCCTTTTTGATTTCCAGAAAATATTTTTTTTTTTTTGTTTTTTAAAAATGTGAACTGGCTATCATCCATTTTAAAGCTAAATGAAACTGGCAACAATGACAGCTGCATTTAATTATTTTTTTAACATATCAGAAGTATTGCCTGCAATGGATGCCTATTATTAAAAAGGAGAAGAACAAACTGTGATTGGTTTTACTTCAGGATCGGTGGTGTCTGTTTAACTAGGCTTTTTTCTTTATCAGGTATTTGTCAGGAAGGTTTTCATATGTGTATGCGTGGTAGGATTAAGCTAAGCTGAGACACAGCAGATTTATTCATTTAACAAGTTTTCTGGTTTATTGGGGTTTTTATTTTGCAGTCTTCAATGTAATTAACTTGTTGCTTGCTAGCTTTCAGCCCTGCTGCCCCTCACATAAGGTGAGGGAGCTTTGTGGTGTCTTTGCAATGCCTTGCAGCTCTAGAAACACACAAAGTCAAGACAGGCTTCCTGGTCTATGCTTTTGAGGAGTCTTTGTAGAAAGAGTTTGAGTTTCTAAGCACTTTATTGATGCTGACTTCCTGCCTTAACAGAGGTTCTTGGTGTCTGTGCTTGTCTGGCTCTCAGTAGAGGTGTGCAGCAAGGTGGGCTGCAGTCCATAGGGGGGGTTGCAGGAGGTCTGTCCGAGTTTGTCTCCAAAACTGAGCAGTCTTGTGTACTGAACACCTAACTTCCAGCATGCACACAAAGATATTTTATCCCCAGTAACTCTTCATACAGCTAAAGTGATCAATACCAGAATCCAGCTGTTCCTGATCCCCCTATGCAGCGCGCTGTTGACTGGACAACATATAGCGTTGGTAATATATTGCTGGGGGGCTTATAAATAATTAGAGATACAAGGAATGAAACTCTGGGCTCTTCTCAATTGGAAGGCACCTCTGGGCATTAACTAGTCTAAACTTCTGCTCACAGCAGAGCATGTAGAGCAACCTTCTCAGGCACTTCTCCAGCTGAAGTCTGAACAACCCATGCTACATGAGGTCCTAGCGAGGCCTGTGGGTGAAACTAAAATTCAGATAGGAATTACTGCAATAGAAAAGGTCCTACCAAAACAGAGATCGTTGCTATGTTGTATGTAAAAGGGGAGACAGAAGAAACACAAGATCTTTGGCACAAATTCTTCTGTCATGTCCTTGTCATGTCCTTGAAGCAAGAAAGTCCACCCATTGGATAACTTAGGTCAGAATCCAGTTCTGCAGCAGAGACATGATGATTTTCTGTAGAGAAGAATATTTTATTAACAACATGCTTAAGTTATGTCAATTATCAGCCATTCATGAACTTTTATTGACAGTTAAATAGAACCTGAATGGTTTGGTTTTTTGGCTGTCATTCAGGGGCGCTTTTGCTTTCAGGTCTATCTTAACCTGAAAGCATGTAATTTGTTTCATTTGTGGTGCTGCATAGGAAATGAACGTAGGTCTCTAGTGCTCAAAGGCAAATGCAGTAATCATCTGCATGACTTGATTCCTTATTCCGGTAATATGAAAATTGTCAATTATGGATGAATTATGGGCGCTACTGATACCTGTAATTTGGTTCTGCAGTTTTGTAAACATATGCAGCTGCATTTAATTGTATTTTACTAGTCATGTAATTCATTAAGGTGCACCTGCAGTCACCTAAGATACAGATATTAACGAACTGAAAAGCTATATTTCATTGTCTACTATTTATATTGACATTTCTTACAACTGTTTGTTTTTAATCACATATCTGTGTATCTGAGATGCTGATATTAAAAAAAAATAAATGATTGTGAAATAGACAGCATAGCTAGCTGCTGTATTTTAACTTCCTGAAAGCACTTGCTAAATAATTAATTTAAATAATTGCTTTCCCATGCAAAGCCCAAGACTGGAGGAAAGCTGTAGAATTGATTTTTGCAACAGTTATTGTGGTAAAGATGAATGGCTAGATAACTGATTCCAGGGATGTGAGCTGCTGAAGCCCTTACTCTGTACTTCCATGCTTGAGTGGTGATGGATGTTGTTCAGCTCTGCCTGAATATGGTACCTTTACCTTTCATCTTCCAGTCCAACCTTTTGCAGAAGTTATCTTCAGATAACTTTCAAAATACATGTTATGTTTTGCATAGATATGTATTTAATATGCACAGATGCACATCCTGTTCCTCCTCTTCTGCTTCTAGATATTCCTATCATTTGGATTAAAACAAAAAATTAGTAGTTTTATTAGCCAAATAGCCATCCCTCTGTTTAGTGCATTTTGCAGAATGTATTCTGCAACGTAGAGCACTGAGAATCAGATCATACAGGTCATACCTTGGATTTCTTTTTTTTTCTTCTTTCAGAATGTCTAGTTTAGCCTATTATGCAAAAAAAACCTGGTCTTTTGGCAGAAGCCTGTGGCTTCAGCAGGTCAGGGGTAAACTCTGGCTCTGTGGGGAATTGTCATAACTTTGCTGCATGGGATAAAGATGGAAAAGGCGGCGACACAGAGAGCTTCAGTTACTGTCTGTGTCCCTAGGAACATTGCTCTGTGGCTGTTGTCTGTATGGGAGAGCACAGGGAAGAGTGATGAGCCCATTATCTGCAAGCAGCTTAGAGGAAAGTCAAACTTTTCCATCAGCTCAGGAGACGTACTCTGATCTCCTCTCAGTATTGGTCTCTGCCTGTTCGTGCTCTCCATGCTAGCTACCTCTTGTCTCTGACAAAGTACTACAGTCAGGTACCTTTTTTCCGTCATTACTTTCTCCTTCAACAGAGTCTCAGTTTTCCTTTTTCCCTCTACCCTACCTGAAGGGATTGTCCCCAGTCAATCACACTGTTAGATGTATGAAAGAAGCCACAACACTAAAGTTAAATAGCATCATAGCTACTCAGAATGAAATTATTGAGACTGAGGAAGATGTAGAGTTGCTTATCAGAGGTTACACGTATTGTTGTTCCTATCCCTGAATCAAAGGTATTGTATTTCTTGAGAAAAAGCCTCTTTTCCTCGAAGAACCTGTTGGTTGGTTGAGGATTTTTCCTGGAAACAACATTAAATTGTTTCATATTCCACTTAACATTTAAATATTTTTTGTCAGGAAAATTTTCCCAGCTCTAGCTGTTAGAATACGCTTTCTGTCTTGCATAAAGTTGTTCCTGTGACCTATAATGTAGGTCCTAGGAGAAAAATAGAGTGAGTCCTTTCCATACATCTTGACATATTCAAGGATGTGTAAATTTTTTATTGCAGGTTGGGTGTGTGTGTGTTAATTCAGTATTTCAAAAGTTTTTGTGATCTGAGTGAGTATGATGACATTATGCTAGGAAATATTTTCTGGCCTTATCATGATATTCTGTGATAGATGCTTTTGCATTTGCAATATTTGTCATAAAATGGACTAATCCCATCGGTCAGATGATGTACTTTCTGGCTTGGCACCATTTAACTACACAGTGATGGTTATTGTAAGAACAAGCTAGATATTCTCCAGCCTATCTAGGATATTAAGTACTACCAGCATCACACCTCCATTTCTGGAGGTGCTTTACAGGTACAATTTCCAGCTAGGAAAATGTGAAGCAAGAACATGAATTGGAATCTGAATAGCAAGACTTACATAAGGGGACGCAGGTTCCTCAGATGGAAGAGGCAGATTTCAAGACAGATGCCTTAATTAGAAGGAATTAAGGATTAATATTGTAAATAACTTCCAAAAAAACAGAGTTGTTGCTGGAATGAATAATCTGATTGTGTCTGTCCTGACATCTGTGCAAGTGTTGGAGTGTCCAAGGGCAGGAACATTTGTATGGGAATAATCAAAGTACTCATGTTCTTCTTATGCTAGAGTCTAAAAACAGATGAAAAAGTTAATTTCATGTTTCTTCTGTTTCTTTGTTATGCTCATTAAGAACATTGCAGACAACTGAAAGAAAAAGTAAAGAAAATAGAAAAAGGAACTGCCATTGTTGGGGAGAGGACTGGGAGATATGGAAAGGTGGATAGGAATTTATTGTACACCAGGACAGGGTGGTATTATTCACTAGGGGAATACTGTTCAGAAATCTGAGTTAATAGGGCAGCTTGGCTGTTTTATGATTCTGTTGTACTGGCTGTATTGAAATGAGGTATTAAAGAACAACTGAAATGCAGAAAAATCTTAACAGTAGGCTACATTTTCAAATCACTTTATTCAAGCTGTTCTTTCCAAGGAACTATAGAATAGATGAAGCATAGTTCCATTAAATTAACGTGTCGGTTGAATCATTTTAAAGCCCTCTTTCTGTGTAATACCAGAATTTTTAAGGATAATGAGATGCCCAAATCCCACAAGTTGGTTCATCTAGCAGGCACTTTACCCAATTCCAGTTAGGGTCATTTTCTTCCTTAGATTTAGATGAAGTCACCTCCAAAGCTTGGCTTTCTCTGGCCTTTGGAGAAGTTCTTTCCATTACTCACATCCTACCCACTTCACTGTGTGAGGGGAAAAAGATGTAGTCCTTGTCTCTGCCTATACACTTCATTTGAAGTTATCTTTAAATGAGATGCTCTTCGAAGCCACATAGGTATCTAGATTAGAGGTAGAATATCTCATCATTAAATGTTTCCTTGTCTTGCTGCAAGTCATATGGTGTTGGGGAATGGCTCTATTAGTTTTGAGTTTGCAAACCTATTGATTTTCTGCTTCTTTCCCCTCTGTCAAGCAAAAGACACTAGTTATGGCAGCACCTATCTCTGTTTTTACAGAAAGTTCCACGCGCAGCAACAAACTTCACAGCAACTCCACAAACAGCAAACAAAAGCCAAATTAATGGCTTTATGACAAACTCAGAAACTTGCATGATTGCGTTTACTTTGATCATTGATTTGTAAACAGTCTGAAGTGTTAGAAGAGAGGAGAGGTGTATCCAACTCTCGGCTGACCAGTAAGTGCCCGTATCTAATTGGTTCTTTTGTGCCAAGTGGAAATTGAGTTTTCTTGGCTCAGAAAAAGGTACCTATTTCTGGAGTTCGCTACCATTTAAAACACTTCTGTTTATCCTCATGATTGCCATTGTCACAGAGCACTGTCATTTGCTTTTTGCTGTTGGTTTCTAAGCACGCTGAACTAATGAACTTTAGTTTATAACCTTAATGCTTGTTTGTATAATTTGTTCTTGCTACATTGAACATTTACTCTTATATCTCAGGTCTTTTATTGCTGAACTCTGCTCAGACACTTCACTGATGTAGGCTTATCCAGACCACAGAATTGCTCGATACACGATATGGGTAATTCAGTGTTTGGTTTCCTGCAACACACATCAAGGAGAGTTATCCTACTCTGGGCTTGTCTTAAACAAGGACAGAACTATGATCCTTTCTGGCACAAATAGAAGGCCGAGTTGTACAAAAAAAGGATGATTTCCTCTTTTTTTACCATACTAGCAATTTCAGGGTGCTGCAAGACACACCATTTGCTAACTTTGCTAGCTTCGTACTCTCCGTTCATACTTTCTGAAAGGCTCTCAGAGCAGAACTCACTGTATGAAGCACACAATGGCTGTGTATTAAACACAGCTTTAATTTGAAAATAAGCGTGGGATAGTTTGTAGCTTAATTGGTTTGTGGCTTCGTCTGTCTAGGGAAGGTAGGAAGAGAGTATACAAACCATCCTCCATTCTGCAGCTTGCTTAAACCTCCGCTCCCCCTGAGTGGACCAGGAGATGGTGGGTGGCTCCAAGGGCTGGGTAACACCTTGGCTCAGCCCTCCCACTCACTGGGTCAAAATAGCTGAGCCAGCACCTGCGTGTGGGGAGGTAATAATTTAGTCCCGTTATAGGCCAGAGGTAAATCACTACCCTTTCCCTCCCACGGGGAGTAGGTGATTGTGATTCAGAGATGCGTCTCTGAGTCAGGTGCCCTCCTGGGGCTCGTGGTGGGATGTTGGCTCTCGCTTTAGCGTGCAGCAATGCAGAGGAGTCGATGCTCGCCAAAACATTGCTGGAGGGGGCTAATTGCATGCAGTTTGAGAAGAAGGTTTAAGGAACTGCTTTGCTTTTTGGTTCTTTTTAACCAGTGTCCCGTCAGCCTTTTGGTGATAAAGAAAGGTTTAATATGCTGAAGCTGAAATTTTACATCCACTCTTTCCAACTTTTTTTTAAAGTATCTATTAGAATGCACAGGAATGTAATCATAGTAAAGGCTGTGCACCTGCAAAGATGTCCTAAGTGTCTTCTCACACCTGCATTTCAAAAGGCAGCACTAACAAATATAAAGGGGAAATCTGAAACAGTTGAGGTAGTAAGAATTTTCTGGCAAATGGCTTTCCAAAAGAAAATATCTTTCTTCCCAAATCTGAAAATGCCCATCATGAGAAGTGTCAGCTTAATGCAAATTAATGTGGAGAAGAAAATTGGAAGTTTTCTCTGGTGTATCCCCGAAGGCTCTCCTGAAGGACCATAATGTTGCTGTCACTGCGTGTCTGCTGGAGGGAAGGGAATGTGCAAGAATTTTCCCCAGGGCAGCAATTTCAGCCATGCTTAGATGGAGTTTTTGTGTGATTTTTTTTTTTCTCTGGAAACTCATACTGGGGAGCACAGGGAATTATGTTTCTGTATGGTTAGGGTGATTTTTTAATCATATTTTTTTTTTGTCAGCCTCAAATTCTTTTTTCCTAGTATAGGAGCAAATGTTCAAACACAAGCAGAAATGCCATGGTTGTGGTACTGCAGCAGGAGCATGCTGTGGGTGAAGAACTGTTTCCTCTGCTTGTTGCTTTTTGATTAGAGTTGTTTCTTGAGACAATGTATTTCTGAGATTCTTAAAATCACACAATGACACAATTTTGTTCCTGACCACTTTCGCTCCAAGACTAGCAAACAAGCAGGAATAAGGCAACACCTTTAGAATCCACCCAAATATGCAAGAAATGTCTTGGTTCTCCTCTACTGGGCCCAGTTATTCACTACCTGTTCCTAGACTGTCAGTGCTTGTCTCTCTCAAAAGGAACAACAATACTATTACTTGAAAGTATATTACTAGTGATCACTTTATAAGCTAAAATGAAAGTATATTCAAAAACTTTCCTTACGCAGGAGTGAAAGCAAATGAAAGAACAGCAGAGATTCATGATTTTGATATGTCTTAACAGTAAGTGACTCAGACTCGTACAAGGTACCTTTTATTCCGGTCTTTTGTGCACTCATGTCATGATGGATACTCGTGTCTTGTTCTCTCTGTAAAGTGGCTGTGGTACTTCTGAAAAGTCTGTCATCAGTGCCAGAGAGAGAAATGCTGTGTGAAAAGTGGTGGTACAAGTTTTTCTGTTCCACAAGTGTCCTTGCCTTGATTTTTTTAGGGGCCATCTAGTAGAAAAAAAGTAGTACCTCTGCTATTACAGCCATTCAAACAAAAACTGACTATAAATATCTCTACCAGCTCCAAGCATAGTGTAGTTTTTCACTGGAGGGGATTGTTCAACCAGTATCTCCTGACCATCCCCAAGCATCATTAAGTAATGTCTCTGCAGGGGAAGGGCTGTTCTCCAGAGAAACACCTCCCTGCAGAGCTGGAAATTTAGTCTCTCTTAAAGACTCTTGATGAGAATTGTGGTCACCCTCACCTCCCGGTGCCTCCAAAAGGATGGCTTTCGCCTCTGAAATGATCTGATTGTTGATGGAATGACTGTACTGTTGGCTGTCACTGGTGTCAGTGTGTGGATCCGATGGTGGTCCCACAGCTGTGTTCTTGCAAAACTGCTGATTTCCCAAATGATTGTGCAGAGAATCCATGCAAACCCCTTGCGGGTGATTTGTCAGATGCGTCCAACTTTCCTTACCCAAGGAAATTATTTTTGCCCTCTTATTCTGTTACCTGTGAATGAATCCTGTAGTTCTAATCTTAAAATTCAGGTTGAACATTAGACTAAAATTTCATGGTAATATAATTATTTCGTATGAGATCATTCCACCTCATAAAAGGTGGCTTCTGATGGTCTGGAAATAATGTTATAAAACAGAAAGACCTCAGAAACACTAATGCATCACCATCTCTAGAACTCTGTTATCTAAAAAATACTTGAAGTGCCTTTCTGCTGTGCACTGTGTCCAGAATCAAAATGAGGAAAGACAAATTTTTAAGATAAATTGGTTTGTGAAAAATTTATGTGCACTTTACTAGTGCAGGCAGGATGTAATCTGTTTTGTATTGAATCTGCTTGAAAAAAAAAACCCACAATGATAATGAGATTTTTTAAAGGCACTTTTAAATTCATGCTGGCAAAAGACAAATAGTCATGACTTTTAATTTCTATAAACTTAACAGCTGGGGACAAAATAAAGCGTTATTAACTTAAGGGGTGTAAGGAAGTTGCTTTTGTTTCAAGGACGAAATAAGTTATTCTATTCTCAGTGTTATATATCTAAGCTGTCTGTCTGATCTTTCTGCTGGTACAGCCAGGCCAGTGAGAGGTTTTATTTATGTTGCTTTTACTGTTAGTAGTGGGAGAAGAGGGGCCACAAACATCTCCGGTCATGTCTGTGTTCCATGCCCTTGGTAATGCCTGTAAAAACATTGGTTATGAAGGAACAGGGGCAAGTTACTCTGCTACTAAATAGGATATTCCTCGTATTCAAAACATTAAGTGTATTACCAAATAGCGAGGGGCTTCTCAACCTCATTTTATTGTTTGGAAAAATGTAATTTGTCTCTTCTATCATGACAGGTGTTAATAATAAAGACATTTCTCCTTGTCAAGCTGTGTTCTTACACTAATTTTAATTGCATTAAGTGCAATTTACTGTTATCAGAAGATAAATAACAGTTATTTTTCTTTGTCACCATATGTCTTATATTACAACTAAGAAGTAATCTGATTATTTTTTATTCATTTTGATTATAAATTCAATGGTAATTCAAAGGCCAATCACAGTTTCTTTGTATCCTTATTTGCCTGTTGTTTCTTTTCCCTGTTGAATTCAATTCCATTTATATTAGTGACCTATTTTTACTGTGAATATGTTTGTTTGCCACCTGCAGGCTCCTCCTGTGTTTTCCCAGACTTCCCCATAGAAGAAGTTGTAGAGTATATTGTGTCAACAGTAAACCACAAGTTCATGTTTACATACTGAGGGGTTTCCCTGAAGTCCCAAGTCTTTACTAACTGATTTGTCATAGAGGTGAAGGGCACAACCTCTGTGTTTAGGAAATCAATAGCAGTTGCCATTTCCATTAAGAAGTCTTGGCTGAAGTTGTTCTATCTTGCATATTACGCTGCTGTCAGTATCTGCTTTTGTTTGCTCGTGGTCTGAAGCTAAAAATGGGGACAGACCAAAAAGAGTAGAGGTTTTTTTCTCAAATAAGTTCTCTTGGTAGAATTGGAAAGGACTGATCTGAAGATGACTTAAGCAAAGAGGAAATACAGAAAAACTGGTGTGCGTAAATGTTATCGCATGTTCAGTTAAACCATAACAGTGGAACAAAGTATAGTTGTGACCTAGTGTAGAAAAAATAAGCAGAAGTGACCAAAAAAGAAAAAAAAATCCCACTGCAGGGAAGATTACTTAGTACATTGTAGGGGTAGGAGACTAATACATCCGTTCAATAGCTGCTGGTATTCCTGGGCATCTTGAAGAACGATCAATGTTTAAAATAACTGTAGGTGGAGTAGCAGCACAGAGCCTCATGCCAGTTAGGAGCAAATGTATTGCTGCTGTTGTTTAGATGTCAAATTACAGCTTCCCCTGGGGGGTGACTTGGGCTATAGCCCTTTATTGGTACCTGTACTGCTGTCCTTTTTCTCTGCTTCTCATCAACAGGACGTGCTTTGTTCCTGCTTAGCTTCGAAGTGCAGGACTGCATGCAAGTGCACCAGCATGATAATGTCATTACATCACTGTAAATTCTGGGGAGAAAGTGGACTGAAGCCAACCATAAGTACTCCTGAAGTCAGCATGTGAAATTACAGAACACATCTTTCATGATTTTGTATTGGCACGTTCCAGTTGGCACTAAACGTTTCCTCTAGGCAGGAGTGTCATTTAAAAGAGATTAAGTTGCACATAAGAAGGCTAAATTCTCCTTCTCCTCCCAGGATACCAGCATTAGTAGCCTCTTCTCTCACTGTAACATCAACATGATTAGACCCTGAGGTCTCGATGGTAGGACTAGAGAGATGCTCAGTGGGTTGGAGTAACCAGCAGCAGTGCTTCTCAGGTCCGTGCTGAAGCACCAAGGCTGCAGTCCATGGGTGCTTGTCTGGAGCATCTAACACCCAGTTAATGACAGGAAAAGATTCACCCCCAAAGGAAGTACTAAATTTACAGCAACCGCAGTGGTGTGGAAGTGGACTAATTCAAAATTTTCTAGCTCTGTTTGTGTTTTATCATATTTCTGCCTGCAGAAGAACCAGTGTGGTATTACTAATCCTTCTACACTCTCCAGTGTATTTCAAATACTTTAAATACTGACCACCAGCAGAATGACGTCACTGCTGAATGCTGTACTCACATATTGGATAATCTTAGGGAAGATACATTTCAATCAAAATTATTAAAGGGGCATCTGATAGCAGTGTTTCTGTTAAGGCTTATTAAACACTCTCCATTTTATCCTCCATTTTCAGAGATTTATAATTTTGCTATAAAAATTCACTCAACCTTGAAACTTGGCATCCATGGTTTCATTCCAGAAGATATTTTTAAAGATACAAAAGCAGAAATATCCTTATTCTGGCAATGGCTTAAATGGATATTAAATGCAATCCTACTGCACAGCACATTGGAAGTTGAAAAAATTGCTTAAAATTACTGCTTAAAAAAAAAAAAGAAAAGAGAGTCTTTGCAGCAATATAGCTTGGAATATCCACTGAAATCTTGATATCTTGAATGTGATCTTGTACGCTTTGAGGGTTTTTGTCCAGTTTCAGAGATACCTCTGCACTGTATGTGTTGAAGGGGCTACAGCCACATGCTCCTTCTTTGAAGGGCTTGTTGCCCCATGAAGGAAGGGCCTTGTAGACAGGGAGGATGCCCAAGCACAGACAGTCCTGAAAGCAGTGTCATCTAACTATTTTAGCAAGTAAGCTTTAGCTTCAAGGGATGGAAAGTCTTGTATTACCTGAATGCCTGAGAGTTTTGTAAGACTGGCAGCGAGCACAGTTGCACTGAGTTTTAGTGCTCTGCAGAATTATTGAAAAAAAACCTTTCTAATTTTTAAGTCTTGGAAAAAATTGCTTCAGGTCACTGTAGGGTCTCCATCATCAGACCTCCACCTGAACAGGCTAGGGTAGGTATGTGTTGGTAAAGTAACATCTCAGGTACAGTTAATTCTGCCTTAGGGCAGAAGGAGAGATGGACTCCATCACATGCCCTCCAGTCCATTTTTCACTCATTTTTTATCATTAAATTTCCTATGTACTTTGTCATTGGTGCTGCTTATTGCTTGTCCCATTTCACCAGGCGAGCACTTTACAGTTGTCTTAAGTGAGTCCTTATTTCTTAATGCAGAGCAAAGTTTTTTGTTCTCAGTAGAGGTCTCCATTTTCCTGTCCTTTTTACCTAACACATCTGAGCCTGGTGTCTTCTTGATTTCATTGGCATTTAAAGTGCTTGACATCTTTAGCCCTCAAGGATGCTCTGAGCTGTAAAGACTCCTCACTGAAACTGCTGTTCTGGAGTTACAGGTGATGCACAATTGGTTGGCTGCTTCATGCGCTAAAGAAAGCAAGCAGCATGTAGTTTCTCCCATTAAAAATTAACGCTCTGCAGTAGGCAGTAAAGACCTGAAATGTTTTTTTCTTAAGGAGCAAATAATGGAAAAACACCACCTTTTTGTTAAAGAATGAAGGATGCTTCAAGTTAGGAGATTTTTCCTGTTATGTGGTTAGCGCCGCCTTGAATCTGATGACTGGAGAATGGGAATGTGTGATCGTGTCTGTGAGTTGCTCAGATGTTATTCCTCTGTTCATAATCACACTGTTTCTACCTGAGATGGCCAATGTGCGTATGCAGTATGTTAAGAGACGAATAAGTACCTATGTGATTTGACAGTACTTTGGGTATCCTTTCATACACTTTGTGTGCTTGTAAAGCTTCACGTGGCTGCAGATGGCTAATTTGAAAAGAGGCCTGTGGGAAATTTGGCAGAGAGTGCATTCGTTAATGCAAATAACAATAATTCATATGGGAAAGAGTGAAAGGATTATTTAAAATGGAGCACTGGTTCCAAAACTTCACAGACACCCATGATATATCCTGTGTTAAGACACTAAGCTTGTGGTGACGGAATTAGGGATTTGATGACCGTTCAGGGTTGTGTGAAGATGAATTGTAGGATGTCAATGTTCACATTTATTTTACACGCTCAGTCTTCAATGGGAGATTTGCCTGGTACATGAGGCTCTTGTTGCCCTGTTGTAGCTGTCTCAAGCTGTTCTTCACTCTCCAAAACAGCAATGACTTGAAGCCTGAGAAATGTCCATAGAGCAGGATGCAGATGTCTGATTAGAGCAGACCTGTGGAAAGCAGGCATGCTTCCTCTGCCTGAAATGGCATAATGATTTTGGCAAGGATCACAGTGAGAGAAATGAGAGGGGGCATTATGTCCAGCCAACTGTCACTGCTCACGTCCACCTCCCCACCGCCTGTCTGGTACATCGGCCTTCTTTCAGTTGCACCATCTAAATCCTAAATAGCCGGGTTCTGCATGTCTGTAACTATGCAGCACTCCTTTGTTATACTCCATGCTGCTGTCAGATGAGAAAGAAAAGTAGTTACTAAGTAATTGAAGATTTAGGAGAACTGTGAAGCACTGCCATGCAAATAAGAGGAAAAAATATAATGTTGTGAGGATGAAGTGTTTGGAGAAGCTCTCTAGACTAATGTAAAATGGAGTCTATCTATTTAATAGGATTGCAGCAGAGGGGTCCTTTGGCTCATTTGGGATGTGACAGGGGCTTTACTGGATACAAAAGCTGGTGTTCACAGTCTTCTCTAATTGGGAGTAATTGCAGTAAACTAGTGGTATATAGACTAGGGTATAAATAAAGACTAGTTAGAATAAATGCTACTAATGACAGTAACACGTGTTACCAGTGATATGATGATTGTTGGGTATTGGTGGGTAATTGCTAGTTTTAATTTTAATTTTACAAAAGAGATTATCTATTGTCAACCACCCACTTGTCCAGTACAATGCAAAAAGAGGTAGCTGAGAAAGACACCTGTATTTAGACTCCCCTGGTTGCTTTACCCATGTTGCACTGTGTTCCTCATAAAGTATGGCCACAGCCTCCAACGCACATCCTTTATGGAAAAAAAAAGAGCAATGTCACTTTGAGACAGATCCACAGGGTTTAGACCAACTTTCCATTTCCTCAGTTAATTACCAACATAATCTCTAGATAATCTCTTCTCAAGTCTATGAAGATTGGCTGCCTTTGAATTCAGAGGACATTTGGTCTTTTTGGATCTTAGCCATAGATTAAACTTCTTCAGAGTGGAGATAGCTGTACTTTCCTGCTGTTGATTGAAACACGCCGCTGAACGCTTCTGAAGTTGGATAACCCCTCCAGAAACGCAAACAACTGCTGGCCTCCCTGTGTCCTCCCAGCTCAGAGGTGCCAAATCCCATTATGACTCATTTCTGTGCAGACAGTCAATCATAGCCTCGTTGTTCGATGTGTGAGAGGATTTTCCGGTTATGCTAGGAACGCTGTATCAATAGGAAATCACACATTATGAAAGAGCTGTTTCCAGCAAACTTACAAAATTGCGTCTGTAATTGTATTGTTATGCATTTGTTGCCTAACCCTAAAGATGGGAATTTTCTAATTACATTTTCTTCACTATCCTCATCTCCCATGAATGGAGGGATCTCCCATCTGCAGGAGACAGTAGCAAGGTGGGGGTTGGTCTCTTCTCCCAAGTAGCAAGTGATAGGATAAGAGGAAATGGCCTCAAGTTGTACCAGGGGGGGTTTGGGATGACATTAGGAAAAAATTCTTCACTGAAAGGGTTGTCAAACCTTGGAAAAGGCTGTACAGGGAAGTGGTGGAGTGACCATCCCCAGGATATTTAAATGTAGATGTAGCACTGACAGACATGGTGGACTTAGCAGTGCTGGGTTAACAGTCAGACTCGATGATCGTAAAGGTCTTTTTCAACCTAAGCCATTCTATGATTCTGCGCACTTTTGATCTCAATGGACTCACTTTAAAATGCTGGGATCTGACAGCATAAATCCATTTTGTGTCACTGTTGGAAAATAAAAATACTAATTTTTAAAAATTATTTAGTAATTTATGAGAGAACAAGAGAATCAAATGTTTTAATATATGCTTTCCTTTAGGGCAGCATTTTAAATTAAATTTTGCTGTTGAATTGGACTTACACTTCCAAACTATTTCACATCAAAAAAAGGCAGATACCTGCGTAGTCTTGGTGGGATTTGTCTCTGGTTTAAGATCTAGTCTCTATCAGCAAATGTGTCATTTAATTTGCTGATGTTTATTTACAAACTAAACCCTACTTATATCTGAATGTAGCTCAGTATATATCTGTGTGGTTTCAACACAACCCATTGTTCAGATATCCATACAGTAATTTCCCACGAGCTCAGAGGAAATCATTCCATCTCCCAGTGGACACCCAGCACCATTTTCTATTGTACTTGAAATTTCTTTGCTTGTGAGTATTGCATTTCTCCCCTGCTCCAGACACATACAGTCATTCCAGTTTCTGGTAACAAGTTTTTGATCGGGTTTTCTTTGTACTCTCAGCTTTTGAAAGCTAACCATTGGGGTAAATTTCTCTTTCATCTTCATGTAGCCTTCTCCTCCCCTCTTTCTCTGAAAACATCTGAAATTGGTAAGGAAGAAAGCTGCAGTGCAAACATAATTTGCTTGTTTAGTTTGAAATTGTAAATCCCCTTTTTTCAAATTCTCTCTTTCGTTCACCAACGGTATGTGTTTTTACAAATTTCAGGCTTGGTTTTGAATGAATGAATGCATGCAAGTGTAACTTCATACTTAAATATGGTGCCATAAAGGTATCTGAAAAGACAGAATTGTGGTTAATACTCTCTGGGTAGAGGGAATGGTGCAAGATCTCCTTCTGCCCCATTTAGACCTGATATTTTGAATGTTATCTATCTACAAAATACAATGCTGAAGAGTTTGCTAACCAAATTCTGCTCTCTACCAAAATACTAAAGAAGTTACTCTCACTAAAATGTTTATGGCTGTCTGAAATGTAGAGAAGTGGGTGAGAAACAGCTTTTAGAGAATGGCAGCGATTTTGGTTTAAGACATAGGAAACTCAGACTTGACTTTCTAAGGTGAAATAAATAGAAAATGAACTTAAATGCAACCTCTTAATCCATCGACCTACCAGTGAACAACATGTGTGTTAGGAAGTGTTGGAAAGGTTGACTCTGCATGCTGCCATGGGATGGAGCTGTCATCCCTTGGCCATGTCCAGCCTGTGTGTCCCAGCTCACTCTTGCCACGCAGCTCTGATTTCAGCTTGGCCAGTACCTTGTCCAGCCCCATGGAATAGACTGCTCCAGCATGAATTTCCTGTAAAAAATGCTTAGAAAAACTGTAAACAGTTAGAATAACCTTTGCTTGTGTCCCCTCTTCCCTGCCACTGCCATGGCACATGACTTATCTGCAGGTTGGGAGTGTCTACATGAAACACCTTTTCAGTGACTCGCTGCCGTAATACCGTATTCGCTCTCTTCTCCTGCCATGCTCTTTATTTTAGTAAGGCTATGAACAGCATCCAAAATCCTGTGAGCTGGACATGGTCTATTAAGGACTGTTCTTTCTGAGTCCAGAAAGAATAAAGGCTGTAGCAATGAAAGGGCTTTCAACTCAGCTCAGGCAGGTGAGCTCTGCCGGCACTGGTGCAACCACTTAAAATGGCACCAGCTAAAACCCTAAGCCAGAGTAAGGTGTAAAGCCAGGTGTTTCAGGCAGGGATGTCGGCTGCCTTTTTGTTTTTTGAAATAAGGACTATGAGTAATTGTGATGTTGCCATCTCATAAGAGTGTCATGAGTGGATTTGGTAAAACTTTGGAAAGCAGTGAGCGTGTATGAAGGTATATAAAAAAAAAATCATTTCTTGTGTTGAGTTTGTTGAATGTAAAACCTCCCCACTCCTGTCTGGTTTGCTGCACAAATCACAGTTTAAAATGGAATGTATATTTTACATCTAAATATGGGCGCGTGTGTGTGTGCACTGAACACTTTAAAATGTATGAATTACCTCCTTTTGGTGGTTAAATTCTTAAGGGGAAAAATTCTTAAGGGGACCCTCCTGAATTTCCAGATCAAACGTGATCAGTTCCTGTAATATTATAAGGTGAGCCAGATCCCAGCTGATGTAGACTGGCATAGTCTCCACGAAACAAAAAGAGCAGTTCAGATCAGAATCAACTGAGAATTCAACCTGTTTAATAAGCTAGTTTCAAAAATACACCATTCATCCATTTTACTGTTAGAATATTTATTGTGCCAGGATATTTCAGGCAGCAAAAATAAGCAGCTCCCAAACTTGCTAAAAATAAAGAAAAGACTTAAGCACTACTAAAAGGTGTTATTTTTACTGAATGTGGTTTATTAGTTGCATAATTGGCATAAAATAGAAAGCAGTTAATGATAATTGTATTGTTCATACTTCTGTAATTAAGATTGTATCAGTATTTCAAGGGCATAATACCCAGTTAGAAAAATGCATGCAATTATAGCATTAATTCCTTGGGAAGTAGACCTTCAGCCAATTTTTATGGGGAAAAGACTGCTTTGGTTGGTAACCAGGTAGAGGAGTCCAAAGAAAATGATTCTGGGTTCCAGCACGGCATCAGGTGTTTTGCATTTCCTTGCATAATTAAAGCCTAATGTGGAAGTGATGCCTTAATAGATTTAACTAGCAAAAAATGCAAATATAAGACCGACTTAGTATGTTCCACTTTTACAATGTATTAATTGCTGTAAATATGCAAAGGTATGCAATTAAAAGAGCAAATGAGTATTTCTAATTAGGATGAAAAGGTAGCACATTTCATCAAAGTAGGACACAGTGTGCTACTTAGCTGTGTATATGTTTTTGCCAATTAGTCAACAAGGAATTCTCGTATGAACAATTGAGCCTTATATAATTGGAAAACGAGCACTGAAGCACCAAAGTCCAAAACCAACATTTATATTACCCTGTATCACAACAGGATACTTTTGGCCACCTTTGCATCTGGGGAAAGGGATAATTCATTGGCAAAACCTGCACCTGTGTGCGGGAACGTGGCTTTCTCCTTGCTGTCTACGCTGCAGCATGTGATTGAGCCGCCCGGCAGAGATGTGGAGAGAGTCCTACTTACCATCAGACAGAGCAATGCAAACAGAAGTGGGAAACCAGGTCCCTGAGAAGCCCAGGGCCAGAGCTGCTTTCTAGCCCCTTGCATTTGTTGGTTGGGATGTGTCTTTCAGTGTGCCAAGCACCGTAGCAAGTGTCCACAGAACATCGTGGTGTGACATTGAGGATTGGAGCTCAGCTTTCACAGCAGTCCCAGCGGTGTGTTACAGCTACCTGAGTCTCAGTGGTAGAATATCAAACAAATATGTTACCAGCACTTTCCTAGAAAGCATTTAGAAACAGATCTAAACTGGAAATATAATGGAAATATAAGATTGCCCAGAGAAGTTGTAGATGCCCTGTCCCTGGAGGTGTTCAAGGCCAGGCTGGATGGGGCTTTGAGCAACCTGGTCTGGTGGGAGGTGTCCCTGCCCAGGGCAGGCGGGTTGGAACTCAGTGATCTTTAAGGTCCCTTCCAACTCTAACCATTTTATGATTCCATGAGTTTTGTAGATGCATATGTGGGAGAAGGGCAATTCCATGGGTCGGCTGTGCGTGGGATATGCCAGGACTGCACGGCTGCTTGGACCGTGGCAGGTGACCTGCTGGAAGGCTGGGGTAGCTGAGCACCATGCCAGGAGTACAGCCCTCAGCCACAGATACTAAATTCATATGCTGAACATCACATAGTGGGGAAGCAAACCAATTTTCTGTCCAGTCCCAGAATATCCCAGTGAATACTCCACATTTTGGACAACTCGGAGCAGCTGGAGTTTCTCTTAGTTGATGTCATGTGGTGCGCACATTCCCAGGGCAAGATTTCTCTTTTGTGATTTAGCAAATGAACTGTTTGGTAATTTTAAGACTACATCCCTTCTTTTTTTCTCAGGTGAGGGAAATAGAATTAGAAAGGGAATAACTTCAGTTCTTGACTAATATCTTTGGGGAAGCTGTATGGAAAAGGATGCTACTGATAACAAATTGGAGCCACAAATATATCAGTCAAGATGTCAGTCCAGACTGATGTGGGGTTTGCAGGAAGAAGCATTTAGTCTGCCTGTCATGGGAAGTTAAAAATCTGAAACCGCTTTGGAAAGCCCTTGAAGGGGCAATGGAGCATGAGAAGGCTGAGGAGCGGAGTGGTGGAGCACACAGCACAGGCCCCAACCCAAGCGCTCGTGGGAGCTGCTCGTAACAAGAATGTGCCTCTAGTCCTTTTAATGCTTTGCTGGGTTTGGGGCTACGCTTCCCTTGCTTTTGGCTAAAGTTTCCTTGTATTTGTGAGAATTCAGAATCTGTGTTGTGGATTCAGTAAGTTTAAAGAGTTCGTCTGGGGGAAAGAAAAGCCATTTCTCCTTTGTATAATAATACAAATCCACTTAGATACAGGCTATACTTAAACAACTGTCTGACAGCCTCTGTGACAGACGCAATAGAACATTCTGGGGTTGCAGAATAAAATAATATAATTCATGCTGTACCGGACAGCCTCCTGCCCTGAGCCCTGACCCCTCAACAGATATTCTTCCCATAACCTCCTGAAATATTCCCAGAGCCTCTTCCATGGCGAAAGGTAGCTTGCTTAGTGCTTCTCCTGTGCTCAGAAGGCACTGGCCTGTAGCTATAAATAATTACTGACTACTCACACTGCCTAGCACAAAGTTCAGATTTGAACTTTCATTGGGATACGTCTGTGCCTGTTCGTGCCTGCTATATGTCGTGAAAGTTGTATTTTCTACATCCACCCTATTCGCTTCAAGTGAAAGTGATTCTGTCGTCTGCTTGAGATACTCAGACAGGGAATTAAGTTGGGGGTTTTTTTTGGTGGTGGTGTGGTTTTGGGGGTCTTTTTTTTTTCCTTTCTTTCCTGAGGAAAGTTTTTAAAACCTTATTCTTTCCAAAAGAAAGAAGGGTGTTAGTCACCTAACTCCAGGTCATTGACATGGGAGGGTTTTAATTCCTCTGTGCTCCATTATGAATCACCACAACCAAAGGACTGAGGTGTATCCTACAACTGCCTACAACACAGGAATTAGGGAAGGCCCTTGGCACCCAAATGAGGCAGGGGTGGGGAGGAACAGATGAAGGAGGGTCTCTCAGTCCTGAAAACATGTGAGTCCTGGCAGCTGCTCCAAGGTAGGACGTTGCCCTTCATGCCATCTTTGAGAAGCCAAGCCAGTGGTGGCCCAACCATGAGGAATAGGGATCCTCTCTGCTGGGCTTAGCCAGAAGAAAGGTCCCTCTGGTCTGGCCTCCATCGAGGATGCTCTAACTGATGGCACTTGTGTAAAAGCCTTTATACGTGCCCATGGGACTGCGCATCTGTTTCCTTGTAAAAAGGCCAATTATACACGGTAATGGTAACAAATGCCTCTTGCGTCATGGCTGAGTCTGATGTGCTGCATGCACAGACGATTCTTCAGTAGAGTGAACCATCTTCTCCAGCTTTCAACAAACCTCAAGGCATTTTGTGTCTGATTATTTGCATGCTGCTGTTTTGACAGACTTCCTACCCAAAATGCTTTGCATCACTCAAGCTTGCCAGGTATTAAAGCTTCGTATTTTGAGTGAGGGTAACTTTCCTGATGTATTGAAGGCGTTTAGTACTTTCATTTGACCTTAGCTTTAACTTGCTCATATTTGTCACTGGAAAGAAAGGTGATTAGGAAGATATATGGCACTCTGCACTGATTGCAGACAGCGGGTATGCAGCACTGTCAGAGTGGGCAATTGCTAATAGAACTGTTTCAAGTTTACTTGGGCTCACATCTCTGTCAGCTCCATTTGAATATCTCCTAGCACAATTTCAATATTTACTTCATGCAGAATAGAGAACATCTGGGATTTATGTAGCTTCTCACAGGAGCAAAGGAAAAAAAAAAAGTGATTCTGGGGCCTTGCCTACAAAAGCTTCAACTTTCTGAGCAAAGCTAAATGGTGTTTGGCAGTGCTATAGTAGAAAATTAGAATGAAAATAGTATAAAGGCTCCTGTTAGTACGAAAAGAACTTGTATTTCTGCAGAGTTTGGCATAGCAACATCATGCATTCCCAGAACTCTCCCTCTGTATTCACAAATAATGAAGTGAAAACAAATTGGGTTTGTGGAGTACATTATATGTGCCAGCAGGCTTGTTTGTGTGTGTCTGAGATAAACGTGCGTGTGCCTGTGTGTATGTGGGGTAATTGTTATCTGCGGAGCAGTGTGTTATCCCCCTCCCTCCAGAATTTACGTCACCACTCTGTGCTGCGAATAACAAAGAAATACTGGGTACTACCTTTTCTATGTCTAGCCTCAGTTTCCATGTAAAGAGGCTAACACCAGCTAAGAATTAAGTGGTCTTGTCTTCCTGCTACTCTTGAGGCATTTGGGAATATTTTTAATCCCTTTTGCTTTTAATTGCTGTTGTCCCTGTTTCATCCTCTCCCTTGTTGCCACTTAGTCCTTGCTGAACTGAAGAAATGGTTTTTACACAGTGTTCTGTAACTATTGAGATCTTTGATTATAAAAGGTACATGCTGTTTCCACTGCTTTCTGTAGCTGCAATTTGCACAGGGAAGTAATGGTGAGGGTTGCATTGAGGGGGTGGCCAGAGCCTTAGGAAACCCACTGCCATGAAAGTGCCACTCTGCTTTGCACTGGGTGAGGATCTGTGTCTCTTCTGTCCCCTCAAAGGTGGTTATTTCTGTCAACAAAATTGGGCTTCCCTACAGTGTTGGGGCTTTATTATCCCAGAGGAAGTCAGCTGAATTTCAGGACAGCACAGTATCTTCCCAGATGTTTGATGCTGCGATAATATACACTCTATTGACAGCCTGCATCAGAGCTGAAGCTTTGCACTCAGTATATTAAGATCTGCTAATGTGCTGCAGTAATTACACCACAATTCCATTCTTGCACTGCTTTTCTTTATTCCATGACTCCAGATTCCTTACTTCAGAAAAAAATTTAGTGTTGGGCTATGCCTGAGCCAACTATTCTGTGTAGGGTAAAGTCTCTCAATGCAAGAGTTCTTGCAAGAAGTCACAGCACCTTGCTGCTAGCTCAGAACTACTGATAGTATGTATTTCCAAACTCTACATTCTACCCCATCTCCTGTATTTATCATGAGTCAAACTTCAAGGTACCATGTCTGAAGATATCTATACTTGTTTTCCTTTTCAACCCTATAAATTTTTCAAAGTCAGTTTTGTCTTGTATATGAACTTTTTTTACAGCTGCATATCCAGAATTTTTTATATCCAGAATTCCTATGTGTCTTACTGCCATGTGTCATGGCCAGGGGCACTGCAGGTATATAGGAACTCAAACTAACCCTTTAAATGTTGACAGTATGGTGTATAGACTGTATATTTATTGCTATCCCATAAAGCAAGTCCTGGAACTTCAGGGAATGTTTGGATTTACTTTGCATGTCTGGAAAGTTAGTCATGTATGACAGTGCATGTGCACAAAGCATTTTTGTTGTACATACACTTTAGAAGGGATGTTTCCCAGGAACATCTAGGCATATGCAAGACATGCATAGGATGATGGTTGCAGAGTATGAGGCTTGTGTCTCCATGGTGTGGGAGACCCTTATGCTGGTCCCTCTTCCAGAGTAGTCTTTCTTAAAGGAAGATCAGCCACTTCTGAAAATGGACTGATCGCCAGTTGATATGTTCATTGCTGGGAATGTTTTCACTGGGGGAGGACAGGGGAAGAGGGAATAAAGTATGTAACTTATTAAGAAAAAAGTGTATAATCACAAAGGAAAATTACCACTGCTCTGGAGTTTTCTGTAAATGCATCATTATATTTAGGAGTTATCTAGCATTTCTGTAATTGCTAAGCTACTGTGTCTCATATTGCAGTGGAGTAGTTCTGCTTATGTAGGTGCATATAATATAGAGCGATGGTTTTATTAATCTCAAAGGAACATCAAAAGTCTAAACTATATCTAAGCACTGACATATATCACTTGAGTGTTGTCCCTTACGCAGTCCTCTCTCCTGCTTTCCTAATAACTTCGATGCATCTTTTTTTTTCATTTTTGACTTATTTCTCCATAAGCACAGTAGTAAGATGTTCCTCCCTACATGAATCTTGGTTTGTACAGACTTCCATAGTCAGATTTCAGCATTAATATCACCTTAACGTAGTTACAGGTTGTCACTGTGCCTGGTCTAGGTATATTATTTCCATATCATTTTTGCATGGATGTGGTGATATTTATTCATACACAAACAAAGCCAATAAAGCATATATCTAGTGCATATATTATTACTAATGTAACATTTACAGCCTTTTATTGTTAATATAAAATAATGGTACACACATAAAAAGCAAATGTTTCAGCATAAATCATTCTAAATGTTCAGCCAGCATGACCATCTCATATAATGTTTCCATTTATCAATCAGTATGTCAACATGCCTTGATGCATCAGATGTAAATTATCATCTAAGGTATCTTTAACTCCTCAAAATGTCACCCGTTGAACTGAGCTCTTTCAAGTTCACCTTTTAACTTTTTCCCTGAATTGCTCACTGTCCATCAAATATGTGAAGGAGGTCAGAGGTTAATGAATCTTAATTGGACTTCATTATGTGGTAATATAGCACCTCAAGTGCCTAATTATGCCCTGGTACTGAAAAGCAATGTCACAATGTAAGGATGTAATGGACTAGAAGCCATGCATTATCATGCGCTGTAGCACTTCATGACTTGTGATGGTTCTCTGCATTGTCTCCAGTGAGGTATAAAGCTTGCTGCATACTAATAAAGCCAAACTTCAGTTTTGAGAAGTATTTAAAACACATTTGTAAGTATGAAGACTTCTGATTGATTGAATTATGCTGTAAAGCAAGCCCAGTACTATGTAACTTCTGTCATTACTATAATCTGTTGTTCTTCATTGCCTGTGATGGGAGAAGAGAAATTGTATTCCTTTGCTGCAGGGAGGGCAAGTCAAACTGAAAAAAAAAAATCCTTTACTTCCAAATTTTATGGTGTTAATTTGCCATGTATTAATTTTCATGTATCATTTGAGAGCAAACAAAGAATTAAAGTAGTTCATTCGGTAATAAACCTGTTTTATTCAGAGTTGTAATTAGGCTATATTATTTTCAGTTTCCCTTTGGAGGATTGGAGGCCACGAACAGAAAATCGTCGTACTCCTGTTTCATATGTCAAAAAAATCTACTTATACACTAGCTTTTAGCAAAAATGCATATAAGGTACTAGCAAAGTTAGCAGGGCATTGCAGGATCAAAATGTACTGGAACAGTAGCGTATTTTAGGTAAGTTGCAACTACTTCTGTGTGTAAATATATTTCTGTTTCCCAAAGTTTCACATTGTGCATCAGGTGCATTTTGTCAATTCTTTAGCAGTTGCCATTTATAGAATCACTTTGTCCCCTTATTTAAAACAGGAGCCAGGTATGATGTCTGGTTGCTGGAAACCATATTCTATCAATAAAAGTTGTAGAAGAGAGCTTGCAAACAGCTCTTCACAGAGCCGTGTAAATAATCGATAGGTCTGTTTGCTAGCTTGGGTTTGGTGCTTTGTTTGGGCTTTGGCTTTTGGTGGGGTTTTACTTTTATTTTAGTCATTCTAGAGAAAAATATTTTCTCTTAGAGAAAAAAATCAAGTATGAATTTAGGCTACCTAAAACATTTTGTTTGAAAAAATGGTGTTTTGTACTTCTCTTTAATTGTTGTTTGTTTGTTTTTTTAAAAATATGCTGGCATTTTTTAGAATGGCCAAACCAGATTTTAATATGAACCAAGAAAACAAAAAAAACCCCTTAATTTTGAAAATATTAAATGACCACTTCAAATTTAAAAAGCCAAACACCTCTTTTAGCCAAAAATCTCTATGGACTTCACCCAGAAAGGCAATTTTCTATGTGTAAACTATTCACTTTTCAATTTTCTATTTCTTGGATCATTCATTTTTCATTATTTTTTTTCTTTTCACCTTCAGAGATTCTTTTTTTTTTTTTTTCCAGGGGAAAACACAACACTCAACATTATCTGTTTGGGCTAAATCTTGCTTAACAGCATGGGTTGTTATTTGCAAAAACAAAACAAATGCAACCCGAAAGATGACAAATGGTAGGGCCACTCAAAACGTCATTGCAGAGAGAGATAACTTTAATTTGGCTTAAGAAATGTGCTGATTTTTCCTGGTATTGCAAATGGCAGCTAATTTACAATTGTTTCATACAGAAATGATTTTCAATCAGCAAAAGAACACTTTCATTTCTAAGCTGAAACTGGTAATTTTCTTGTGGACTTTCTGTTGTTAGGAAAGGAAACCGAGTTATACACTGCTGTCTATAGCGTCAGGTATCCTGCTTTGAATCCAATAACTGAGTTCAACAGCCTCAAAAGGATATTAAACATCAATATCCTTTCCTCAGCGAGAACTAATCAGTTTCATCTCTCTGGCTTTTGGGATAAAATGAGGCTGCCTGGTTGCTGCAGGATTTATAATATTTATAGCTGCATTTTATATTCTCTGTTTCCGCCTCTCTTTGTTTCCATCTCTCTCGTTTGCTGTTTTTACATAGGATATGCGTAAGCTAAATGTAACACAGCAAATTGGTCCAAGCAACTGATCTGTAGGACATCTCTGCCTCGTGAAAGTCTCCAGCGGTTTCACTCGAGAACAGCCATGTATCTATCTATATTTCTTATTTTCATTTTGTAAGAAGAGCTCCTGGGGCTAAGTGACCACCGGGGAGATTCTTTGGACACAGCAATCACTTATTAGTCCCCATCTCTCTGGAGGTGCTCACATGTCCTGGGACCCTGGACCGCTGTCAGGGCAGAGCTCTTCGGCATTCGCAGTGTTTGACATGGTCAGGTGCTATGGGATAGTGGGCAGTGCAGTTTTCTACTATCGCTAAACGTAAACTGTGTCTCCTTTTCTTCTTTCCGGGGTCTGTTCTGAATTTAATCCAGCAGCAAGCACTGCCGGGTAGCAAACCTTCCTTTTGCTAGGTTCTTGCAGCCCCATAACACAGTGGGACCCTGGTCCCGATTAGGCTGTCACAGCACTCTTGTAATGACATGTCTATTTTTCATTGTATCAACTGATAACTTAGTTGAGAGAAATGATTACATGAAGGAAAAAAACCCACACACAAAACCAGCCCCTCCCCAGGCATATGTGGTGTATGAAAGCAAATCTCAGCCCCTATTAATTCTTAGGCTGTTAAAAAACACTTTCCTGGAGCATAACATATTACTATTGTCCCTAAAATGTGAAATATAATAAAAATAACCAGTGGCAGCGAGGGATATACTTGCTGTATTCTCAGGTAGGGTTCATGTGGTGGAGTTCTATCACATTCTGATAGATTTATGACAGTTCAATCAGAAGTACAACACTCGTGTGCATGTGCTCCATACCCACAGGGACAATACAGATTTCAGGAAACGCAATGAGCTTTCCAGCAACAATCACAATTCAGGACAACAGTGTCTTCACTCTGGATATCAGTGGCAACATCTAATTATAAAGAAGAAAATGTCAATGCTTTCCCTTTATTACTAGCATTGTGGCTGCATTAAATCTAACTTTATTTGACAGGGACTACTCAAAATTATCTCCTACAGAAATGTGCTATCAGACAGCAAGAGTATATCTTTGTCAAAATTGCAAGTAGTAGCTGCTGTTAAGCAATTTTGCAAATATGATACCTTCAGGCACATATACTATATTTCATTCTGCATTTACTGATATGACAATTAGCCTTCAGTGTCAAGATAAAAAAGATTATGGATGCAAATATGGCTATTTCTTTTCTTCCAGTTGATTGTATCTGATCACAGCCAGATACTACTTCTCAGTGATGAGTTTAAATATGTTTTACTTTTTTCTTAAGGAAAAAAATGGAAATTGACAGCAGAGTACTTAACTGCTGAGATTCATATGCGCACTTTATGTATATATGAAATGTAATTCAAGTGGCTGCAAACATTGACTAATCCAAGAATTCAAGCTTATTTGAGTTTTCTTTGGAAAAGCTTAGATTAGATCAAGTTGATGAGTTCTTTTGAGTTGCATATTACAATGTCATAAAAGACTAACTGAATTCACTCCACATGGAAGCTGGGCTCCTGCTCTCAGCACCGCCGAAGAATAGAATCAGGATTTGCATCTTTTCTCATGGACAGCAAACCTTGGTTTTGATTACTGATGGTGTTTTGGCAGATTGTCTCACTCTGGAGCAGCAACATAACATGAAAAAGCCTTATTATGGAGTCAGTCCTTATATGTGGATTTTCTTATTGTCATTTTCTAAATATGAGATGTTCTTCAGTTCTGTAGCCTGGAGGTGGCTTAAACTTCTCTGGGAAGTTTAGTGGCAAATTTGTCATAACAATATTCTGGAAAACTAGCTGGAATTATAAAAATACATAGTTAAAATTAGTCACTTCAGACTCATTTGTCATTGTGGTTCAGCCCTGAGGATCTCTTCTGAAGCTCTCTCTGCCCTCCCTCTCGTGACAATAGAGACAGCAGAGAATGTTGTGGAAAACAGGCAGTGTTGAGTAGACTTTCTAATCAGAGACCTTTTCCTTTGTATCTACACCAAAAACCTAGTTGCATTATTTTTTTCAGCTTATTACCTGAAAAACAGGCATAACAATGGAAGAACTACATGTGATAAGTAGATGGAGTCCAGAGCTAAATAAAGAGAAAAATAAATGTAGCTGAGATGATGCTGTTGGCAAAAGAGATGGATGCAGTTAAAAATCCGGCAGATCAGTTCAGTAAGATGAAATTCATTGAAGGATGCTGGGCAGTCATCAGAAAAATGTGTTCCAACCACAACAAAAACTGAAAAGAAAACACCGAGATGGCCACAGCAGGTGTACTTTATAGTGCTGGCACTTGTGAGACCTGCCAGAGAACATTATAGAAATGTGGCAGCAGAGCATTTGAGTATAAAAGGAGCATAAAGTTGCCTTGGCATTCACATCCAATTTAAAAGAAAAGCACTGCTTGGATACACAGAAAATATGTATCTTCCAAATATTTCATATGGAGATTGTGGTGCTTGTGCTGCTCTAATCAAGAGGACATTCATGGAAGAAACCAGTAAACAGCAGGCTTGAACAAATGCTTTCCCAGCTCCCAAGTAGGAATTATTTTTAATCATAAGACATAAAGCATCCACTGGAATAACCCCTGATTGGTATGTTGCTGTCATGCGAGTTGTTCCATTGATTTCAATGGAGCTATTAAAGATAAGCATGTGCTTAGGTGCTTGGCTGGGTTGAATGATAGAGAGGGTGTGTTATTTTTGCAAATATACCTGACAAAAACTACACTCATTTGCAATTTAACTCCCATTTCATAGTTCTGTCTTTTAAGAAAACATTAATTCACTGAGAATAAGAAAGAAATCATAGACCAAAACTGCACTGAAACAGAGGAAGACTGTTTTCCCTGCAGAGATTTCAGCAATGTGCAGTGACCTCCAACAACTTTAATTAAAGAGAAAATGCATAGAGAAGAAAACAGTACAAAGATATAGCTAGGGCTAATAATTTAGTTCATCATCAAAAGTCAGTAAATCAGTATACTTCATGAAAAGCAACTGTCAGTCCTTGGCCAACAGCTACAAAATGTGCTGTGATGCACTGAAACATTAAGGGAGAGAAAAAAGAGAAACTTTTCCTGACTTGAAACTGGGCACACAGTTCATATTCCTTTTAACTACTTAAGGGAATTAATTAATGAGGGCAAAAAACACCACAATACCGAAGTCCACTGGGAAGATAATTGCAGGTATCTGCTTCCCAGATCACCTGCTGCTTTGGCTGCTTCTATCCAGCACTGCCATCATTAGCTACTGCCGACCTCACCTTGCAAGACAGTTGTACAGACTTGCATAAAATTCAAGATGCTGTAACCCTGTGTGACATTCACCTGAGGTGGCTTTCCCATGATTAATGCAGGGTGGGTGATTATCAGGGAGCAGCCACCTTTCCTTTCACATTGGCTGCAAACCTACAGAATTTCCATCTCCATTAACGGACACGGGGCTAATGGACTTCTCCTCTGCTACAGGGTTTCATCATGTCTCTGCCCTTCCATCTGCTTCTTTCATTGATTGCACCTCAGTTGTCTTTAGAGATGCCTTCAGGGACTCCTCGCTTCCCCCTCAGAGGGACAGAAAGGGTCAAGCTGGGCAAGGGACACTGCAGGTGTTAAATCATGACCTCTGCTCATCAGATCTTCTCAGGTGCAGCCACAAAAAGCCATAGCAGCAGCATGTCTTTCTTGACTTCATCTGCAGTTGTTGTCTTCTGCTGCAGAGGTTTCTCACCTTGAGCAAATGTCATTCAAGAAAGCGGTAGGGCATGCAAATGTACTTTGTTTTGTAGGTTCTTCTCCAATTTCCAGGAAAACACACAACTGGTTTAGTTTTTTTTTTTTTACTCCAAACTCTACTCTGTATTTACATATTGACTGTTGGAAACTTCTGTGATGTGTAGTGATGATCAGGACATAGGACTTTGTCTGGGATGTCTAAAAGTCACACAAATTCAAGGAAGTAAGGAAACAGCAGCTCATGCACCAGCACCTTTCTGCTTTGGTCCTGTGCAAACTCTCCTGCAGATGGGGAGAGAGATTTGTTTGGATAGAAGGGGATGGGTACTGCCAAATTAAGAAATTAAATTGTAAGTAACCAGGTTGACAAAATTATCTATAGTTAGTGCCTGAAGTTACTGCTGAATTCAAGACATTTGCTTGTGGGCAGCTCTCAGTGGAGATACCCTTTCTAGGCATTAATGGAACCGATAGGATCACTTGAGTGGTGTCAGCTGAAGTGAAATTTCTCTTTCCTTCACCTAATGGAGACTGAAAGGGCCCTGAATTCCTGGCTTTTGTTGTGTGAAAGTATCACGTATTTAGGAAAGAAAAGGAAGATAGATGTAGGAACCAAAAACACTACAAAATCAACAAAGTGTAAAATAAAAATCAGTTCCTGCAGGGTTGGAGCCTGCCTGTAGCAGACCTGTCTAGTCCAGGCTAAGCCAGGACACAAATTTGAAGAAATACTGTTAAAAAACCAAGGGTGAATCTTGGGCTTTTATCTATCTATTGCATTGCTTAGCTACAGATATACATGGCTAACAATGTTCTAGTGTGAATTGGACTTGATTGTTTCCCTACAAGGATGCTTTTGGAAATACAGATGGCTTGATTACAGAAAAGTGGTTGGAGAGACTTATTGAGAATTAGAGCAGGTAACAGCACCAATAAAATTTGCTGTACTCTTTGTTTTATTTACAGTGCAAAGTAAATTTGATTTATTTGAAAGTCTGACTCCCATACAAAGTGTTACTGCAAATACTGTGGCTGAAACTGAATAACCAAGAAGTCCTTGAAGTATTTATTTGACCTTTTAATCTCTGTGTGTAGATTACAGTTTTCAAATTAAAACATCAAAGAAGTACTTTTATTTCTTCTGAATAAACAACCAAAATGTGTTTTAATGTCAAATTTCAGTTCTAGTTCCAAGTAATTTAGTAGAAGTTTTACCACTGTAAGGATTCAAAATTGAGCTCACTGATTGCAGACTGTCACTTCTCTGGTAGACACAGTGATCTCAGAGAAAGTCTTCTGGCTGTTAGTGTGACATCTGTAGTAGTACAACGACATTTCTTGTTGAAGTGTGTTTCATCTAAACTGTATCATTTAGCAAATAAAAACCATTTAGTGAGATACAGTAGACGGATGCTGAAATTGGCCTATTAAAGATGCTTTAACAAGTGGTATAATGAAATTTTCTGCAGCTGAGACACTAAGCTTAATATGACTCAGAATAGATAAAGCAAATAGTGACTAAGAGTTAAAGCACTTTATAGGAGATAATTATCATTTAAGTAAGATATTCTGCAGATGTGAGGAATTTCTGTAATACACTTCTCTTTCTGCTAGCATTAAAGGTAGTTTCCTCGCGGTAGTGACTCAATGTGGAGCAATTTGTTTCATAACTTGAGAGTTCGAAACATAGTTTGGAGGTTTGCTGAAATGTCTCACACTCTTCATTTCATGATGATTTGAAATAGGCTGTGTATTTATGAATGATTTTCCCCTGAGTCTTTATTAACTAACAACCACAAGTCTCCCTCATCTTCCAATACAAACTCCTGTGAGTAGATTTTCTTGTTGCCTGTGGAGTATTTTCATATGCTACAAGAAGCTCTGCTTTATAGACAGATACTCTAGTAAAATTCTGGCTGACTAATAAGCTGTATGATTTAAGGTCAGATTCCAAGTACAGGTTGGAGCAATCCCTTTTTTGATTACATATAATAGTTGGATGAGTGTACAAGTTCTGGGTGGGTTATAAATATGTCTGTCATTTTACCTGCTTAAGATGTCTTCTGAGAGACATGATTTCTGAGTCATTTTTTAAGTAGGTGACTGGATTAATTAGCTTTCTGCAATACATGTTATTCATGAGCAGTTAGGAAGCCTTTCCACTTCATCACAAAGCACTTTTATTTTGCCAGACATTATTTTTGTTTAACATGCAGTCTATTCAGCAACTGATTGCAATGCCCCATACAAGATTTTAGAAGTGTTGCTGTATGTTTTAGTAGTCAGTATAGTTATTGCAAGGTTTAATGTTCACAGCACTTCCGAAACAAATGGCTTTTCAGTGTCCATATTATTTTTTCATATCAGTAATAAGCTATTACATGAATATGGAACAAGTTTTATGTGACATAGCAGAGAAACAGTATTAATTTCCCATACCATTACATTCTCATTTTGAATTAGCAAAGGTGTGACTGAGAATCATTTCTAAAAAAGACATTGTGCCATTTATTGCTGTATGAGGAGTGTCCTGATAAGAAGTTGCTGCAGTGACAAAGATGATAAATGGAAATTTACTTTTAGATGAAAATCCCTTCTTTACATATCTTTCTTCATCTGTAATGTTGTAGAGTAAAGCATGACCAAGCTCTTTAGATACTGGCCAGGTGGCCCATGGAAGTCCTGCAGTAGCCCCTTGCACATTTAATTTAATTTCTCCTCTTCTTAATCCCATAGCAAGGTCACTCTGAGGTCTCCTCTTACCCACCGCTTTCCCATGCAACCAGTATATTTTCTACCATCGCCTGTAACATGTCTTGCCTGTGGCTTTCCACCTTGAAAGGGCTCTACAGCTTGCATGATGAGTGTTTCAGGTTAAGATTAGATTTAGGGTTAGGTAAATGTTTTTTCAGGGATTAAGTTATTCACACACAGAGGTTGTAGCTATCCCAAAACTTCTCACTGAGAGCCTAAAATCAAATCTGCTGAATAAAATATTTCAGGCTAAATCCAATTGGGAGCTTGGGCTATCAGCACACAAGCTAAACTTCTGCATTTAAAGGAGTCAAGGCGACAGCATGCTGTGGAGGGCAGGGTGAGCGTCCTTCCCACCTCACTCTGCGGAGCAGCAAGTGCTGCTCTGCACACGCTGGTCGGTGACATCTGTGTGGGTCCTGCCCTCCTGTAGACACCCACAAAACCTGCCACGGCTCCCCCTTATTTTCAGTTTGCATTGCACTGAACCTCCAGAGCCCGCTGAGTCCCAGTTTGCATTGGCACATCTGATTTGCATTCCACGCAGCAGTACTTTACACTTCTCTTCAGTGAATTTCATTTTTTCCATTTCACTCCATTTCTCCAATTTATCAAGATCGTTTTTCTAAGCCTGTCCCTGAGAGACTTCCCCATCTCTCCCAGCCTCTTGTCATGTGCATGTTTCAGCAGTGGGCCCTCTTTTCTAATTACTCACTGTGTAAAAAGCAGTACCGTCGCTGTTTATAAAGAACAGTAATCATTTCTTTGCAGCCTGCGGAATTTAACAAGTGTTGCAGTCCTGCTCTAGAAGGCTATAAACGAGCTTAAAAATGTCCAGAAGGTGTATAATTATTTATTTAAATGGAGCGGGCTTATCGATTCCTGTTGAATCCAATTGATTTCATCCTTGTTAAAACCCAGGTGACTAAAGAATGTAGCCTCTTTGATAAATTAATAATTGAATACAATGAATTATTAATCATGGTTCTTGTTCTGCCTTTGGTGACACAAGGTGCAAAGACCCCAATTAAATCCCCCCCACCCCAGTTTCATTCAATGAGCAGTTTCTACACCAGATTCAGGTCTATTATAAATCTAGCAGAGGAATAATATTAGAAATGCTGTTGGTCCATTTAATTTGCGGAACAAACTATGTATTTGCAGTGTTTGAGATTTACTGAAGTTACTTCAGGGTTTTTTCTTAACATACATATCTTCCATGTTTCAATAGAAACTCTTGTATTCTGCAAGTGTGAGTTTCACTGCATGCGTGTTACTATTGAGGGTGAAGATGTGCATTTGTTCACCTCCAAATTATGGGTAAAAATTACAAGTGTTCCAAAGCAATCATTAAAATTATAAATCAGATAGTTATGTGGCACAAATAGCTGTGTGAAATAAAAGCCTGAAAAATCAGGTCTTGAGCATTGTGTAGGGCAGTAAGTGGAAGTCATCCGTGGCACAAGAAAAATTGGTTTAAGGAAGCCTTGCCTGTGTTACAGGAGAAATCAGCCAAATGCACTGCATTCTGCTATTTGCTTCTATTTTAACATCACTGTTTGCTCTGAAGACCCCATTTACTGCAGCCGCACACATCACTTTTTCTCATGATCTTCTTATTGACCTAATGGGGAGAACTCAATATATTTTCTGGAAGATGGGATTATAGACAGCACTGAACAAATGATCTCTCCTTCTCTCATCCTGGCCTCAGGTACCAGGTGCCTCACTGGCCTAGTGACCAGCAGAAGCTGCTGCTCAGTGTCATCTCCTCCCCTTAGGAAGTGGTAGCTCTCCTAAGTGTCCTTGATCTTGCCAAAGGATTTTTAAGTAGAACTACCTCATTCCTAAGATTCTTTTCTTTTTCCTCTGAATTATTTTAAACCAAGATATTCTCTAAAAGGATTTATAACTTACCATTAGAAATCCTCTTCATTGCTTTTTAGCCCTTTAGGATTTTGTCAGGATTACTAACGGGATTTTTATCACTAGGGAAATATGGCTTCAGACGTTATAACTTAAAAAAATAAATCTGAAGCATAGAGTGTCAATGAAGCAGCCAACACATTTATATTCCTCTCCAGAATATCTTGTCTTGTAAACCAGAGGATTCTTTAGCAAGGTGTTTTAATTTTTTATGTGTCAGAATAAAGCAAATTCCTGGCTGAGGAAAACCATCTGTATAGATGACAGCTTGACCATCCTGGTTTACTATTTTGCTAACATGCACCTGCCACATAGGTTTAAAATACAAAATACTTCACCACCTTTTGCTGTGGCTGCATTCTTACTCGTTCTGGTCCCATACTTAAATATATTTTTAAGACTAGCTCTGCTTAGCAATTCTGTCAGGATTACAAACACGTACCTTAGTAAATCAAACAGCCTTTCAAGTGTTTTTCTGCACCAAGACCTCTCTTCTTGTGCACAGAGGGTAAGTAAAGAAGGAATTAGGGATATTAGCTCCTGCTGTGCTATAGACCCAAGAGGCGATGTAGGGTAAAACGCATTCAAGCTCACCGTTTCTCTCTGGGCACACAGATCATGGGGCAAAAACTTGGGTGTGTTTGAATACAAAAGGGAATTGTACCTATGACTCTATCTAATGGTTTTCTACATGGGCTTCTTTGTCTTGACTTAATGTTGTTATAATCATCCCACCTAGAGGAAGGATGCTCAGCAGGTTTTTATAGCTGCAGCTTACTACGTACCTGTTGTGAACTCCCTGAGCGAGCAATGGAGGCAGCTCACCAGCAGTATTTGTGTAGAGAGCTGTCCATGACCTTGTTACGTCTCCATGTTATACCTTGTACATCAGTAGCTGGGGAATGGGAGTCAAATTAGGAAGGAAATGGACCTGAGGAAACGTTGCATTGCAGGAGAAAATGTGTTAACCTTAGATATGGTCTTCGGGGATACAAGAGCCAAAATCCATGCAAAGGCAGATTTTACTTCAAAAAATGCTTCCTCCTGATGACCAGATTCCTTTCATTGTTTGTCAGATGAAGCAAGAAAGAAATAAATTTCCTGTCTTCTTCCTTTAAAACTGCCCTCATAGAGTGTTTCAGAAGAGCATTGTCATTGGTAGGCTCTTTCTGTCTCTGTCCCCCTGAGTGCAGACTGTTGATCTGGGGTAAGGAAGGCTGGACCGCTGTCATAACAGAGACGTTCCAGGTCAGAGCTGGAGAAGGCCCTTAAAGTAGGAGGTAGCAACTCTCTGTTTCTGAAAGGGTTTTTCCAAGTGTTGGTTTTGCCCAGGAGGCAGACTCCCATGGTGGACCTCTGTGCTCCAGGTTCACTGAGGCCCTGCATGTTCATTGTAAACCAGTCAAAACCATTTTTGAAATAATTGTTTTATTTAGAAAAGTCCTGTGTGTTTTTTTTTTCTGCTGTTTGTTTGGGTTTTGTTTGGTTGGTGGTTTTTTTTTCCTGATCAATAAACAGCATAGTCCATTGGTTAAAATGCATGATACTGCAGAGGTTAGTGGGTCACATAAATCTTTTAGAGGCAATATTTGAAAAAGTTTATTTAAAATTGCGTGTCTGGGGATGTACTGTCAAGATTATTTTAGTTTCATATCTACTATAATTATTTAAATGACGTCTAATTGATTATATTTTAGAAAGTCTAAAATGCAATAGTAGGAATGACATCCTGTGAGTACAACCTTTCCAGCCACTTACAGGATTATCTTTACCAATTCTCCAGTGCTTTGGGAGGTGGGGATGGACAGACCTTTCTGAGATATTTTCCTGTACCATTGATAAAAACTTTCTGGATCGCTTACACAACAAGTTTGGATTAATTAACAAGTGCAAAATACAGAAATTCCTGGGAATGACAGAAAATCCAAGAAATAACAAGCATGGTCCATCAAGATCCAAGTGCTGAGGGCTTTGTCAGGCTGTGACCAGATGACGTCCATGAGCTGCGTGCTCATCTTCTGTTTATAGCAGTATTTAGGGTGTTCTCCAGCTCATCTTCATTTGCCTGAAGATCATAAAGAAGTTTTGCAAAAAACGGTCACAATAAAATACTATTAATTTTTAAACTGATGAGTACAAGCCTCACAGCTGGTAGCTCCGTGCTATTTACAGCAGAAGCGATCTCTCTGTTTATATATTTATAACAGGCCAGGCAGTGACTAATGTCTGGGGGGCCGGGGGGCAGCTTGCCTCAGCAGGCACTTCCATCACAGGGTCCCTGGTGCAGAGTCCTGGCTCCCCCTCCTCGCCCAGCCCAGCTCACCTTTGTCTCTCCATGAACTATACATTCTGCTCTTGCACTGCTAAATTATGTGAGTCAAATATCATGCAATAGGATTAAATGCGTGTGATCTTTAAAAAGAAGTCAGCGTCAGGTAACTTTTATTTCTATCCTTGGCTTTGACCCTTCAGGCTTTAATCAGCTTTCATTTTCAAGCTCATCTTTGAACCCACAAAGACTCTCTTGTTAAAGGCGAGATATTGTATCTAATCACTCGATTTCAAGAGCTGAGCTTTCAAATTAAAATACCAGATATTCAAGTTCACGATAAGGACAGGAAAAGTCATCCTTAAAACAAAAAGTTAGTTCTTTCATCCTCTTCTGTGCCATCCCTGAACCCATGGCACAGCTCCATGGCCAGAGCCAGCCCTCGGCAGCCCCCACGAGGGGCAGGCACAAGGCAGCTCCTTTCCTGAGTCAAATTTCACGAATGCCCAACTTGGCAGCTCGCCTCATGCACATGGTTTCCTTTAGCAGGGGAGCAAACAGTTTAATTGCTCAGATTCCAGGCCCCGACCTCAACTAACCTTAATTAATTAATTAGATATCAGCACAAGTCATCAAGCCTGTAGGTGAGGAGCGGAAAAAGCTTCTATTTTGAGACCTGCTCTAGGATCTTCTTGTTTGCCTTTGCCAGAGGAGGGGAGTGGGGAAGTGCTTTCTGTTGTTGTTAAAGCAAGACCTGGCGTGGCTCAAATGAGAGCAATGTGAGCAGCAGCGGACAGGACTTTGGACTCTCCTACAACACCCACCATGCAGGAGGATTTCATGTCACACAGAATGATGTGGGGTTGCAAGGGACCTCTGGAGATCATCTAGTCCAACCCCCTGGCCAGAGCAGGTCCACCAAGAGCAGGTTGCACAGGAACATGTCCAGGCAAGTTTTGAATGTCTCCAGAGACGGAGATTCCACCACCTCCTTGGGCAGCCTCTTCCAGTGCTCTGCCACCCTCAAAGTGGGTGGCAGAGAGAAGTTCCTCCTCATGTTTAGATGGAACTTCTTATGTTCAAGTTTGTGCCCATTAGCTCTTGTCGTGTCACTGGCCACCACTGAAAAAAAGACTGGCCCCATCCTCTTGACAGCCACCCTTTAAGTATTTATAGGTGTTGATCAGATGCCCCCTCAGCCTTCTCTTCTCCAGACTAAAAAGACCCACATCCCTCAACGTTTCACATGTCACTCCTGTCACCTCAGGGAGGCTAATATCCATGCTCAAGCTTATCTGCTGATCAGATGAATTGATTTTTTTTAGAAACTAAACATGCATCAAGGCAGAAGGGCTGCGGCTAGAATGGATGTTAGGTACTGTCTCATGCAGGGGTTGGTGGTAGGCTGGGATGTTACAGGGCAGACTTAACCGCAGGTAGAGGGTTTTAAGTCTCTCTAGGCTCTCAGGACAGTGAGGAGAAAAAGGTCCACCCAGTGGACAATTCAGGAGACAGGTCCGATTGGACAGAAATACCCTCTCTTGCTTACAAGGAATCCCTGAGCTGCCCTCCTGGGAGCAGCAGCCTCTGTGAACGTGTCGACAGATACCAAGAGGGAGATGGAGGAGTTGCAGCAATTGCTCTTATACAGCTTGGGGTGGCTGTAACTCAGCAGGACACAGGCTTGTTTGTCTGCAGGCTCGGATTTGGGACATAAAAGCTTCCTTTGGGAAGGGAAACGCAGCTCTCCTGAATAATTCATGTTTTTTCCTTAATTATTCAATAATAGGTGCCCATTCTTTGGTATTGAGATCCAAGATAAAATGCCAGCAGTATATTATGTTTCTGAATCTCATTTTAAGGAACAATTTAACGCCAAATTTTCAAGGTTATAAAAGCATCTTAAGATAGATATAGCAATTTGCAAAACTGGTATTTAAGCTGGACATCTAATTCCCTAGAAGCACAACCTCTGTAGGCATTTTGTAAATGTATCTTTTGGCACTAAATGACCTTGGCGTCTTTATGAAGAACAGAGAATGGATGGATGTTGGATGAGTTCCTATGGCTAGATTGCAGTGGAAGCTTTTGTTAAATAGGAAATGCAAAAAAAGGTCTTTTAACATGTTTATTTTGTTAGCCACTCTCTTATGATACAGCAGAAATGACAGGTCTCGTAAAAAGCTGAAGTGACAACCAATCTTGTCATTTAGAGGGTGAAAAAGCAAGTAATGCCGTGTTTTTCTTCTAGTTCATTTAAGATTTTATGTCTGAGACTATGGTACCAACTTTATGTGGCATCATTAGAATATCTTTGCTTAAAATAACTTTCATTTCTTAGAAGGTCTGAAATGCAACTAACAAATGCTAAATCTTTTAAGCATAGTCTTCCCAGCTGCTAAACACTACCACTTGTTTTGGCAGATTCCCAGCACGGCTGCAAGTCCTCTCCCAGCTTTCTGTCCTCAAAACGTTTTCTGGATCAGAGCTTTGACAATTAGAGGCTGTGGGAATGTCACGTTCAACAGCTCCAAAACATTAGGAAGAAGCACTGACCATGGCAGTGCTATATTTGTTTTGGTTAGTTGAGATCCACTTAAGAAAGGATTAAATTTAGATGAATGTTTTAAAGTGTTAATCGAGGGGGCTTTTACATGAACAACCTCTTTAATGAAATATTACTTTTGTTTATAGATTTATAGATGAACATCTTTTATTTACTCTATAGTCAATTAAATTAGTAATATAAACTATAACAACTTAATAGAATGATTTAATAAATAATAGAAAGCAGTAGAATTTGTGATGCTTTGATTTCCATTAGACTGGAGTCTGAGCATCCCACTGCTGTGCTCCAGCTGCCTTGTGGAGGTGGAAACCTTGTCCCCCTCTGCCTTTTGGAGACCGGTCCAGCAGGGTGAGCTGGCTCAGTCCACGGAGCAGCATGGCCGTGTCAGCAGGCACTGGGAGCAGAGTTAATTCTGCTGGTCAGCCTCAGCTCAGGGATCAATATGTTGGATATTATCTATGATAGACATGCCCTAACGCTTGGGTCTTTAAATGTACTTAGGAACCTAAATATGCAACTGATTTCCTGGTGGACTTGCCCAAGATCATAGGTGAGGACTGTGACCAAATGCTGTAACCCAGAAAGAGAGAAAGAGTTTCTGGAAACGGCAAAGTGTGTTGGACTATGTTAGGATTCTGGGAAAAGAAAAATATTTAAATTGCAAAAGAGAACAGGAAGAATTCACATAACCCTGACATGAAGATTATCTAGCCCCTGCTGAGCATGTGCTAACCATGTGCCACTCCAACTTCTGACGTTGTAAACTTGTAGCTGATCGCTTACAAATAAACTAAAGAACACTAATTATTTACAGAAATTATATGGTAAATAACTTTGCACAACAAATATAGTTGCTTAAATGATTATCTGCTTGTGGATAATTCACAAAGAGGAAAAATGTGATGCTTTATTTATGGCAAATTATTTACTACTGTGAAGAAGTGGTTTTCTCATAAAATGCTGATTCTTGCCAGATATTTATAGAGCTGTGTCCAAACTTATTAAATATGTCAAGAAAGAGTCACGAGAACATAGCATAGTTTGTGTTCGTGCATGAAACTCTGGTGATGATTGCTTTGCATGACGGTTTGGCTCAAGAAAATCAGCCAATAACTCTATACCAGTATTAGATTTTTCTTTACATAAATTTCAGATCAGAACAGCACTGCCTTTAACTTGTATGTGGAAACTAGGGGAAAGGAAGTGAAATGACAAAAATAATTGTTTGCTAGGCTCTTGCTTCAGAAGACCCTTTCACAAACATCAGCTTTTGCAATAAGTTTTTATGGTGCCCAGATAAACAGCAGCAACTCCTGGTAGTTGAGATGCCCTGTGTGTTATTTGGCAGCTGTCAATCAATCACTGCTGAAATTTACTTCTTTGTTATATATATTTTATGAATAAAATAGACCATTCACACAATCCAAGTGGACTTCATCAGCATAATGACAATAAAGTAGCACTTCTAGAGAAAAAAAAAAACTCTTTGGGGATGTTTAACCTGCTTTCCAGCCCAGTTCCTGCATAGAATGGGAGTTTTCTAACCAAGGAATTGAATCTGATTTCCTAAATCTCTAGACTGATAGTGGAAACAGTACAGGGAATAGAGAAGCGATTACTTCCCGTGGCTGGTTATTGCCATTTGAATCTGAGCAGGACACTCGTGAGATCGATGCCAGCAGAGGTATCTTAGTTTGAGCACTTTGCCTTCTTACTGTCTGACTTAGTCTTGATTAAGAAGGTCATGGCTTTTGTCTCTGTTTAACTTCATGCTCCTGGGAAATTTGCTGAGGAAGCTGTCCTTGACTCAGCATTTATAATATACTTGCATGATTCAGTTAATATTATCTGGATGTTCAGAATTAATAGTGCAGCATGTGTGTTATATATGGGTTTTGTCACCACCTAAGTCAGCAGCACTAAGGCAGTAAAAATACTGGTGATACCAAAGCCCAGTTCATGTCAGTCACCATGTAGTCTTCAACTTTGGAGATCCCTGTGAATTGGTGTGGTGGTAAAGCTAATTTTTAAGGCTTTAAATACATTGACCAAACTGTTTGTGACTTTATATATTGTAACGAATACAGAGCTATGCTGATTTTTCCCAGCTAAGGACTGAAAACCTAGTCCCAGTGCTTTGAAATTGCTTTTCTGACTTTTCTTCCCTTGGAGCCTTGTAAAGTCTGTGATGAGAGACCCAGCTTTGAAAGTGTAGCAGGATTCCTTTTCTATGGTAGCTAGGGAACAGGCTTGAAAGTCAAGTTTATCCATATATGTGCATATATATATATGCATGTTTGAGATCTGTATATGTGTATCTTGAAGCTTTTAACTATCTCTTTACATAGTCACAAATACATATTTGCATTTCTATGTTACACATATATATATCTTAAAAATAAATTTATGCTAAATAATTTATAATCTTTAAATAAAGAACCAAAGTTTTCTTCCTTGCATGAGATGCAACCTATACGATGTACCAAGCAAAACACCACACTTTGTATGCCAAGGTACTGGAGGTTTTGCCATTTTAAAGAAGTTAAATATAACTGATTTCAGAAGATTTTTAATGAAAATGCCTGCTTTCTTTCACACTGGTGCTGTTTATTTTTGTCAAACTCTGGCTGGTTTGTTAAATATCACTAAATGATATTTACAAGTTTGCAATGCTCCCACGGGCCACGTGCAAAGATTTTTATGTATCTGTCTATACATTACATATATATGTGTTCTTGATTTACATAATCAAAAGGAGAAATTAATGACAAATTGCCACCTACCCATCATCAGGCATGTCACTGCACAAATATTTTATTTGTTTTCAGTTTAATGCTCAGGCATTAAACGTTCAGATGTTACAGCCCAAAAGAGTGAATATCAAGTAGTTGTCTATGAAACTTTCCAGCAGATTAAGGTTTGCATAGCTCTGTCATGGACATCCCTTTATTTTACCAGAAACTTCATCTCCATTCCCATACAAACCCACAGCTTCTGGTGTTTGAATTTCCTCCTCTTTGCAGCCCCAGCCACCTGGAAGAACCTGTGTGTGTAACTCTACTGCAATAAATCTCCAACTATTTTCAAACATCTTCTTCACCTTGCCCACAACCCTCAATGTCTCACCCCATCTGAAGCCACATTTTAAGTGTTGATTTTGCAATTAGATTATCTAATTGTGGATTGCACTTTGAGATGCAAGTTGTTGTCCCAGTCATGGTGGCACATGTTTGGGTGGGGAGCACCCAAGAGAAGGACCACAGACACTAAGGAGAGGGTCCCTTTGACCTGCTCATAATCCTGTTAACTTCAGTGGCTGCCCGGTGGAAAGCTCAGGACTGTGGGTCCTGTCAGTATTGCTGTGAGCTTTGTGTCACAGATGGCTTTTGCAATGATTTGGGTGCTTCCTTTAAGTACATTTGAAGAAAATTACATTTTCAGCCAATTCCCATTGTTGTCCTGAGTTATGGAGAGCAAAAAATTTTAACATAATTTTTCCCAAATTGCCAATTAGAACCATTTCTGAATTTTCTCGTAAAACTGATGTCAGTTTAATTGATTGCAGTATGGCATCAATCAAACACTAATCTTAAAATATTTTCAGATGACAAACAGCGTAAACATAAACAGGCTAAGTACCTTAGCCTTTCCTTCTTCAGAGAATTCTATGGGTGTTACTAACTGGCATGTTCATCTGGGCTGCCCAGGGTCTTAATGCACATGTATGACTCCACCTGAATTTGTTTCTTAGCAAGGTTACAATACATTATTTGATGTATATGGTGGTCAGTTCCACCTCAGAATAATTTAGAGGACACCAGTAACCAGTCTGCAAGGTTAAAGTCAAGCTTTCCTGGTTAATTCTAAGGCATTTTGGATGATCCAAAGAAGGCGGCATCACATTCACAGCATCAGTGAAAAATTCTTAATTCCTGCATGAAAGTGTAGTTGATATATCAAACGCTGAAGATACATTTATGACAGCAATTCTAATTCGAGCCACGTTCTTGAGTTCAGTCCACCTGAGCACAAAGACTATTTGATTGATAGAAAAAATGTGTGATCTATCTGTCTCTAGGGTGCCATCTTTTCCCATTGTCCCTTTGAGCTCTCAGTTCTGACACAACTGAAAACAAGGGGTCAGGTTACTGCTCAAAACGGAATGATTTTATGCCACTTACTAATGCTATTTCCTTGCAGGCCAGCCTAAAAAAGAGGGAAAAGATTGACATGCTTTTATGGCCCTTGAAATGTGGTATTGAAGACCGTATTAGCATACACATATTTGCTCTTTCTTCTAATGTACAGCTAACATGTTCTAAAATTAGTCTGAAGCAGGTTTCTCTTGGAGTAGGAATATGCTTATTTGAAAGATTTCTTACCTTGATTTCTGACATAAAATATCTGTGCTGTATTTTAGATTTAGTTATGAATAGATACAGCTTATTGATAGACAAATGATACTCCGGATGCTTTGCCTGCCTATTATTTTGACATTTTGCTTGTAGTTGGTGATTGTGAAACCTGAAAATTAGCAAGATGGAATTATCTGATACAAAGAGAATACACTGAAATTTGTGGTACTGAAATGGAATAGAAATATATCTGCAACCATTTGCCCGTATTTTTTTTCCATAATCATTTCAGGTGGGTGTTTATGTTTCAGAAACTGCAATTTATTCTGCATAGCTCCTTTCATCCAGAAGAAATGGACTACAAGGTGTTTTATAGACTGTGGTAATTTAACTTACAGCGGTAATATAGGCACAACATGGCAAACAGAGCTTCTAACTGGCAGAGCACTTAATTCTTGCTGAACATTAAGCACCTCAGTAGTCCCATGATGAAATCCACTTTGAGGCTGCTGACAGGCCATTTTAATGTTAATCACATGCTTACAACCTTTGCCGTATCAAGGACTTAATTTACCAACACTTGAACAGTATGCAGCAAAAGAAGGAGAAAATAAGACAGTAAGAAAGCATTTCCAGATAGAAAGCAGAAGTAACTGAAATGGTCACACTTTCAGAAATCTTGACACTTGACTTCATGCCATGATGTTGTTATTTCCTGCAAAACCAAAAAAAAAAAAGATGTAACACATGAACTAGGGAAAGGCAAAAGCTTACTCCTTCCATCCAGAAACCCTTCAGTGCAAAGTTTGGTTTCATTTGGCTTCGTCACAAGCACTGATAACAGCAAGATCTTGCTCACTCTTCCCTTTGTGATAAGCAGTCACGCTTGTGGCATTTAGTATGTTGAATATTCTTGACCTCATTCAAAATAGTCACATCCTAGCTGTTTCCCATGTAGCTTCACAGGCAAACAAAATAAAAATACAACCTGCTGTCAATGCAGCAGAAAGGGTAGGAGTCAGCCTTTGCCTTTGCGGGGACAGGGTTGTGACCAATCGAGGGGCATGGAGGAAATTCCCTAAAATATCTTTTCTTTTAACATAGGTAGGTGAGAAAATGTGTCCTTCACTGTGATTGCCGATAAAGATGATGTTAAAACTATAGCATGTTGAGTTTAGGGCTTTGGTGGGAAAATGAAAGGGAATGTGATGAATTAGGATCAGATTTGATCCTCCTAGATTTCAGACAACGTGTTAGATTTGTGCACAGTCAGTTCCTGCTGAGATATTTCTGAATCCTCAAGAGATTTCAGTGACAGAAACAGTTTGGAGTCTGTTTTGCATCCTGTTGTATCTCTAATGGGTGTTTTGTAGATTTTATTGTCTGGGCCTTGGATGAAAGGTTGTCTTCAATTTCAGGAGCTTGAATTCAGTGGTCTTGGCAGTTCCTTACTTGTTTCCTTTTAAATGTAACTATGTAACTTTTTAAAGATACATAAATTAATCTGCTGGGAAGAAAAAACTCAACCCCAAACCCAACATTTCTTCTCTTATCATTACAAATACAAGTGCAATCTAAATGAAATATCACATAAAATGGAAGATGGAGAGAAGATGTGTGTTGACTCTATGCTGACAGCAGTAAAACTTGCAGACCGCATTGAAACTTCTGTCACTAGAAGTACTTTATTGCAGCTGGGAATAACAAGAACTGTGGAAACTAATCATTAGAGACAATAAAAACAATGTTTTTTTTCTCTAGATAGGTAAATCACATTTTGAGAGGTAATTGATAAACTAATGCTACACAGCCAGCTGTAAATAAACCATCCATCCCAAGGATGAAATATATATTTTCTCCAGTCACAATCCTAAACCTCCATCAAAGATCTAATTTCCTCCCTTTAGCAGGGGAAAATACAAGCCTTTATCAAACAGTAATCCTTTTAGCAGAAATGCCAATTAAACCCACCCTTTTCTGTATACTATATGGGTTCTTACCATCTGTCTTGCAACACTGTACTGTAAATAAGAAGGAAAATAAAAGGATTCTCAGTTTATTATAGCTTTAACTGTAGGAAACAAAATTCAAGCATTCCCTTGATATCAACAAATATCTCTCTTGGCACCCAGTGGAAACATGATTGTACTCTTGTACTTCTGCTTGAATTAATGAGTTTGAGCTTAATCTCAGGGTGCAGGGCTGAGAGTCAGAGGCTCGTAACCTGTAATCCGGGGCTGGAGAGACTTTTCTTCACTGAGGGCAGACAGAACTTTGAAATGCCGTTGGCAGAGCACACAGCAGCACCTCACTGGAGTGGCAGTCACCACGACTTCTTATTTGGAAATGGGATGTCTTTCCATGATATCAAAGCTAGGAGAAGTCTTCTGCACTTTTCCACCATGTTATACAAGGTCATGGTTCATATTTCAAGGTAACATCTCTGTGTTTCTCTCCTTTCTCTATCATGCCTACATAAATGTCTATCACACTGCTCAAAATCAGGAGATAGGATAATCAAGCCCATCCAAACTAATAGTAGTTTAAAAATGAAGTTAGAGTCGCTACTTCTTGAAACTGCAGCATATTTTCTGAATGGTATGACGAAAATAATGCAACACTTTGTGAAGATGCTCAAGCACTCTTTTCTTTCATGTATAAGCATATTTAAGTATTCCATGACCCCTTTTCTTTCATTTTTAGCAAGTGATTCATAAGTTTATTTCCATGTCCTGTGGGATTGAAATCCTCGCAAACTTCTGTTCTGGCAACAACCTGAGCAGTTGGCCAAGAGGAATCTATCTGTGTGCAGAAAAGCTGCAAGCCTCCAAATTTGGATGAACTGTAAGCTGTGATTAAAAATGGCATTAAATGATATTAAAAATGGGGTCCAGAGATTTGTTTTTCTTCCTCACTATGTTAGTTCTGCTTCCCAGAAGTGCCCGTTTTGTTTGGCTAACACAGTAGTTAGTGGTGGACTATGGTATGATGTGGGAGCGAGTGTGTTGAAAAGGACTTAATGGGTGGCCCTTGCTTAAGCTGTGGCATTAATATTATTTTTGATAGATGGACTTACTGCAGTATGATGAGTTCAGCATCTTATTGTGGCCCAGCTCCTATGAACTTGTTATAAATTTGCAAACAGTCCAGTGAAGGAAGGTTGCATTTGATTGTGTGATCAGGTGAAAAAGTAATCATATAAAATTTCTCCTTTCAATTAAGATGAAATAACTTTTTTACACAACATGCCTTTTTAAAATCTTTTCAAGATCTAGGAGCAGAGAAATTATGTATTGCAAGAGATACTAGACTGTATTTCAAGGAAAAAAGTATTTTTCCCACCTGCATGCAACACGAGAGATGTCTACCTTCAGGCCTTTATTCAGGACTTAGTTAATAAGTGCTTATCAGTGTTACAAATCTTAACAAAATTACCTACTTTTTTTTTTTTTCCTGATTTTTCCTGTTCTTTCAGCTTTGCTTCTGTTGGCCTCATAGTTTTGCTGATTACTAATTCTGCTTCAGATACACCTTGTGTAGACCTAACCATATGTTTCTACAAATTCTCTATAAATCTGCGCCTTTTCCTCTGGGACTGGAGTGGCAATACCTTAATTCCCCTTTGCATTCAGGAAGTCCAGTGAAAGACTTGCTGCAAAACTACTTCCTATCCTTTTAATAACTCCTTTAACTCTCCCATCTTCAGTTTGATGGCTTGCGTTTTATTGCAAAGTGAGCTTTCCTCTTAAAGATAATGATACCCTTTGGTTTCTAAGTACCTAGTAAATTGGTCCCAAGGTGTCTTACAACTTTGACTTGTTGAAACATCCACCCCATTCCTTGTACAGCTTCTCTCTTATAAAAGTATCCTTACCAAGTTTGTGGCAGTGATGGAGTTTTTGTGTTGTGCTAGTGATTGTTTCATAATTGATTAATAACCTGCACATCTGTAACGTTGAGATGTGTTTGCTGCTACGTCTACACACACAGAACTCCAAACAAAGTGTATACCTAACACAAACAAAAGTTTTATTAATGGAAAAGACATTCTTTGCAACATAGAAATTACTGCTGAAATTGTTAGATGTTTCTCATTTAAAAAAATCTAAGAAATAGAGAAAAATAAGGTAAACTATTCAACATAAGAGGCAATGTATTGAAATAAACACATCCTGTCTATCAGATCGTACTTGCTTTTCCACCACAGCAGCCCAAATCTTACCGTGAGCCTGAGGAATATGATATGTGTGTCAGACCAAACCAGTCTGAAATATCAGATCATTATTCTGATTTAATTGTGATGCCTAGGAAGCCTGATGGTGTATAAGGGTCAGTGTTGTTTGTGATCCTAGGTGGCAATAAATGTTAAAATATTCCTAGTCTATGAATATGTATAACCAAAGGTAATCAAACTGTGCTATATTTGTCTCAGAAGAATATAAAGGACTTCAGTTCCCTTTCCAGTAACGTGTACTAATGTACTAATCAATGTAAAATGTGAACCAGAATGCCTCCATGATGAAATTCTGTAGCGTCTAGAAAGGACTCACATCCTTCCTATGGAAAATTTAAAACAACACAGAAAAATTTAGAAGAGCAGATAGCTCCTTCTAAATTCTCTAACTTCTGCATGGGACATACAGGTTTGAATTTCATAAGAATTTCTTAGCAATAGCCACAGGTGTCAATTTACTTCAGACAAATGTAAACAGAAATTGGAAATTCTTTGGCAGGGTACCAGCTGTGGTGGGGAACACTACTGTCTTTTTGGCAAATTTCACCATATCAACTGGTACTCATAAACAGTAATTAATTAGAATAATTTACTATAAAACAAGGAAAGTGTCTTTCTTGGGAACACTTGTGTAATGAATATAATTGATACCACACTGAGGGTTTTGTAGATTTTCCTCAGTACCCCTTTCTGAATACTCTTCTCTGAATGATCCTCTTGGCCTGTCATTCATGTATTTTCTGAAATAAAACAACACTCCTTATATGAACGCCCGGTGTAATTGCTAAGGCCACTGCTTAAATCAGTCTGCTGGAGTCACTCCATCTGTGAACTGCATGAGCCTACGTAAAATAATTCACTACACATGTAAAAAGAAAGGGAGAGACATCCAGGAAAATTGCAGATAACCCCGGGGCTCAACAGTAGGTCTACTACAATTAAATAAAAGATTTTCTGAAGGTGACCTTGTGGATGTTCATTTCTTACTCTTGTCAACAGTGGGCCATGATGACAAGGCGGGCAGAAGGTAGTAATGAGACAGTTTGATTGATCAGTGAATGTCAAATTAATTCAGCTGGATGCTTGCCAGAGCAAAACAAAAAACTGCACAGTGGAATAAACAGAAGAGTGGATTTGATACTTTGGCTAGAACAATGCCCTGAAACCATTGAAAAGATGGCTCGGGCATGGAAAGGTGAAAAATGAATTCTGTAATGAATTATTTGTCATTCAAAACAAATTTGGTTTTACAACAGGAGATAAAAACTATATGCAAATCTTAGCAGCTTTGCCAAAAGGAGAAGCAATATATTAGAAAAATGTTAGTGGGACAGGTGACGAATATTCATTTATCTTTAGGCGATCTGCAAATTCAGCCTTTTAGATTAAAATCAAAGGCATCAGTCTGGAGAATTCAGTAGTTTAAAATGTGAAGGAAAAAAGCCCTGGTTTAACTTTATTTTATATGTACAAGCACGTATCATTTTATAGAGCTTCTTCAGAATCAATCTTGAGAAGATTGGTCTATTAAATATATTTATTTGGATTTGATTGCAATCATTTATGAAATGTTTATGGTCTGCTTTATACACAGAGGGAAACCCTGGCCTATTGAGTCAATGGCAAGGCCTCCCTGACTTCAGTAGGTGCTGGGGATTCCTGCTACACGTACAAGGAAAAATTGTCCCTGCTGAAATCAGGTTTTTATCTGATAATCAAATAGAGTGGCTATTTTCAAACTTACTTAATTCAACCCATTTCACTCCTATTAGCACGAAAAATAATATTCACCTCCTTAACAATACTCTTCCTTGAGAACAAGTACCCACATAACTTTTGCCTCCAAATAGCATGTTGCTACTGTTGGGCAGCTCCCTCCTTTTCAAAGTGGCTGTATATCCAGAGCACCTTCTTGCTCCTGATGGTAGTTTTTTTGATGTGACAGGGTTGGGAGGAAGGGAAGTGGTGGGATTATGGATAGATGGGGCTAAAAGGTAGGAAAGCCTCCAGCATAGCCCTGTCAGCTGTATCATCCCATCCTGCTTTTCCCCAGAGCTGTTTTCTGTGGATGCCCATGCTGTTGTCAGGTGCTATCTTTGCAACCATCTTTCTTTAAGACCAAAAGCTGGCACAGTAAATGTGTAATCTACACCATAGAAGTGCCCGCACACGAGTTACATCAGCTGTCTTTACATAGCTGTACATTGCTAAATGTTCTTTTTCATAAAATAAGTAACATTGTCCTATTTAGACTATAAAGGTACTTATATCAGCTTTATGTTGTGAACATAAGGCCTAGAGCAGGAATTTGCTACCGTTTCACGCAGGTTCAGTATATATGCCCCAATTGCAAGACATACTTTTACCAGTGTGGAAAGATATCTAATGGGGCTTCATTATCAGCCCTTTATGCGTCTGCTGTTCTGCTGGACGTAGAGGAATTTTTTTTCTAAGTGTAACGTGGATGTTGAAAACATGGAGAGAGCTGTTATAACTAGAGTTAGTTCCAATTGCTCTGTGTCTCCTGGGAATATTCATGCTATCGCACTTATAAATTAATTTCCTTTGGCTATTCTGTGTTCCACTTCTGTTAATTTTCGATGAACATTTCTACAATATGGTTTTATCAACACAAATATTCATAGAATGACTGTTTCTAATCCAAGACATTTGCAAGGGCTACTCCTGGTGCTCATGCATGTACCTGTTCTGAAAGGACAGAGTGCTCTTGTATTGTTTGTAAGAAATTCGTTTTTTAAAAAATGCCTACTGAAAACAATAGTGGCTTGGAGGAGTAATTTTGCTCCAGTGCTAACAGAATTTTAGGGCTGCAAATGTAATTTGCTGAATGCCAGGAAAGGCTGATAGTCAGGTTCTTTGTGCGGTCACAATTCCATCATCTTTGGTGTATACTCTATAAATCAGGTTTTGTATCTGGGGGATAGAAGCAAATTCCTTGATGTGACCTGCTTATGCTTGTGTTCGTTTGCACCATGGGGCTGGCCAAACCTGGAAGTTTGATGTTGTAAAGGCTCAAACACCAGTAGCTCCTCCTGCACGGTGCAGAGGGAGCGAGGGCAGAGTATGCAGCGCTGGGACATGAGTCCTGTGGATTTTCCCCACAGGCACTGCTGGGAAAATCCACTGGTGCCAGCACATTTATTCTAACGTGACACCGGGACTGCTGCGAACACATCTGGGCCTCACGGCACAGATTGGATGGTGGGTAGGAACCAGACATGGGAATTTTGCCACCAATTTCAGTGGCAAACAGATCGAGGTGCTGTCTTTTTATGCATTTATCTGCAGTGATTAATTTTTTAGGGAGTCGGGGACAGCCAGCTGCCACTGAGCTATCTGTTCCTAGGCTCCAACTGTTCGATAACTTCCCAGCCGGAGAAGCCTTTGTCCCCACCTCATCTCTTTTTTGGTTGTTCAGATTATCACTTGATAAATATCTCATGACATGATGCTCTGTTTTACCCAGACCTGCACCTCAGAGACCTCCCTGCAACTTCTGCCATCCCAACCCCAGGAATGTAATGCATCAATAAAAAAAAATAATGACTTGATGTGACATGAAGTGAGACCTGAAATACCCTTGATATTGTGTGGTAGGTACATTTCAAACCTTCACACGCTGCAGGGTTTAATGGCTTACTACAGTTCTGTTGAAAAACTTTACTTTTTTCTTCTGAGTAGAAATTTGTCATATACAGAGGAACAATTAGTCAACCTGATAGATGATAGAGTCTCTTCATCTGGTCTGTATAATTATACAATGTCTGTTAAGCTCTTAGCTTGTTCTTTTCCTGCAGCCGTGTGTCAAAATACTTGTTTTGGCACAACCTGCCCTTGATAAAAACTCCTACCTTTTTTTTTATGAAGGTCAGCACACCCTGTTAGTGCAGTGAAGTACCCTATGGATTAGAAACTTCCATGTAGAACTTTAGACACGCAGTTTGAATGCCCTGAATTAGAAGCCCAAGCTGAGCCTGATCTCTGATGAGCGGAACCATTTTCAGGAGCTGCCAATCTCTTTCCACCATGAGGGGAAGCTCATGAGTCATTTGGGTGCCTGAGCAAAGTGTTTAAACTGTGTGTTCTCTGCAAAGGGCCACAATTTTGAAGTGGTCTCTCAAACTGCACTGCTCATCTTTCCTCCAGGAGCAGGCATTTGCATATTGGTAAATCTCACTTGACTTAATTTTGGCACAGAAAATGTCTCCTGTTTTTAGTGATGCAGATTCCTTACGTGTGCAGGGGAAAGCACAATCCTACAGTTGCACTTTCAAGGATTTCCACAGAAAAGCGGTCCCTCAGAGCTTCTGATATTTTAACTCTCAAGGCAGGAAGCCGCAGCTTTTGTTGGTCTGAGTGTGCTTCTCTTGAAGTCTGTCATTGAATTAGATGGAAAGGATCTCAGCCCACCCACTGCCTTGAAATACCACTTATTCTTTCCTAGAATAGTAATAACTTACTTTTTCTCTGCTGTGATAAGTCTATTTAACTCTGCAGTTCATTTACAATAATATCCTCCCCTAATATTTATTGTACATGTTGATAATTTTCACTTGATCTTCATTTCGAGATACTGTCCATATGTCCATATGATAACATTCTGATTTTCCAGCTGATGCACATTTCTCAGTACTGCAGCACTCGAATATATAGCTATTGCTCTGAATTTTGAAGAGGTATCACAGGACTGGAATGAACCTAAAATGCACTTTAAAAGCCTCTCTCATCTCTAAACAATTCACAGAAAAAATCAAGTGCAAAGCATTCCATTGATTAAAGATTATTTAGCTTTCCCAAAAATCCACTTATCTAAAACTTACATTTCTCTAAGCCTGGGCTGGTGTTTCTGACTTGGTTTTTATTAATGTTAAAGGAAGGGAAATATTTTTGATTTTCCCCAAAGGAAATACCAGGTTTTAATGTGGTGAAAGGACAACCACGGTTTGCTGAGATCTCCATTGCTGTGACTCATTTACTTGTCCTCCTCTTTCAGTAATTAGCCTAGATGAGCTCTCTTTCTGCCAGTTGGCATCCCCAGAGCGTCTGAGGGGAATCCTGGTGCTCTCTGCTTGCAGCGGTTGAAATGAGAAAGGTCCTGGGTCACTCCTGAACACAGGCTTTGGCATCGTACCCCACTGTGCAATCATCCCCCCTCGCGGGGCTCGCTGCCTCCCCTGCTCTGCGCTCTTCCTCACCTCCCACTAATTAAAGTGTGGAGTGAGAGCAGCTGGCTTTGGGAGTGCTGTGCTCACGCCAGGGATGCGGCATCTCAGAAGGGGCACCTTTGGGGAGCGAACATTTAAAAACATATGGGAGGAAAATGCTACTTGGGAGATTTTTGACACCTCGGGTTTCTAAATTGGCACTTGGATATGAGGAGAGATTACTGCAGTGAGGTTTTCCCCTCCTTCCTAAAATCCTTTGCCACAACATTTTGCAGTACAAAGCATTTTTTTAAGTGAAGGGAGGGAGAAGGGAGGGAAGCATTAAAGATAAGGATTATATTAAGGACAGTCGCCAACTTTGGAGCCAAGCAGCATGACAAGATTGAGGTAGAAAAGCAGTGACTGATTTTTGATGTGGGATAATTTAACTTAAGACCATGACTATCACTCACAGTTCTACACATTGTAATGAATGCAGGCATGCAGCAAGAACAGTTCGGAAGCATCTGATACATAAAAGCATGAATATGATATTAGGCGCTTTTAATTGCTGAATTTTTGGTGTCTTGGGCTCTTTTTTAATAATTTCCATTGTTGTTATTCTTTCTTAAGAAGATATGAGGGTGCTCCTTAGCTCTATAGAGTGAGTTGGACATGGAAGTGTAGAAATCAATTGAATTGTTTCTATACTATATGCTACAATATGACTTATTTTGTACGAGACCAGCTTTTGTAATGCATCTCCCTAATTAAGCTACTTCAAGCACCCTTCTAAGCACAGTGTATCTTGGCCCAGATTCAAGATCTGCTCAGTGCAGAGGAGGGGTATCAGGGAGCCGATTATGGGTCTCAGACTCACAAACCCCATCTGCTTTGGCCTTGATTTCAATTTGAGCATCTGAAGGGGCGGCTCCAGGTTGCACCAAGCTGTTTTGTGGCCTTGGAGACTCTCAGCTCTCTGGGAACTGAGCAAATGGAGTTTTCTACCCATTATACACGTTGTGACTGGGTCTATGACAGCTGAGTGATTCCCCAGCTGGGCCCGTACTCTCTCTGGATGTGCTATATCAGCGGTTGTGATGAGTGGGAAGAAAAAGTGGCCCTTTTAGTGTAATCCTACTTCACTGTTTTATGTGTCTTGTCTCGACAGTGTCCCCAACAGCCTTTATGTGAGATGAGTGAATACTACTATCCCCAGGCTTCCATGCTTACGAAAAAGTAATTACAAATGGTATGAAAATTTAGTCACAATACTTCAGACCTTTCCTTAGGATATGTTTCTAAAGGAATCCTTTCATAAAAAGCAGAGAAAAGAAGTGATAGCTTCAATGAACTCAAATGGAGATCTCTGATATGTTGATATTCTTGGTATATTTCTGTCAAAAGCATAATTTGGCTGTTACTATTTTTGCCAAAAAAATATTTGAGATACCCTTTTGGGGACACAGATACCAACCTTGGGAGTAGGGGAAGATGCATTTACTGAATAAATGCTAGTAAAAAATTACCCACAGAGCCATTCTAAATAAAGTTGATATTTGCAAATACCATATTAACTTTAAAGAAAAAAAAAGGAAGAGATAGAAACTGTTGTCCTTGCTTAAGTGAAATCAAGTGTCTGTAGGATGTCTTTTTGTAGCTTGTTTGCTGACACCTGAGGCACTTAAACTCACCTGTGAAGGATTCTTGCTAAAAGAGGGGTTGTACTTGAGCAATTCTGAAAGCAGCACTGGTGATTTGAAATTGTAAAATTACTAAAAGAAAATCTTCCTGCTGGAAGAGTCAAGGGCAAACCTGAAGGTAAAGGGAATTGAATCAGAATTTTTTGTAAATTATACTCCCAGGCTACTTAGAAAGAAAGTTTTACGGATGTGAGGAAAAAATAACTCCTTGAGCTTGATATCTACAATTTCCGAGACAGCTGGAGAGTGCTTTTATTGTGAATGTGTTTTATGTTTTTACAACTTGTGAGGAGATTCAAAACTTTGATGTAGTTGAACAAAATCAAATCATAGTGGGAATGCTTGCGGAAGGTGCAGGGAGGCCACCGGGGGACTTTGTCAGCGCTGGTGGATCTGTTGGAGAGCGTCCCTACACAGTCTGCACAAAGAGCAGCTTTGCTGGCAGTGAAGCTTCCAAACAAACATCTCTTTCTGATCTCCAGAGGTCTTCTTCTGGATAGGGCTCCCAAGTGTCTTTTGGTAGAATTCCCCAAAACATTGAAGCAGAAAAATCTGTGTTTCTGATGGAGTTTATTCTGTCTCTAAATACCGACAAATTGTCCTTGCCAGCGACACCTTACACCTGAGTTTGGGAAAAAGCATGCATCAAAATGTTCTTTTTCTCTTTTTTTTTTCTGTTTTTTTCATTCTTCAGTAAAGTAAATGAAGGGTATTTACAGTAAAATAAATCACTAGAAGAAGATGCTTTCAGTGCTATAGTACCCAGTTCTCTACCATCAGTATCCACAGGATGATATCCAGATCTAATGTACAAATGTTAATGAAAAAGAGGATCTTAATAAAAGTAGCTTTTTTGTATTTTTTTTTCAAGTTGCAGAGTTATTGCTTTGCAAAAGCCATTAGAAGGCTCCTGTAACTGCATTCTCTGTTGGAGACGGATGTCGAGTCTAAAAATGTTGTCACCTTCAGAATATTGTGAAAGTCAGGGGCAAGTTATTTTAATAAGGCAGTGCTAGAAGTTGTGGGTAGAATCACAATGGAAAAGCAGCATTTTACTTTATGTAGCCGATGCAGTAATCTCAGCTTCTCTGGGGAGATGCTAAGAATTATGTGGCTGGTGAGATTAATGTATTACTAAGGCATTTAACAGCCAGAACAGCTACATTGTTACCTCTCTAATACATTAATAATATTTAACATTTTTGAGTTGTATAACCCATTTTTTTACAGGTTTGTTGTACCCATGCTGCCTTCACTGCGGTCAGCTCCAGCTACCGTGAGATGGAGAAATAGGAAGGCTTTCTTAGGAGTGATTGATTGGGGTGAGATTGGGGCTCCTGCGGGAAACGATGGAAGCTGCCAGGATCGTGCCTTGGAAAATGCCACTGAACAACAGTGCTGTTTTCGTACAGGGAGAGAATTTCTGGTAGGGGAGAGATGTTCCATTGCGCAGGAAGATCCTGATGGTGATTCTTGGGGGAAGGGTTAACAGGAGAGTTGTTTTGTTGCCAACATAAAATTCGGCTTGCATTGATGGCTTCTTCACTTGGAAAGCTCTTTCTTTCTGCAGGGGAAATCACAATAGGTGAGAGCGGGAATAAAAGAGATTTCTTACCCATTCTCCCCTGACTGACCCCAGGCCTCACAATTTATGTCTTGTGCTCTTTTCTCTCCCTTGCTCCATTAGCTGCCCCAACCAACTCTGATGCTAGTAGTTAAGCTGCTTCCAGTTTGGGTTTTTCACAGGCTTTGCTTTAAAGTTTCATCTCACTCATGGAGATTTCCATCCCAGATTCCCCATACTTATTTATTTATGCAGAAAAGCTGCTTCTCAGCAAAAGCACAGACCTGGGCAGGAGGCACAGTGACATGTCTAATGTTTCTACTGTCTAATAGCAGGACTGCTGGAGGGGTCAAGCCAGCACAGCAGAAACAACACACTTCACACAGGGCCCTGGTGATGTAGAGGAGAGCTCTGCTCAGGCTTGGGTTTATTTGCAGTCTCCGATTAACAGCATTACCATCCCGAGTCTCCTGCTGCGTTGTGTCTTGCTTGCCTGTCTGCTCTTAACTGAGACCCAAAGAGCATCGTGTTCTCACACAACCTTGGTAATTATCCCGGCTACCTTGGCTCCTACCTCCCAGCACAAGGCTGCCAATCTCTTTTCTATCTCTGACTTGCCAGACTTGCCTTGTAAGTCCTCTTAATTGGCTTTTTGGGATGACTGAAGTTTACCTATTCTGCCTGGCCAATTTGCTAACAAGGCTCAGCTGCCTTTGCTGGGCCTTGATAGGCTGGAGAAGGATTTTCAGGGCTTGGCTAAGCTCAGAGCCTTTGGAATAGCTGCCAGTAGTACCTGAGGGCTGATGGTGGTGGTTTCACCTCTCCTGTAGGAGACTTGTGCACTTCAAAAAATGGGGATTTTTTTCACTGCAAAAAAGACAGGTGAGTGCTCCTTCTCCATTGCCTAAGCATTCTTTTACCCTTTCCTTCCCTTCTCGCAAAACTACACACCAAGTTGTATATGCCAAGGAAAATAACGAACCTGTATGTGGTATTTTAATCCTACTTTCTATCCGTGTATACAAAGTCAGGTATACTGAAAGTCATGGGATTTATAACACTGTTAAGGCTCTGATAGTTGGCCATATCTATGGCTAATCTTATTTTATCTCTGAGGTCCTCTGTCTCTTGCTGCACTCTGATTTGATTATTTTTTTTATTAATGTCGGGATATCAATCTCTAGGAGGCAGTGTTCTGTCACAATTAGAGTTATTAGATGGTACTGAATATAAAAAGAGGCCATAGTGACTTGATACTTATTTCTTTTTTTTTTTTTTTTCTGTAGCTGTAGACTCATTAGAAGAGCCTCATCCACTTGTGGCAGGCAGGCCAGAGCACACCTCATTAGTGTTTAGTATGAGAAAATCCTGGCATGCAGCACCAAAGGTTAGTTACAGATGTATTTCATGATAGATCTAAAGCTCTTTATTTTAACACTTGCTCTAAAGTAAAGCTACTGAACCATGGCTCTGTATTGCAGTACATTAAAATGCAATGATGATTACCCTTGTTATGAAAACATCTCCTCATAGCTCTTGCAATACTTGCTTCAAAAACGTATTAAGGGGGAGTACGCTTAGGATGCAATCCCCAGGAGCGGGGGTGAAGGCTCAGGTAGCAAAAGTGTGCTTGTGGACAGGAGAGGTGGTGAAGAGATGTCCTTCCCTGTCTGAATCCTACTGCTGTTGTCCATCAGAAAAGTTCTAATTCACCACTTGCCAGTCAGGGGTTTCCTATAGTCCTCCCTGGAAACAGCACTTGGTGAGTTTCAGTGGTCCCCATTTGTCTTATGCAGATCGGGTATAGGATTGACCCAGGTGCACATTTACCTGGTACTTCCTCACACAGAATTTCTGCTTTTAGTAGTTTTGAGGTAACAAAGTGAAAGGTGTTTTAGCTGAAAACAGAACTCATTAAAAGTTAGGTTTGTATTTCCAGCCTGGCCGTGCACACGGAGGGAAAAATAGTTCTTGTGCGTAATATGTAACCCACGGGATTTGGTTTGAAGAGCTGTATTAGCCTGGAGACAAAAGAGGGAAGCCTTAATTAGAAATAAAACAAGCAGGCTTTCAACCACCCTGAACTTAGTGGGATACAGAAGAGGCCTTGCAGTAAGAAAACTCCTTGATCAACCAAGTTTCCACAACTACCACTGCCTAGAAAGGCTGTTATATTGAGTAAGAGAACAAAAATAGGATTTGTCTCCCCATCCCAAGCAGCGGTAAGGTTTTCTGAAATGCGGTTCTTAGCAGGGGACAGCAGTTTGATATGGATCAACATCTGATCCTTACAATGCAGAGGAAAACTTTGCTGAGGTATGTATGTCTTACAGTTTGTTGTTTGTTCGTAGCCTGCAGGAGGCACATGAGCAGAAAACCAGTCAGTTGGGTAATCATGGTAATTAAAAGAGATGTAAACTTTCAAAGTAGCTGACACTTAGTCATTACACCAAGCTGCCATGCTTGACTGAGCTAACATTAATTCCGATATCCCATTATATCTAGCTGATATCAGTTTGAAAGATAGCTGTAGTGTTTCTTTAGCAACTTGCAGCTACAGTCATAAAAGCATTGATTGCAGTGCACATTTGACAGATATGAGATGTATTTAAGAGAAATTGGGCCATAGATATCCTTTGTCTTGAACTGCTTATTGCCATATGGATTCCAGATACATCGTTCTGGATTTCACTGGTAAGGTCCTGAGGAATCTACCCGAGAGGTACAAGATTGAGGAAACACCTTCTTTTGGCCTACATTCTTTGTTTCTTAGCATAGATCTCTCTGATTTTCTTACCTGACTACAGGAGGTGATGGAGAATAGGAGAAAAATGAGGTTTTTTAGCCAGCTTCACCATTTTCTTTGAGCGTTCACCACATGCTAAGTTATAGACCTCAGCCAAAGTGAAGTCTTCTAATTGACTTCAGCAGCCTTTGATGGAGGGGCTGAGCACTGAAGTTTTCTATTCCTTGGGAATTATCTACATATTTAAGAGTTATTTTATCATGTCTTTCTTTCTGGCATCAAATTGATTTCCCACTAGTGAATTATTATTTTTAAGATCTTGTTAGATTTCATTAGATACTAAAACCCCAGACAGTGGAAGCTGCTGGGAGCCTTAAGGGAGCTATGGAGAAGTTCTCACTTAGAAGACTTCATGGCAGTGGCAAGCAGGCTTGCTCCCAGCAGACTTCATTCTTACAGGTGGCTAGAGCACATGAAGTTTCTTTGTTCAACCCTTAAATGATTTCTATTTTCCTTTCCTAACTATCCCACCCCTTGCTATCTTGTAAGCTCAAATAAGATTTTTCTTAGGCAATCCATTCCCAATTTATTCATTTCTGCATGTAGTTTTGAATCAGTTCATGTGCCCACACTGAAACATAAGGAAAATGCTGGCAATTGCCCTAAGATAGGAAAAAATAAGAAAAAGATTTTCAGTTCCCTTAAAAGAAATTAAAAATCTAGCAACTTGAAAAACCCAATAAGCTTAATTACTTCTATCTCTTTCTTTAAAATAATGTGCTAGCTTATAGCGTGGCAGGAAAAAAATCAGGCACAGGCCCACAAACTTGCATGAGAAATAGGAATAGTGAAATGAAATGGCAAAAGAATTATTCATAGATTTATTTCTCTGTGTTTGGCAAAAAAAATTGTGACTCTGAGGGCTTTTGCAGAGACAGGCTTGCTGGCATTATGAAAAAAAGGCCAAAGTTCAACTCTATCTAAAGATTCAAAAGCTGTCATCAGATGAATGTATGCCTTACAGTGTAGCTTGCAAAAATCGTTTCTCAGCTAATATCCTCAAGGACAAGATAGAGTTTGATTTGGCTCTTCCAGGAGGTATTCTTGACTGCTTTGGAAAGCAATATTTCAAAATGGGGGCAAGGGAGGGAGGGTGGTGTGGAGTTTTATTTTTAAAGCTCTGCAAATCACGACATCAATCAGCCGTGAGGATGGAGACTCTCTTTCTTTATAATATGAATCTTGAATCTTCTATTTTATGCCTAATTGGGAATTGTTTTAATGAGTTTATGAAAATCAGTCTGCCTTCCAAAATGTTTCAGGAGTTCTTTTTGTTTGGGTAAGTGCCACCTTCTGTTTGCTGGTTTCTACACAGCAATGTAGAGGGGTTTTGGACTTTTTTTTTTCTTGTTTGTCAACTTTTGTATTTTTTTCATATGTGGATAGACCCTTAATACTGTGCAAATAGATTGGCTTGAAAATCTTATCAAAAACTGCATAGAAAGAGGACAGAGACAAAAATCTAGTGGCTAGGTGTTCCTATACTGAACCATTGTGGAGACCAGCAATTTTCTTATTTTTTTTTTCTCTCCCCAAAGCTGATTAACAAAGAAAATGAAAATGGTAAATAAATGTTCATGCTAGTTTATTTAAAGAGGTGCACAGGTTTTGGCATGCATCCCACAGGTTATTTAATAAGATTTGTGCACAAGGCTCCCACACAGTGCTTACCCCCTGACGGGCAAATATGCATGCTACATGGCTACTTTATACACAAGAGTCTAAGAAGCGTAATTCCTATTTCTTTATTCAGTCAGCAGTGTCATTATTACTACTAAAGAAAGAGATTTAACATCTTGAAAAGCCCCACTCTTCCCCCCACAGCCCTAGCCTGGTATCAGTAGCTCCAATGAATCTCACATGAGGAATTTTTGATGGAGAAGTACCTGCTTAAAAACTTCTCAGGAAAAGGCTTACAGAATTGCTTTTGCACAGGAGACCCTACAAGCACCATTAAAGTAAGAAGCAGACACCACAGGTCAGAGTTTACTTTATTTTGTTCTTGGTCTGATGGGAGATTTGGTCAGAAGGAAAATTCACAGTGTGCTGGTAGTTGACTTCATTCATTAAGCAAAGTCTTAAAAAGGCCAGGGTTCCAGCTGACCTGTGCTTGGCTAAAAAAAAGGGAAGAGATCCTGTGAATTTGAAGTGTATTACAGCATTGCCTTGCAGATTAAACAAAACCAGGGGCAGGATTTGAGCACAGACATAAATGGCTGCTGATACTGGGAGGGCAGTTTTCAGGGGCAGTGGCACCCATTTGTGTGCCTACATTTATCACCTTGAATGCGTCTACGAGTCCCCTTGCTTGGTTTGCTCCTGTAGCTGATAATTTTACATTTAAAAAAAAAAAAAAGGTGATGTATAACTGGTTGTTTTGCATCAACTGGAGAAAGCCATTTTTCTCCAATTGTTTTGGCCTTTAATGTGTAGTGGAAAGTGTATCTCATAGCTGCAGTGTCTGGAAGATACATCCAGTGTATGCACCTGAGCTTAAGCACAGGGAATCTGAAAGAGCAGGTCCTGTACAGGAGTCATTTTAACCAGTTAACATACAGGTGTACTGTTATATCAGGACTGGCCAAGCCAAATATGCAGAGCTATTATTTATAACGTCAAATGCAGAAATAGCATGCAGCTGAAAGGAAAGAGCAGGAGAAAATTCTTCTTTTCTTCACATATGTCAGTATAGTCTACAATGACACAAATCAACATTGATTTTTTCCATCTCTTTACTGAAGTGGATTTTGTCTGCTTTTTGGTAAGGTGTGGAAATTCCTAAATGTTCAAGGGCGTAAATTAGCATGGAAAGCATGTCTGTAAGAAAATGAAGCATGTGTTTTTAATGGCTCTGTTTCCTATAGGAACTTGAAATTGTATTTGTTTCAGTTAGAAACACTTCTGTGTGCTCTATTCTGGAAGCGCTGTGTATCAAGCGCATCCATGGAATTGAGCTGGTTTCACCTCTAGTCCTGCCTTTGTCAAATTAACTCAGACTGTGGTTTCCCCAGTCCCTGGAGCTGTGTTTCTGCCCCTCTATCACCAGGCTTGCCCCAGGCATGAGCTTGCAGGAGTGTCAAGCCTGCAGTGCTATTGGTTAAAGAAAAAAAAAAAAACAAACAAGAGCACTCTGCATCCAGCTCAAAGATGATGAAAGTTACTGAGAAGGAGAAAAATTGTAACTTGGCAAGGCATTTTTTTACAGCCATTTCTCCGAGTGCAGCTTCACCTTATTGGTTGAAAGGATGTTTGCCCTCCAGATCCTGGTGCTTTTGTCATTTAGAGAGAGATGAGAAACAGGTTTTATAAAACTGTATAATTTGAACAAAGATAAAATCAACTATTAAAAAAATGCAACCTTAAAGATGTGGGAATCTTTCATTTAGTGTCCTGTGTAATGATACTGGGCCGATAGATGTAATTGTTTATCACTCTTTAATGTGATCGATGGGGTAGCTAACCACAGTTCTCTCTTTCAATACCATTGATTGTAACAGCTCTGACTGACAGTTGCTCCGTGTACATTACAGCTGTAGCAACAATTAACATGACTTCTGAATGGCTGGGGAGATTTAGGCTCAAAGGATGCTATTCGTCAGTGATTTAGAGCCCTTACGGTATTCCTGAGGCTACGTGGAATGTAGATCAATGGAGAAGTTGGCCTAGGTGATGAGCCAGTCCATTATAGAGAAACATTTCCATTTTGGTGTATTTACAGTATAATGCACTTAGCTCCTCCGGTATTACCTCTAAAGTGAAGTAGGGGTGCAATGTTGGGATTGAAAACTAATCAAGTCTATTTGTTCTTTGAAGACATTAACGTACAAAGTTATTGCTTGCCTTTTTCATAGTGTTTGAGTAGGCACAGTTGCACAAACATCAGAAATCCAGTCCTACCAAGCTCCCTTTTGTCTGACACCAGTTTGTTGCATGCACCTTATTTCTATACGCTGTGCTTTGCTTACTTACCCTTGGAGGATTATTCACATGAGTGAGCTGCGAACACTCCTGTCCAGACTGCTGTCCTTCAGCAGAAAGATCCTGAGACACACCATGGTGATCCTGAGACAGACCATGGACCACTTACGTTCACTTTGAGCAATTTCAATTTGTAGTTGGGCAAAGGGCTCTCAGTGGGTCTGCCCAGTGGGAGGGTGTTGCAAACAGCTGGTTTTACAGCAGTGCTCACCCTGCGATACAGGCACTGGGGCAGGAGTTCGATGTTTGCAGATGACTGAAGAGGCTTCATTGTGTTGTGGGCCAACCCTGATCCAGATCTGGGAGCAAGTGGGGTGAGTCAATTTCTGCTTCCCCAAGGATCACAGAGCAGAGCTGCATTCTTGCTGCTTAAAAGTTTATTCCTTGGGTGTTTTGTTTTTTCTTTGATGATGAGTATAAAGAGTGGTAGTTAATCTCCTGTCAAGATGAAGCAACCGTTACACCCTCTCAAGCCCTGACCGTTAACCAAGCTGAATGAATTGATGGTAGTGCTTCAGTTGTTTATCAGCACCTGTTAGGTTTCTTCTCAGCCTATGCACGATGCTTATCTGGATTGGTATGGGGGTCTACTAAATAATTCGTTAACGCTTCAGGTTATTGAAAGACCACCTTGAAATACTTTTAAATTATGTTTGTAGGAGTTGTTCCAGAAAAAATTGACTATAGGTGTTTTGAAAAAAAAAATATCCCCCTCTCACCCTATCCAGTGTAATTGGTTTCTGTGCACTGGACAAATTGAACCGATCATAGTGTTATGATGCCACTGGGTGACAGGCTGGTTGTGAAGGATTGTCCATGCACAGCACTGCCTGGTTCGTGCAGCCTACGTACCCTTCCACTGGTATGATGCCTTTCTTCTGCATTTTCAACAGGGCTGCAGGTTTCTCACTGCAAAGCTTTACAGTGTGTCCCCTCCCTGAATGCTGGGAGATGCAGGACTTGCACCACATGCAGCTGTTACAAGCTGTAGTAAGGGGAAAAATGGCTTAGATCTTGTTGGTGCTGTTGCCATCAGTCTTGGCTGATAATAGAACAAATAATGAAAAGTAGATTCTCCTGCACCAATGTAAGGCCAATGTAATCATGATTTCTTTTTACTGTTTGCCTTTTCAAAGCTGGTCTGTGTCAAAGTTAGAGCCTTGGTATTGAGTGGCCCAGAGCATGAAAAAGCAGCTGTCCTACATCAAATAAGTTTTGTGTTGGTTTTTTTTTTTGGTCCTCTTACCTTCTCAAATCACTAATCACAGGCACAGTGATGAAATCTGCCCTCGGCTGTATCTATAAACTCCCACTGACTTGTAGTGAGAGATTATACGGTGGGACCTGAGGCTAGAGGTTTTACCTCAGTTTTATTTTTTATTCTGCAAAAAACCAAAACAAGGGACTAGTCAGAGCACAGAACTGGGAATTAAAGGCCCCCAAATATTTATGTGCACCTCCAGCTTGAAAACAGGTTGTTTTCTTACTTGATGTTGGTGCCTCACATGCTGGTAGCCTTATTAACAAGCTGATGCGATCTCCACTGCTGAATAACTGAGCAAATTAGGATATTGCTACATATGTGTTACTTGAAGGACATGCTTCAGCTGGGATTTCCTTCAGCATCCTGTATCTTTGAAAACCTAATGAAACTGCTTTGTATTTAGTGCTTGTGATGGTGCTTCTGACCTTCTGCGCTTCCTCTCCCTTCTTGGATGCAGCACCTGCATTTTGGACAGACTTGCCATGCATGTAAATCACTGTAAGTGGTGAAATGACTTTTCCTTGATTTGACAGAGCGTGCTAAGTATCGTGCTTTTGTTCCCCACACTACTGAATATAAGAGTTGGCTAACTATACATACTGTGAGAGCTATTGTATCACGCTGTTAAAACCTAAGGAGCTTTATATTGGACTTTCATGCTAAATAACTTTAAAGGTACCGCCTGGTGTTTTTATATAAATTATAAATGTTTTAAAAATACATCAGAAAAAATACTTTAATGGCACAGTTTCCCACTGCGGAGTCTCACGCTACGTAAACTTTCGATTACGGCTATTTATCCCTTCCCCCACCAATGACAGTATGTTTTGCAGGATTCAATTATAGCTATTTATTCAGCTGGAGTAGAAGATTTATTTAGATATTTGGTCTTTGGAGCATTCATCTTTATTCTGTAGGTTTGGTAGGAAACACCCACAAACATGATTTCTGCTGCAGTTCCTCAGATAGTGGTTGTTTGTGAAACTTGGCATAAAGACCATCATAAAATAAAATCACCTGCAGTTTCAGAGAGGAACATGGAGTTTTCTGTGAGTTTGATCTTGCTCAGTTTTATCGGGAGCTGTGAAATGAGCGGCTCTGGTATTCAGAACTGCACGAATATTGGGAGTGCAGACCTGCAGCAGATCTGAAAGGTTGGTTTCAGAGGTTTTCCTACTCAAACAGAAGCCCAGTGGTTGATGCATCTGCTGAAGGCTCCCCCATAAATTAGTAAGCTGTAGTAACAACATGGGGAGTCAGCTGAACCCCTGTGACTGCCTGCAGTCTTTGTGGTGAGCACAAGGTAACACAACTTCCCCTAAGAGCCCTAAGTTTCTCTCAGGTGTAAGAGAAGGTGCCTTATCTTGCACACCTAGATGGTTAGTGCGCCTTTGCTACCTTGGTGTAACTTGTTAGGCCATAGTAACTCGACTGTAAGTCTAAAATGCAAGTCACTGGTGCTCCTCGACAAAGAAAGAAATATCCCAGGGTGATGGAGTGTTTGTCCTGTTTCCCTTTTATGTGGGGGATTCACTTGTTATCCCTCTGCTAAGGATTGTTTCAGAGCTGTCTCTGCTAACTCCTAGGACAAGGGAAGATGAAACCCTTCCTGCTGCAGGCAATGGTGGTGAGCAAACCCTTTGCCACGCACGGCTCCGCATGCGGATGAGGGTGAGCAGTAATGCTTCTCACCTCCCCGCCGGCACGAGGGAGTGTTTTATATGTGTGTTTCTGTATTGAGCTGCGCTGCCCTGGAGTGAACATTCACGTTGGCACCTCTGAAAACGGCAGAGAGAAAACCAGGTTGACAAAATGCACTTGGTGTTTCTCGTAGGTGATATATAACAGGCTGTGCCAATAAGGGTAGCACAGGGATGATGCTCTCCTGCAAGAGAGGCTGTTCAGTCTTCTCCCTCATAAACAGGACTGAAGCACTGCCCACAGGGTAAAAGTTACCATCTTAACTATTTTACCTAGGCAATCTTTCTTCCTCTACTTTTCTGCTTTCCTTATTAACATTGATTTCAGGATAATCCTTTGCACCCCTTCTAATGAATATATTATCTTTCATACAAAAGTTGTCTTGTGTGCTGGGGTTAGGTATATTCAGTCATCAGCAATCAGTAATGGAGCTTCAGCAGTTGAAGGGGGTGCTTTGATCCATCATTTCCAATGCGGTCCACAGCCTCGAGGTGGAATTTGGCTGGCGGTGAAGCTAAATCATTCCTATACTGCTGGATTTGGTGGTGAGGTCAGTGGTGACTGGTGATGAAACTGGAGGGCAGAGAAAGGCCTACTCCCCAGTATTTGTATATCGCTGGCCTAGATGGTCTTGTGAATTGAAAAATAAAGGAGATCCAGCAAGGCAGCTGGGCATTTGATTCCAAATAAAGGTTTTTCCTAGAATAGGTAGTTATTTTCTGTACATAACTCTTGTGACTATCAGCTGTGCGTGGGCTACACTACAGGTCAAAGTATTGTTTTTGATGGCCTTGAAACTGCTTCCTGGATTGAGATAATATCTGCAAATGATGAATTGTAACTGTTGATATGGGAAAGCTGTTTTGCAATCTAGTACAGCAAAAGTAAATTAAAACAGTGACCACAGAACTTGCAAATGTAACAGTCCTGCAAATATTATTTCTCTTTGCCTTCCTATTTATTCATACATTTGTAAATGCCAAAATGTCTTTTATCTGCCCTTTCTCAAGGGCAGTTCCCTAGTGTCAGAGTAATTGAAAATTAAGAATTTACAGTATCGTAATTAAATTCTACCCTTTGAACTCTTGTAGACTGTAGCTGCATATTAACAACATCCCACTCAGATCATGAGTGGCAAGAAGTATTTTGAACACCAACTGCTGCAAGATAACATAACAAGCTCTGACAGCTCCCTAATTACCAGACTACCCACTAGTTAAAAACTCTTTAATATTGTAGCAATTCTCTTCTTTGCACATAAGTCAAAAGGTATAACTAATTTGTCCTTTAATTGATATCTATATTGCTGTTTAAATAAAGGGCACATACTCCCCCAATATGCTTAAGCATTAATTTGTCACCTATGAACTGAATTTGGAAAATAATTGGAATGACTGTAAAGGCTCCTTTCATTGATTTTTATTACTTTCACCAGGAAACGTTTACCTCCAATTTGATCATTAGTCATGTTAAGTGATCAGCAAGTCATGTAAAGTGATCCTAGGCAAAGCTGAAGTTCAAATGCTTTTGTACATGTAAAAGATTCCCACTGTGCCGTGTCCCAGTGCTTGTAGTTGTGTTGCAAAATAATAAATAATTAGGCCTAAAACAGAGGTTGTAGAGCCACAATGTGGGCAGGCCTACCACCTGAACAGCAGCAGAGGGAACAAAGCCCTGCCTGCAGCACGACACCCCATTTCTAGTTTACAAAGCCAGCAAGATTATACTGGAGGCTCATTAGCAGTTTGCTCCCCACGCCAAGGAGTGGGTGATGGCCCTGTTGAGTTCAGCTACTCCAAACCCCACTGAAACTAGTCTCCTGCCCAATACTCATTGCCATATCTCTGCTTTTCCTGTCGGTGGCTACAATTTTAGTAAAAAGGAGGTTCTGGTGGCTTGCCAGTTTGGAATAAAGAGCAGGAAAGTGATATGGAAGCTACTGTAACTTGATTTTCAGCACAGAGACAAAAAGTGAATTCTGGAGGGGTCTGAAGGTGGAAGAGGGTAAAAACTGCTCTTAGCAGTGTAGTTATCTCCAGGAGAGGTGAGGACATCCGGAAGATGCGACCAGGACTGCTGTGCAGCCTCTCTGAAGGAGGCAGCTTGTGGAGATAAATGCATGTGTCTTGCCTGAAACGCTGCTGGAGAAATGCACGTCTCTCCCAGGGCTACTAATGAATATGCTGCAGGTTTCTGAACAACTTCTGGCTTTGTGTTCTTCGGCACTTTGTGATCCTGCCACGATTGAAGTTTTTCCTTAGATTGCAGCTAGAGGAGGTGGGAGACCATTAATAAGGCTGTTTTTTGGGACATTCCTCATGCTGTGTAAATACCTCTCAGAGAACATACTATTGGCAAAGATGGTAAACACTGGTTTCCTTTATGCTTTTCTCTTTTGTTCAATGCCTGGTATGAATTCAATAAAAATGTTGCTTTCAGTGCATGTAAATACAATGTGATGTTTTGATGATGACTAAGATTACCTGCATTATTAAGGTAGCTAAAAATGCAGGCAAGTGCCTCTGAGTGCATTACATCAAGGCTTCAGCAAGAGCAAAGATTCAAATGAACACACATGTACTAGGTGTACCTTAGGTTGCTGACTTTAAAAACTTTAAAACCGCTTCTTCCATCTTCTCTGACTTTTATGATACAGAAAATGGACTCAATTGTTTATCTGAATCTTCTCCCTTCAATACCATATTCTTTGCATTCATTCTTTTAATATATCATCAGTGCATTTAAATGACTCATGTTCAGGCAGTGACTGGCACAACAGATCTATGCTCTTACAGTACGCATGGAGGTTCTCTGAAGCACAAAAAAAGGGCTCAAAATGTTTTTCAAAACTTTTTTTCATGCTTCAGTTTCTCAAAATGGCAGGGCAGAATATTATTGATCTAGCTAAGAAAGGCCTCTCTGTAGCAGAAAAATAACAGGTTACCCAGAACAAGAATATGGTGACCTGTGTATAAGTTATTCCAGAGAATCAGTAGTTAAAACTTTAAATTATTTTGGCTATCATTTTTTCTTCGTAAGGAATTTCTGGGTCATGCTTGTAATTCTGGACAAAGCAGAGTCTGAGCTGACTGCAATTCAGGACTGCAGCAATGAGGAAAAGTCTAGTTGATAAGAGGAACAGCTGATGAGAAAGGGGGGGGAAGTAGCATTGTGGCTGTATGTAACATCTGTCATTAAAATATATTTTAATGAGCTGCATTGCTAGAAAGGAATGCCCTCGTATGCTTGCTTTTCCATTGGAAGAGACAGAAAATATCAGCATAATGTAGCAGGAGAATGTCTGGTAATCTTTGAGATTTTGATAAACATTTACTTACACTGAACAACCAGAAAGTCCCCAAAATTTGTGAGTGAGTTGAAAGCTGAAATACAGATCTGTAACAGAGTTATATGCTCATATTCTCTGATGAATGTTATCCCAAAGTGGGACTGAATATAGACACACACATGACTGTTATGTACAGTATATTTTATTTAATGTGTGCATGGGGGGCCAGTTTACTGGTCTGGTTACACAAAATCTCATTAAAGTCATCTCCATGTCTTCCAAAAGAAGGAATATTTCTGTATAGTCTGTGACAGAAAGTTTATATTCACATGGTTTTCCCACTACTTCTGTATTTGATTTGGACCCTTTCCAAGTCCCTTTCCTTCTATATGCCACCATGGGTTATGTGAAACATATATTGTCTTAACAACTTTGTGGGGTGACAAGTTGGTCATGGTCCATCTCATCAGAACAAAACTAGTAGAACCAGATGGAGGGAGAGGAGTGAGGAGGTACCACCAGTTTAATGAAAATCCCAATTCTGTCTGCTTTTCTACAACTACCTGGCTTTTTGTATCAACTGCTGAAATATGCTGTAATCATATAAAAGGTACCCCTAGACAGAAATCTATTTTTTGTTCCTCTTCTTCTTTGTATTAAGTGAGCTCTTTTGCAATGTTACTTTTTATAGCCTATAATCATGGTAATTATGTTTTGTTGAATCTTTCACAGTAGTCTAACATTTAGTAACATTTATCTCACTGTGCTGGGACTTGAAATCTTCCCTGCCATCAGATGCTAATACGGTTATGTTATTGTGGCAATATGGGAGCTAAGCCTAAGTACAGTTGTTACTTGTTACCGTTGTTACCTTTGGCAATTTACTTCTGGTTATTATGAGTAGCTGAAATCAGAAGGTCAGTGTTAAGCAAACCGTGAAGAAGATATAAGCAATAGACTTGTTTAAATGTCCACGCAAAGCACATAGTTGTGGGGATCTCCAACGCATTGGTTAGCACCCAGCAATCAACAGGGCTTGCTTTCAGCATTGTGCTCATTGCAATGATTATTTCTTGTTGAAGAACCCCTCGTGTGCTTCTTCAACAGAATGCATGTGTCCAAAGCTAACTCAACCAGATAAATTCTCCTAAATGCTAATATTAATACAGTCTTGCCAGCTTATTTCTATAAATGCTGAACTATATAGTATCCTAGTATCATCAGATCAATATAAGGAGGTAGCTCAAAGGAAAGAAGTTTAGAAAATTAATACAGTAGTTTCTGTAACATACTCTGGGAAAGGGAAATGCGTATCCCTTTCTCTCCCTGTCATCTGCTCACTTGCTCTCCCACTTTATGACTGGTATTGCACTCTGTGCTGTAAACAATCACCATTAAACTCAATTGAGGCACTTCAAGACAACAGCAGAACTTACACCAACTGTTTATTTCTCGTTATGTTCCTCCAGCCTGGCCTGCTGTCATCATTCCAAGGCAAGATTCTCAGCTGGCAAAAATCAGCTGAGTAAATTTGTGTCACTTAGGATGTACCCCGTAATAAATATGCCTTTATAAAATGTTTATCAGGTTGTCAGGTGCTTGAGCTGGTTGTTCAGAGGTCACAAATCCTGTATTGTCAGTGGGAGAGGTATGATCTGCTCCAGACCGTGTCCGCTACTCATAGCTCAGTAAGTTACAGCATGGACCTTAACGTCTTTATGTTCACATCAAGCTGGAATAAGATTGATCAAATGACTTATATTTAACTAAAAGCATTGGTGCTTCTTCTTTTTCTCTTGCTTGTACAACCCTTTCTCAGATGCTCATTAGCCAGGAAATGTAGTCACTACAGTCTCTGCCCTAAGGCGAATCCTGTGATATACCCTGCACACTTAACAGAGAGAGATTGCTGCAGCGGGAGAGTAAAGGCAGAGATGATACTTCTGCCTTAAATAGGATGACACAACAATGGTTCAGAACTGTATGATTTTGAGCTTTTACAGGTTTTGTGTGACAGAACTGAAAGCCTTTGAAGTCATATATCTGTATTTGCATGTGGACCCAACAGGTCCATGGGGGAGTGGCCAGAGGCAGGAGGGGTGGCAGGAGTTGCCCACACAGGAGGGGTGGTCAGGGCCTCCTCTTTGCCTTGCAGAATAGGACCAATTTATACTCATAGCAGCACAAATGCTCACAGAGGGCTGACCTGACATCTTCTGTAATTCTAAATTATTTTTAAACTGCTGTAAAAGCAGATGGGTTTCAATGAAGGCAGGTTGCCACGGGTGGCATACGGTGTGTCATGAGTATCTAATTCTGAGAACCAGAAAGGAGTGTCTCATCACCTTTTGCGGCTCCTTCCAGGCATCAATTGGCATCTTTTCACAGAGAAGTTCCCCTTCCTCCAGGTTTTCTTGCTCTTGTCATCCTTTCTCTCTGGAGACAGCAACACTTGCCCCTGTAGGGGTTTGGTTTCGACTCAAAGAGGAGAGGGAAAGCAAACTTCACATACCCTGAAGCTACCATAGGGAGCATGGCAATTCGTAACATACTGGCAGCAAGATGATCTTTGCAGTAGAGCTCTAAGGAAACACAGCAGAGCGAGCATCGAGATGTGGTGAAACCATAGCAGATATTTTTTTTCCTTTTTTTTTTTTTTTTTTTTTGTAAGGACATCATTCAGGTGACCTTGTTGCTGCTGCTTTCAGGAAGATGCCCTGCAAAACGCAACTTCTTTCCTCTAGAAGATCTGGCTTAGCACCAGATCTCCTAGTGCTCTGTTCGCCAAGAGAGTCCTCATGCCTCCAAACTTCAAAAAAGAACAGTATGTGCAGCATCCGATTGCAGAGCTTTGTGCTGTAACACACTTGTAATATAAGAAAAGTTGTTATTGATTAGTAGTGCTATTAGAGTTTCTTTGCCCTCTCACCACTCTGCTTCAATGCCTCTGACAAGCAATTGGCTCTCAGGTCCCAGAGCAGAAACAAGAAAGACAAATCCAATAAAGGATTTAAGCATCACTGTAAGAATTGGGGAAAATTCAGGTTCCTGTGTCTGAAATTGCAACTCTGAAAGCTCATCCAGCTACCCGCTTCTAGGGATACCTAAATGCTTTGGTTTAACAGCATGTCTTGAGTGATTGGATAAAAATGTGCCAGTGCTTCTGGAAGCAAGGTTCAGGATCCAGGGCTTCTACTTTTCCAGAGGTAGTTATCAGCTTTCTTGTTATCTCTGCTACCCAGCAACACGGGGTTGCTCTGCCCATCATTTAGTGACCAGGGTGTTCAGCAGAGGTGGATGATGAGGACATCTGTGTCTCTGCTGGTTAAATACTTTAGCTACAAAACTTCTGCCTAATAAAAAAAAAAGCTCCAGCACCACACTTTAAAAGCTAAAGGACTTCTCAGAGCCCGTGTTTTGAAAGAAAGGCTTTCAATGCATCTGTTCAGAGAGGGTCTTGGGTGGAAATGAGCTGGGAGTAGGGTATTTGGTGAGTGGGGGTTAAGTCCCACATTTGCTGATGGTTAGCTAGATAAGAGTGATGATGTCAATTGCTCGGTGCTCCAAGTATGGGATGCTTCATACTCATTTGGAGGCGCTGTGTAAGTGTAGGAGTTGTGGCACCAACTAGATCTGCTCAGAAAATAAAAATATTCTTCTTGTGTTTTATCTGTTCAAGAAATTCTTCTTTGTTTCATGCTTTCTAACTATACTTTTGAAAATACCTGAAAAACATCAACTACATAGCAGTGAAGGACAAATGTGAGTTGTAACATCAGCTGTAATTATTTGCTTGTTTTGCTTGAAATGCCATTTTTAGCTAGTTTCACACATTATACAAATGCCTTCCATGCCAAATCACCCATGGAACGTACAAATCATCTCAATTGTTAAATTCATTAACCTAACAAACTGTGGACTAAAAGCCACATTTAAAGCATGCGTCCTAAATAGTATTCTCATTATGTGGAATCAGATTAGTCCCTAATCAAATTTGACTTGGAGCTTGGAGCAAAAGGTAATGGAGTATGACCCCTGATGTAAAACAAGGATAGGTGAAGTAAGTATCTAGCACCATGATACCTCCATTTTGTGCTGTGCCAACTAATTCCATCCTTTCTGAGCATTTTCATCGTTTTGTAAACACATTTGTACTTTTTTATCTCCTTACCTCAGCATCTTGCACGCACATGACATCTGCTAAGATATTTGCAGATATTCTTCCCAGCAGCTTGATGGTTTTGGACATTCATGTCACTGATGTAACTTTAATAGCATGGACCAATAATAATTATCAAGTCTATTATTGTTGTGCCAACAGGCTGGGCATTGATGGGACACCACGGTTTGAGACACAGCACAGACAGAACAGGAGAAAGTCTCTGCTTCAAACAGTTTGCTGTATAAATAGAAAAGGCAGGAGGGGGTAGGACATGCAAAGAGAAGTGGAAAAAAAAAAAAGCCTAAATGGAGACAAATATCACAGCCAATTACTTCTATCCCAGAAAACTTTAGAGAGGTCAAGAGAGAGGAAGGACTGAGACTGATTATAGTCATACTATGCATCTGGACAATGGATTTTCTCCAGACGTTTTCAGGCATGTCTTAAAGACATTCCTTAAGATTTAGAGAAGTGTTTCACCCCTTCAGCAGCTTAAGTTAGCTGGTGTAAGCCCCTTTTCCCCATTTTTTGAGCAGTTGGGACTCCAGTGTCCACCACCAGCACCAGCCTGGTTTTAGGGAAGACCATAATGGTAGAAGAGGTGTGTTTTCCCCACCTCCTACAGACTGGGCTCAGTAAACTGACTCTGGCATGTGGTGGGGCCGTGCTTGCTTGCCTGTTTTCCTTCCAGCTGAAACAAGAGCATTCAAGGGGGCAGGGAATAGTGCCCACTAGGTCCCCTAGTTAGCCCACTGGGATGTCCTCTTTATTTCATGCAGGAATATTCAGTGTGTATTTAAAACGTCAACACCCATCTTATAGCTATTGTAAAGTACCTGTATGCAAAAGATTGGGTTTTGTTGAAGTTTTCTGGGGCTTTAAATCCTTCCTTTTTGAAAAACTGTTTTTTCTTTTTCACTGGGTGCTTTCTTACAGCATCCTTTGAAACTGTCGCATTTCATGCACTGCCAAAGGTAGTTCTTTCATTTGCTAGCTCCCTGTTGGCTAATTAAAGCTGTAGCTGTGCATGTGATAAATGAGTTTCATGAAACCATTGGTTTAGCTCTTTGGTTGTGTATTGGTAGCAAGAAGGAGGAATGGACTGCATCTACAAAGAAAAGTAGCAAAAATAGTTAATAAATTAAAAAAACAAAACCCCATCCTTATGATACTTAGAAACTCCAAAGAACTGTCAGTTTTTTGGAAAGCAATAGACAAATACTTTTAAAAGTATGGTCAAGGACATGAGGTGAGGTTACCGCAAAGCAATTTAGCAGATAAGAGCGTGTGTGATGGTGCTGAGGTCATTGCAAGCCTTCTCGTGTGCTGTTAGCAGGTGGGTTTGTAATAGAGTCTTAGATACCTAATATTTGTTGCTGTCCGTCTGCGGCATTTAACGCTCTATCCTATGCACACTGTCCTGCAGGAGGGTAATATACTGTTCCTTATTCTCCCTACTTGCTGCAATCAACTTGACTGACAGTGTAAATTGTCTGTTTAGGAATTTGCAAGACCTCATTCTTTTCCCCTTTTTTTGTGTGTGGGGTTTTTTTTAATTATTATTTATTTTTTGTTTTTTCATATAACATCGATAACTTGGTTATATAAACAAATGCTTTCAAAAACTGTTCTGGAGGCAGCTTGCGTTATTTAATGAGATCTGCAGTTTCAGTACAAGGTAATAGCTGCGTCGTGTGATTCCAAAAGTCTCAGTGTGGTGTTTGGTGGCTTTGGGTGTGTGGCAGCCATCGCAAAGCCATCAATAGTCATCTGGTGCAGACAGCAGCCTTTGCTAATGAAAGGGTAAGAAATCAGTACAAATTCCAACAATTTTTTCGTAACTTGCACCTAAAGCTAAGACCATTTTTAAGTCTTTCCACACAGAATTAAAAAAGTTATCCATTTGCTTTTCCTCTTTACAAGCCATTTCTTTTATTCAATCTTCTCAAAAAAATTGGAGGATAAAAAAAGCTACTCAAACCAGACTCTTCAGACAGATCCAGTAAATGAATGGGATAGCTGGCTTTCTTATGATTCTTCTTTTTAAGCTACAGAAGTTTTAGATTTTTAACTTTTTTGCCCTTTTAAGTAAATGGGAGTTTTGATTTTGACTTCAATAAGGTCTGTCTTTCTCCTTCTAGATGAAAATGTGGGTAGATAATTTGAACTGTATGAGAACTTTTCTGTCTGCTAAAATAAAAGAACCGATGTCTGCCAGTTTAGCAATTACCCACAAGTAGTCTTTGTGGCGACTTATGGAGTGCTATTTGGTGTCAGCATCTAGGCAAGAATTTTGCTCCAATAAGTTTCTTCAAATTGAAAACCATAACACAGCATAAATATGGAAAAACAGTATGGGTAGAAAACAGTAAAAAAAAAAAAACAAACCAAACCTCGGTGAGCTTATCTCAGGAGCTGCTTTGGAGCTCATAACCCAGCTCCTCAGCAAAATACAGATTTCATCTGTAACATCTGGTTCAGTTAACATATCTACTAGGAGAAAACTTGGTGGCTCTCATACCCCAAGACTCTGTTTCATTGGCCATAGAAATATGGTTGTTCCTGTCCAAGTCCTCACCCAGTGCACAAGTTGATGTTTAAATGCACAGAAGTTCATGGGAATTAGTGGTACGTGTTGCCAAGGAGGATGTACAGCTCCAAAACCCAGCGTCAGGGCCTGGAGGATGGCAAAGCAGAAGTGCTAATGTAATTTTATAAGAGATAATTTGGCTTTGGTATATGCACGAGGCATAAAAACTGTCCCTGCAGGCTGACACAGGGTAATACACTGTTTGTCTGTTCTGAGAGCCCCTTCTTAGGAAATCTTTTGAAAAATAGAAATGCAGTAAGCAAAGGCTTCTCTTCCTATTGTTCTCACTTTCTGGAGTGTTAAGAGTCTTTTTTTGACTGCTTTCTTTAGATAACTAAACTGATGCTACCTTTAGATCTGGGCACTACTTTACTGGACAACTAATAAATTAGTTGAAAAATAGGAGCTGGCTGGGGAGAAAAGAATTTGGGTCAAATCCCATAAATAGTTCCCGATGAAAAATATAGGAACTAGAGAGAATTCAAAGCCATTTCATGGGAAATGCCAAAATGTTTCATTTCTGTGCTTTAATGATCCAACCTCTTAGCTTTTTCTTCAAATCAGCATTTTTTTAGTTGTTTTTTTTTTAAAAAAAGCTCTATGTACTAAAAAGGGAAACAATGTTTTGTTCAGGAATTAAATCAAAAGCATAATAAAATATTTTAGGGTAAAAGAAACATTTCAGATTGTGCCTCTGCTAAATGAGGAGGTTTTGTTGTTGTCGAAAAGCGTATATATATTTTGACCCAAACCCATTTCCTTCTCAATCTCAGAATTGGCTGGGAGACTGAAGAAGCTATTTTGTTCTCTCTCCTTCTCCCTCTTCCAGCATTCTTGAAGCATTACATTTCCTCAGCAGACTTTTCAAGAGTGGACAGGCTTTCCTGGAAGCAAAACTATCTGCCTGTGACTAGCGAGAGAATTTCTTCTGCTGAAATATTTTGCATGTGTGTTCTTTCTGAGACAGAATCTGTTGTTGCAAAATCCTTTGCAGAGCACTTTCCTTGGACAATCACTCAATTAACAGTTATTCTGTGTATATTTTGGTTAAATCTTTGATTATTATGGCAAATGTAGCATTTTAATTCCTGTAATATTCTGTAAGCAGTGAAATATCTCCGTTGCCGTTGGACTGCAGACTTAGGAGTCAAATGATGGGTGTTTGCTAACTGCCAAAGCTTGCAGGTTGGCACTGGTTAATCAGGATAACTGCAGAAGCCCTGCAATCACATCCATTTCTTTTCCAGCTAAGCTGGCTCCTGGTTGCAAAACACACCTCTAAAAGCTGCACTGACACTTCCAGTGATGTCCAAGTGCTGCAAAAAGTTTAGTGCCACTCTATGGTATCCTTATCTCTTTCAATAATGTTGAAAAATACTTCAGGACCACAAAGAGCAAGGAGTTTCAGGGGTAGAGAAGACAAAAATGGAATGTTTTTGCTGAGGACGCAGCTGTTCAAGTGGGTGTCACATCTATTGCTTTGTCTGCAACAGAGTGAGAGCCGGGCAGTGCCTCTCCCCTGTTCTGCTCTTGGTAACTGGCACACTCTGCAAGTGGAGAAAAAATAATGCACACCTAGGACCCCTCTTAAGGTCGTCCTCTTATGATGGCTGAGACAAAGAATGGGTAGCAAGGTGATGGAAAGAAAGGCTAGATAATAAAAAAGAGAGCAGCTGCTGTTGTCCTAGTTACCCACAATATTTGCCTTTTAAATTTCCCATTCAACCTGGGACTGAGCATACTGGGGGATGTGATGCAGGGAAGCTGAAGTCACCTGGGGTCCAGCATCAAGCTCACAGCTGGCCCCACCAGGCTCAGACTCACACCCAGAGGGTCTAGCATAAAGATGAATTAGCCCCAAAACTCTAGGTGATGTCAATGATGGTCTCTCTGTTGCTCTTCGCTGGCATAGCTCTAAAATACAGCTCTAATTGTATAGAAGACTGCTGTGGCTTTTTGGTGAGTCTTGTCTGTGCATTCACACCTCTTCACAGCACAAGGATCCTTTTTAATTCGGTCTTTGGACCATCTTACCATTTTTTTTGTTTGGGAAGAGAGGTCCATAGCTGAAACCAAATTTCTGCCTGCTCTTTGCTTCTCTGCCATGATTACATGTATAGGGGGGAAAAAAGAGGAGAGAAAAACTAAGTGGTTGTGATGTTCTGGGAGAAGGAAATAGGTAGAGAAAGTGTTCATGAGGAAAAAAAATGATATGTGTGGATTTACTGTAACTTAGAGTGAAACATTTCCTAGATGTATGAATGTTATTATCTAGATCAGGAGTATTATATGGAAATATTATTTAAGTTTTATGCCCAAGTCCCAGTTTAACTTCCACTAAGTCAATAGAAAAGATTGCAATGTGTTGAATGGAAGCGAGATGTAGGTCTGTAAAAGAGGTTTTCTTTTCACAGGGGACATTGCTTTGCTATTTGTACTCTTTGTTTCTCAGGAATGTCTCTCAGAGGTACTCCCTCTTTCATTTCTCTCGTCAGAAACGTGTGATTAATGATCTCTTCTTAAGCTTTATTATTCAATTTAGCTCACTAATCCAGTACACATGTGCATAGTTCTGAAAACCTGAATTGTCACCGCATTCATCCAGGCTGGTATACGTAGACTTGCAACTATCCTGGAATCTGACAAATCAAATCATTTTAATGAACCACAGCAAACAGTTCATGTTGAAACAGCTGTAAGCACAATATGCAAATCATGTTTACTGGTAGCTTATGCTCCAGAGAAATAATCTTTATATGACTGCTTTATTATTTACAGTAGTTCCAAAATTTAATTTTAGTCAACATTGACAGATGCCATCCATGTTAATACTTGGACTGCTATATAAGGAAAATGCTAAACACATGCAGAGATCTCATGTTTGTGAGTTGATAGTGTGGTTGACAAATGGGTTTAACAATATCCACTAATTTCTGAGCAGTCGGCTAAAATTCACCTGAGGTCTGTGGTAACAGAGTGAAGAGGAAGGTCAGAGGAATATGAATGAAGAAGAAATAAAGGAATGACTCCAGAGAGCAGTGGGTATAATAAAAGCATGACAGAGGATGATTAATTATATTTTAGAGTCAGATAATTCCCAGAGAATATGTGTGCATGATAAAACTTTCTAACCTTTCGAGTTGTAATTAAATGAGAGATACACTAATCTGACCAAGTAGAGACTATTCTGTTCCTAAAACAGCACTAATGCTTATATTAAAAATGTGCTATTTTAAATAAGCAATCCTACCTGGCATGAATAAAGTCAGAGGCATTATATGCAAAAGACAGAACTGAGAGTAAAGGAGCTAAATTAAAAGAAAAATAAAGGAGATTTTGAGATGTGAATTACAATGTGTAAGATGCAAGGAACCTAATTAGAGGGAACAGCTATTGCTGGAAGATAGGGGTGAAACCCTCCAAAATTGTTCTCTACTTTTTATCCCATGTCCTTTGTTTTGAGGATGCCCGTTTAAGACTTTACATACTTGCTGTCAATGAGTTTGGTGGCTCCATCAGAAGCAACATGGGTTTCTGTTCAGGTCTTGAGTGACTGGCAGGTTGATTTAGACCAAAAATCCTGAAAAGGCTTGAGCGTGTAAACTAGTTCATATGTATTCAGCAAAGTAAGCATGGATCATAAAGAGCGTGATTTCTCCTCTTCCATTGGTTATTGCAATTCAAAAAGTATCTTAAACTGTTTCTGGATCTTGATGTTAGCAGAGCTTTTCCTTTAGCTGAAATATTAGAGCAGGGTAAGTAGGAGCTGTTCTGGATTGCATGGTGATGGATCTTCAGATTTCAGTTACTTTCTGTTTAACTCTATTCCTTACTATCAATTACTGAGGTGCTAGAATCTCAGGTACAAGGCCACAGTGGTTTAATTCTTAATTAACCCAAAAGGAAGAGCTTAAGGACAGTGAGCCGTGTCCCCCTGTTCAGTGAACTTCACTTTGGTAGGAGTCAATATGTTCTTTGTAGTTAATTCTGCAAGAGATATTACAACCCTCATTATCCTACCTTGGTTTTAATGCAGGGACTTTGTAAACCACATTTGCAGTGGGTTGGAAACGCTCAGCTTGCTCCCAAGGGAAACCTGGTTTCAACTTTCATGCTCTCTACTGCACATCATGCTGATTTTTAGAAGGGGAAAAGTATGAAATCGGGGTCATGTTATCTCAAGATGGATGTGCTGGTGATAGACTGGTCTTGGTCTGCCTTTATAAAAAACTGTTTATTGCCTTTCTCTCTCTGTTGATTGTAAATGTGTGGGGAAAATGTGGCCATAGCAAATGACTCTGGTATTTCTGTTGCTTCATTCTGATTTGGTAGGAGTCCTTGAGAGAGGAGCACCTGAAGGAGCTCAGTAATCCCACACTTTTCCTCCAGCTGATCTTGGAGTCACCCCCTTTCCAGGCTGTGATTTCCTCTGTCTCCTCACTCTTCCCTGTATGTCTTCCTGCATGAGATGCCAGCTAGGGACAATGATGCTCTTTATCCTCTCCTTTTCCAACTTGTTTCGCTCATCTTCTGTACCATGTTTCCTGAAAGCTTAAAGCTGTTCAACCCCTGCTTTGTGGTTATGGCTGCAGGTCAGATAAAGTAGAGATGCTCCTAAGACATTTGCAAGAATTGCAGGATGTTATCTTGGGATTTTCTTCGTATCAAATCCTTGGATTACTTCGTTAAGAAATCAGGTACTTCTGGTAGTAAGAAATTTACTACTTCTGGTAGTAAATTTTCATAGCAAATTAAGGGCTCTTACCAAAAGAAGTAGCTGAATACATTGAATACGTAGAATATGTTGGATATTCTATTTCTCTTTGAAATTAATATTAAAATACTAATTTGCTGTTGATGCTATTTTAATCATATTGAAATAGGAAGCATTTTATTGAGGTGATTAGTCACACCATGTATAAAACTAAAGCAAAACCCCCCAAAAAACCTGAACAGTTGGACTTGAGCGGGAAGATTTCCTTTTTAATAGATCTGGATGTATCACAGAAGCACTATCATAGAGCAAGCTTTTATATTCATGGTCTGCTTAACAGAAGCCTATCATTTGGCATTAAAATCTGAATCTGTGAAATGGTTAAGCGCATGTTTAATCATAATGGATTGTGAACCCACTCATGTATATCACCCTAAAATTTTTTCAGCTTTCTGAAGCACATTTTTCCTTAAGTTTTAAAAATAATAATGCAGTGAATTATGCTGATTTCACCCTGATCTCACATTTTTAATGTTGCAGGCTTGATCAGCAAATTTTAAATCAAAGCATTTCCTGTGGCTTCTTAGATTAAAGTAAAAAAATGCAGCTCAGCTGTTTATATACAAACATGCAGCAGTTATAATGAAAGAATTACCCACAATGCCAGTGTCACTATAGTAACCTGCATTCATAAAGATCTACATTTAGCGGTGTTTAAAGCCAAATGCATATTTGTTTCACATAGACAATATCATTTTTTGTAACAGAACAGCAAAAAGGGACCTATGGATGCAAACATCATTTAGGGGTGGAGTTTCCTGCAAAATAGGCTCTGCCTTTGCTAACAGTATGCAGAGTCCCAGGCAGTTCCAAGCATGTCAGAAGACAGAGTCATTTGAAGTCTTATTTCAGCAGAAAGTCAGGTGAACCCCCAGTTCTCTAAACCTTCATCCACAGCAGTACCCGCTGGCAGAGGCCCCGCTCTGCACAGAGCACCACTGACTCCAGCAGGATGGTGCGGGACTGATGCTTTCTAACCTGAGGCAACTCCTGCATCTAACTGTTATAAATATCAAAAACGGGGTGTTTGACTGGCAGAGCTGTTATTGATTCTAAGCTATGGAAAAAGAAAACAGTAAAAAAAAAAATGAACAGAAGGCAGATAGAGGAAATAAAATAGCGAGTGGATGTACCCTGTAATCAAAAGGTCCTCTCTAGTTTTGATGCACTTTATGATGATGCTGTGTTAAAGAGAGGCGGGGGGGTTTCAAGCCTGTGGCTGATCGCAAGCAAAAATAACTACTGATCAATAGAAACCTCCACTGGGAATGGAAGATTGCCTGGAAATGATCTTAGCAAAACCCTCTGGCTTATTGCCTTGCAAGTTGATGCAACTACTTCTTTATAGTTGTTTCAGTTATTCTTGTATGCAGAAGTCACTATTGGCCTGTATCCACCTTTGTAGTTTGGTAGTTTCAGGGAATCTAAGGGTACAAAAGGTGACTATTTCCTCTACTTTGACGGGTCTTAGACACTGTGCTTTTAGTTTTGTCCAAATATACTGCACTGAGACTGCAAACCATTCAGGACACTAACAGTGCATGGTGGGCAGAGGACAGGAGGGAGGTGGGAGTCTGGGCATCTTCTGAAGTGGGAGGTACTTGGATTATCCCAGCAAGAAAGCCTGAGCTCTCCTGAAGAGAAAGGCACAACCATCCTGCAAACCCTGCAGATCTGGGGAAAATAAATAGTTATTCCCAGCCCCAAAACTGGTAAGTGAGGAAAGCACAACAGGCAGAGCCTGTAAACGTGTGTTCTCTGTGCTGCCTCCTTCATTAGTCCACAGCAGCCCTTCTTCAGCAGCTGCGGCCCTCCACTGATCCTTCAGAGCGAGATAGAAGAAAACCTTCAGATTTTACCTTGGCATTTGTTTGCTTTGTAGAAAGCAAGCCAAATAAGTATGACTAGGTTTATCTGAGAGGAGTGGTTTCAAGCCTGGAAATAACAATACAATATTGACTGAGGGTTCTCAGGTTCAGAATAATTCTGAACCAGTGTTTTTTCCAGACAAACTTGAAGCATGCTGTGATTTTCACAAGACCCAGTTGTTATGTGATGTCATTAATGGCTGCTGTCAGATTGATGTGTGCTTGTCTCTCTGTCCCCAGATGTTGGGTTCCTACTCTCAAACAAGTGGAGGAAATGTTAGGGTATAAAATGGGTACATAAGAGGTTAAAATCAAGCACCTACATTGTGGGGCAGTGCAGATTTTTATTGATTTGATGTGTAAACCTGTATGGTTAAAACAGTTTCTGTAGTGGGCTAGTGTGTAAGATCGTGGTAGCTGGTACCTTACCCCTCTTCATGGTCTGGCTGATGCAGTACCCATTGACTGCTGCCTGGGCTGCTGGCACCCCCTGATGCAAGGAGGCATTATCTGCATAAGAAGCTGTGTCCACATTGTCTCTGTGACTTTGAAATATAAAAGCAATATAAAGCAGCTTGAAATTAGCTGCATTTTGTCATAGCTGAAAACAAGAACATAATTTCAAAAGAACAGCACAGAGCTGTCAGTTGCTGTTCTTTACATCTAAAAGTTTAATGCGATTCATTGTACGTGGATGAAGAAAAAGAAGAGAAAGTAAGTGTGGGTATGTGGAGGGAAAGCTGAGGGGTGACAGGTAGAAAGGCCCTGTTCATTAGTACATTTCTATCAAATCTGAAGTAAAATTGAGACACTGAGTAAAAATGTAAATGATTTATATAAATAGAAAGAGAATTGAAAATAGAAAAGTAGGCAATACTACAGCTGAGATATAATATTCATAATGACATGTTCGCAACATAGCACAAAAGTTTAAAATCTTGTTCCTAAATCAATAAAGAATAAAAAATGGCACACTTTACTCCAGTCAAATAGCTCTTTGAATTTCCATTTCAAATAAAGTGAAAGCAGGTTGCCATGACTACTGAGTGTTATTGAATGTCTTCATATCTGTATAATTGCTGAATATTTGTAGACAAACAGTTGAAACGCATCTTTTGCTTTTACTTGAAAACTTGGAAGCTAACTAGTTGTTAATGTGAGTCCCCTGGTGTCTTTGTGAATAATTGGCTCAACATTAAGCTACAATTATCTCTATCCAGACAAAAAGATAGCTATTCAAACAGCCATCATACATATGTCAGACCTGGATGTCATTATGTGTTAGTGTACGGTATATATTAATTTTACATAGCTTTTCCCATTTATATTAATCAAGAGCTTCTGTAGAGTTGATGTGATCTTATGAAGCTTGTCTTTGGGCTGTTTGATCTTTGCCTTCAAAACTTGATAGGTTTTTCACAGAGAAGTGGATCTGTTCAGGGCTGCTGTGGAGGTCCTGTGCTTGGATAGCTGATGGCTTTCTTGGGCTTGTAAGGACCTGACATGGGGCTACTTTATACAGTGTTTGCCCACAGTGTCTTCCTTCCTCTGGTAGCTGGGAAATCAGATATAGCAGGTATCATTCATTATTTTTTAATTTTATTTTTTTTTAATATTTGTAGTGAACATTTCAGTTAAACTGCTCACACGCAAAATGAGATGTGGAATTTCCACTGTCTTCATATATTATACTCCATTTGCCTGCTAAATGCAGCACTTCCCACTGTCATAGAACTAATTGATGTTTAATCCTGTATAAGCAAGAATATCCCCCAGTGAAGCTAATTCAGATACCTATAACTTCCAACAATGTTACAAAACTCAAATTTTGATTTATTTGTAATCATGTGTAAGTTACCTGCACAGTCAGTTTGTGCTTGGCATTCAAATCTTTTTTTTTATTTTTTTTTCGTGTGGCATGCCTCCAGTCCTAAAACTGGAAGGAAAATATTTGGAAAGAAAAAAAAAAAATCCTTACTAAATTTCCTGCTTTTCATCTAATTTCAAAATATAATTAAATGTCAGGAAAAGCAAAAGCACTGTTACTTTTGTCTATCTTTTCTTTTAACTGCATTTACAGTAGCACATATGTGGATGTGAACAGGAGGAAGGTGGTCCCAAAAAACAGACTTTGTATTATACATGAACAGTTCCCTCTCCTACAGCACGTGTAAAGAAAACATGGGGCAATAGGGCACAGTTCTGTAAGGTACCAAGAGCTTTAAGCTCAAAGTTGTGCAAGTAAATCTTTGAGTAATAAATGTATATGGAGAGTAAACCCAGAAGGGATGTGCAAAATACTGAAATATTCTGGGTGCCTGTTCCCCTCCACCAGTACTTGTCCTGTTCTAGAAACTATGTTATTCCTCATATGAAATTTTTGAACTTGTACATATGTGTTGCTCACCAGCAGTGAAAGCAGTAGAGTTCTTGGTAATTAGCTATTATTAGCAAAATTGCAGAATTAAAAATCAGAGCTCTCTTAAAAAACCTGGCAGCACCTACCAGTACAGGTCTGGATCAAATTTTGCAGCTACTCTATTGATACACAACTAATTACCCGAAATCCAACTTAGATTGTAACCTAGTTCTGGAAAATAATTTAGCCATATGCTGAAACCTAGTAGTAGTCAATATGTTACCTGCGCCTTGCTCTCTGCTAAAAAAATAAAAATTGCTTTACCTTAAAGTCAGCTTATTTTATTTCAGTAGCTGTACTAGGATTGGTCCAATATATTTATTTATTCAGAACTTGAGACCTATATATAAATAAAGTTTACATTTTACTCTGTTTTCATAGGTCCAATCAACTAGTAATAGAAAAGAAGTGCTGCATGAAGGGCTTTGGCTTTCCTACCAAAGGTCATTATGCCTCTAAAGAGCACTTGGTTAGTCCTCTAATCACTTAGAAGTTTTCTGTCAAGCCATATTAGTCTCTGTTCAGGTTCCACTAAATTTAAGGTTCTCTTTCTTGGAGTCTGCTTAATCCTATGAGTGGAATTCCTTTCCCCTTGCACAGCCTTTGGAGAAAGCTCCTCAGCCTCAGCATAAAATAGTCCAGTTGTCCCCAAGTGTTACATATTTTATTGCTTCTTTAACTGTAATTCTTTATTCCTGTTTTGCAACCTTTTCTCTTTCATTGTCGAGCTCACCCATGCCTCTGGTGTGAGGCAAATGGTTCTTTTGAAGAATAATTTACACAAATAGCATTGTTCATTTTTCTGTAGTTTCTTCACACTCATGGATTTCTTTCCTTGTGACCCTGCAGAAAGCAGCTCGGGTAGATCCATGTATAGTGTGCCTTCCAGCTCACAACCCTCTGTCATCCCTCTGTAGCTCTGAAAGCCAATGGAGTATCTTTATTGGCCTGTTTTAGGCCAAGAGAAACTCAGGCCATTGTACTTGGAGCTGAGCTATGAACCTGTCTCCAGCATTTCATACATGTAACTCTGGTGTTTTTTTCCAATTACTGCCGAATTTCATATACTTTTCCCTCTTTCATAATAAATGGCCTCTGCTTTATCATTTTAATGACCATAATTTATGATATTTTGAAGTATTTTCTTGTATCAACCCCAGTGAATTAGGCAGAGATATAGTTACATCAAATTCTAAACTTTATCTACTATGTATATGAGTGTCTTTAATATCTGGAAAATGGAAAAAGTGAAATAAGTTAAAAAAGGGAATACATAGAATTAATCCTTTCAAGGTTCATGGACTCAGCATTTCAATGATGTGTAAAACCTTTTTTTACAGAGTTACTCCATTGACTCAAAGATTTTTAAGGTCAGAAAGTGTCACTAGAATTATGTATTCCACTCCCTTGTGTAATATAGGTCACAGGATTTCATCCAGCTGTTCCAGTGCTGAGCCTCATAAACTCTGTTGAATAAGCATATTTACGGAGGCACAAGCCAATGAACTGGAGAAATGAACTGAGTTCTCCCCCCTCAACCTGGCAAATCCCCTCTATCCCATTTTATTTTTACTCAAAATGCCAGCCTTCCTATAAAAAAATTATTTACATACATAGAGATCATGTCACTTCCTTAGAATTAGTATCTAATGTATTCTTTATAGTTAAAAAAATATACATGATGTACTCCTCTGAATACATATGTGTGCACACACCAGACTCACGCTACTTCCTCTGCTTGGTAAAGTCTCCCTGAGAATAAATAGTATTAGTTCTGCAAACATTTGTAATCCCTCTGCCATGATCATCTCTGCATCTATAATCCATTTGTTTTAGACAATAGAAACTCTTCAGAAACTTCATAAAAGCTTTACATATCAAATTTACAAGGTGGAGAAAATTCTAATTTACTGAAGTAACTTTGCTGAAATGAGGAAAAAATGTACATGGTCTGTGCTTATTTGTATAATTTTCTGGGAACAAACCTTTGGTAAATTGTTTAGGACATCTGCAGCTCATCTGTCCACTAGCCTGGAACACTGCAGTAAAATGGACAGAAAGAAATTACTCTATAATTATGTTGAGCTCTGAATATGGTTTAAAAAAAAAAAAAGCATCCCTTATCAAAGGTGGTCTGTTTATTGCTAATCCTGTGACCTGAGAGCTGCTAAATGCTTCTGAAAGCCCCACCATGGTTCCCTCGGTGCCACTGATGGCTCCGAGAGCTGCCTGTGATGCTGGTGGCCAACCTGATGCTTTCCAAGAGGGCGAGTAAGCCTTTGGACCCGCAGTGGGGTCCTTCCCAGCCCTTCACTCATAGGCAAGTGGCTGGGACTCATTCAGCCCCAGGCTGGCGTTTAAATGGTGTTAGGTGAGGAGCTTTTTCTGTGACCAAATGGAGCAGAAACTCAAATGTGACTATCCTGTGGCCAGTACCATGCTACAGAAAAGCACACAAAGTTGCTTTATGCAGTTCCGATGCAGAAGGGATGATAGATAACTTGAAAAACTGAAAAAATGCAATGTACCAGCAAAACTTATTGGTTATGTGTGGTGAACCTTAGGAAAAAAAAATAAAAGAAGAAATATAGGTCCTGAACCTATGTCTGTAGAAAGTGTTGGTAAAACTCTCATTTTCAGTAAGTCTAATACCTCAGGAAAATTTCAGTAGAGGTCTACATACCTGAAAAGCTTGAAAGCTATTTTGTCCATAAATAAACAGGTACCACACATTTCTCAAGCGTATTATTATACCATGTTACACTATAGCACCACGTGTATATTTGGTAGGAGTGTTGTCTCTGCAGCGTACCCCAAAGGCTGTAATTTGCCCCCCTGCTATGTGGCTGCTGCGGCAGCTTCTCCTGGCGTTGGGGGTGGTTGCCCCAGCCAGCAGATGTGGTGCCAGCTTAAAGGAGGGATGTTTGTGCCGATGAACTCAGACGGCACTGGGTTTGAGCAAGCCCTGGGAAGAGCGAGCCAGCAGGAGCAGGTCTCCCAAACGACTTTCCAATGCAACAGCACAGTTCTCTATTGAATTGGCTGCAGTGGGCAAGGGGGAACACCAGATCCTTCCTTGAACACACAGGCTGAAGTTTAGCAAGTGCCAGAAAAGCTGGGGTCAAGGCTAAGCACTATTTAAAAAAATTTCTTCTTCTGCGTTAAGCATAAAATCTTGTTGAAAATAAGATTTTCCGTGTCTTAATTGTAATACAGAAAGTGTCTTTTCTTCTTCCTATGCTTGAGATAGCAAGGTAATTTCAGAACTGAAACTGATTGTCTCAGACATTCACGACTCAAATATTTAATCTGAAGGGTAAAATTCCCAGAGTACTTCTCTCATCATTCCTTAGTTCTATAGAGAATAAAAGCTTCAGCTTTATACGATCTGATATTATTTCCATTATTGGTATTATGCTGGAGGCAAATATCCTTCAAAAAGCAAAATCCACTTCCCCAGTGCTCAGTAAGTTTTGCACCACAAAGGCCCAATCTCTCCTTTGCACTGTGTTCTGGAGATGCCTTGTAATCTGCTGAGAATTTAATAACAATTATTTTACTTCTTGTAGTGAAGAACCTTTAAGATGTAATATAAAATATTCATCTGAAATCTGATGTATCCAAATTTCAGGGGCAGTTTAGGACTGAAGGAATAATTTTCCAGCTAAGTGAAGAGTTTAAGTAGTAGTATGCCTCTAAGTACATGCATCTGTGTACCTCTCCACATGGGTGTGTAAGGGCTTTGGCATCACTCTGATTTTACTGTTCTAATATATGCAAAGACTGCAATAAATAATAGCTTACTCGTAAGTTGTTTGTAGGTATTTGGAGCTCTGCTCCTGGAAACAGAAATAAAAATAAGCATTTGCCTGTGTGGTAAGCAAAGACATCAAATTCATTTTTTCCAATAACCCCTCAATTTTTTTTAACTCCTTAATAACACCTCAAAGAATTTTCAGGTGATCTGAGTCCAATTGCTTCCATCTGAAAGGAGTAAGAGCTGCTAAATAGGAACTTCTAAACAGCATGCAGTGTAATATGACAAACTGTAAAATATTCTGCAATTAAAAACAGTGAGCAGTATAATGCACCTTACTTGTAGTAGAGAAAGGACCTCTTAATGATATCAGACAAATTCCTGATGGTTTTTTTTCAGTTTGTACTAAGCAGAAATCCCGTTAACTCTTAACACCTGAGTGGGGCTGTAGGATTTTATCCGTCCTGCCTGATATCATAACGACATGAATATGGATTGCTTTCTATATTTATTGTAATACAAGGGAATATGCTTTGTAATTATGCGTAATGAGGTCTGTAAGGCTATGAGGTGCGTGTGTGTCTGCGCATTAGCCGCAGAAAGGCAGGCAGGAGATGGATACAATTTCTCTGCTATCGATCATTTCTAAACATAAAATGAGATGGTGGGGAGGATTGCTTACCGCAGTCGCACAGAGCAGTTATTGCATCTACAGAAGTGTTTGTATGAGAGAAAGAGTGAGGACTAGAATAAATACATGAGAATTCAGGGGCACATGGGTGATAATTGTATAATGGCTTATACATGGAGCAGCGAGATCAAAGATTAGACTCAAACATTGAAGTAGGCAAAGTCTTTGCATCACTAAAACTTGTTGCTTTCTGTATCCAAAATACCTTTGAAAAACATTATTTGCTGCATGTAATTATCACAACTAATTTGTAGATGACACAGTTGGGCTTTGATCAAACAAAGATACAAGGGAATTGAAGACCAGGAATAAGCAACCATGACTCAGGACTGTGCAACAGACTGAGAAAAAAGAAATTGCAACCTGTGCCAAAGAATGAGAGCATTACTGTGTGCTTAGTCTGAATTTTCCATAGCAGTCCAAACCAGGAAAATGAGAATTCAGGCTAGATGCTAAACAGCTGCACAAAAGAACCCATAAAAATACATCCCCTTCTCTGTTATGACACAGAAAGAGGGATTCATTTCTCGGTGGTTTGAATGGTTACAATACAAATGTTAACACCTGAGCTCAAAGATCCTCTTGCAGTCAAAAGCTTTGCACGATCTAATGTACAGGATGGTACTGCCAGGCAGCAGATGCTTGACAGTGCTGATAATGCCATGTAGATAATACAGGACAATCAAATAAACTACATAAGTTTTATATATATTGGCATGCTAAAACAAAGACCTAAAAGACCCTAATAAAGAAGAGAAATTGTGTTAGAAAAGGGAATAATTTTGCAGGAGATGCTGCATCCAGTTCATGTAAATTTTGGCTTTGTGGATCAGATTTTAAGATATTGAAGTTATATCAAGTAGACACATCAAACAATAATAGCTGTGATGATCCTCATTAGTCATAGATCCATTTCAGGATTCCTATTTTGGTATTTTTCGAATAGTAGAGAACAGAAAAAAAATCCAATGAGTTATTAACTCTGATAAAGTTAATTTACATAATAGATCATCACTTCTACTATCTGGATGTATGTGAAGTTAGTATTCATTGGGTGAATTGGGTTTATCAGCAAAATGTGACATTTTATTGCAGAAAATGATCTGTATATTAATTTTTTTACCTAAGTTGCAAATAGCTAGTAAATGTCAGAATATGCCAGATGACATTAAGAAAGTTAGTCAAGCAAAGATAGTTTAAAACTCTTACTAGTGCCTGTGGTGTTTTTAGATGGAGAGTAGAAGACATCAGTCAGTTTCCTCTGATAAAAACAGCAGGTAAAGGCAGAGTGGTTTTTTGAATGTACCTGAAGCTATCTGCTAACTGCACCTATCTTTCAAGACAGTCAGGGACTCCTGAGGAAAATACAATTGAATTTTAAATTCTAAGCTGGCTGAACCTTTATGCATATATATGTTTAAAAATGAGTATGTGTTTATACACATGTACACAGATTTTAGAGATATTCACTCTAAGTATGTGCAAATACATCCTTAAATGGTCTTATAATCTCCACTTAAGTAGAGAATATGCCCTGCTTCAAAGTCAATAGATAACGTTTCTCTCATTCTCCTTTAATTGCTTTTTTCAAAGAAGATTGTAGAAGTGAAGTTACACTCAGTCTCTAACTTTATAGGTGAAAATATATCTAATATCATTTAGCATTAATTAATGACCCTTTATTATCTCCTATTGTTGGTTTTTTTGAACAAACATAATGCAGCCTGCTGTTGCATGAAAGTTGTAATAATACTGCTGTATGGTTACTTGAAATGGGTTTCCTCAGCTTTAGCAGAGGTATTTCTCAAATGGTTAAGTATTTTATTTTGTGTTTATAGCAGCTACTTGCTGCATTATCTGGGTTTTCAAGGGACAAGACTCTAGGAGACATCAGTATTCAGGAACAATTTTTGGACAGTGCAAAGATTAAAAAAGAATTAGAGGAACAGCAAGAAAGCAGCAGAAAAATAATGAGAGGCACAGTCAGTAAGAAAACGGGATTGGCACCTGTGATGGGAAGAATGGTGACTGAATGTTGTGCTCCATCTGCAAAAAAAATCCCACAAATAAAAGGGCTCATTCTCATTTTATTTGGTGAATAGGCTCTGCAGTGACTGACACCATGCAAATTATTGTGATGAATCCAAAATACCTAATTAGTGAAATTACAGAATAATCTCGTGAAGTTCCTGGGGATGGGATTGTATTAGTTGTGTGCATGTTGCCATTAAACATCTTTATATTTTGGGGAAGAAGCAGACCCACTTGGCGGGGAAGGAGCTCGCCTGTGCTGGGAAACACTGGGGGCTAAAGAGGGTCCCAGCCCAGGCAGGAGGAGCGAAGTCCTGCAGGGAGGTGTGGAGTTTGTAGGAAACATTCCAGGCAATACCGGGCATTAGTCACCTTTAATAAGACAGGGCTTTATATCTGGATTTGAAATAATGAATGAGACAAGCCCAGTAGAAGCCATTAGTTCTTCGTGTTTTTTCAGTTAAGGTATAATTATTACTTATTATGACTATGTTTTGGACCTGTTCTAAATGAGCTTTAATAGTCACTTGCTTGAGCTAGAAAACAGTGAAGGCAACTGAAAAAACATTCACTTTTTAAACATTTTGCATTACTGCCCAGCTCCTGTAGTAAAAAAGTAAAAATCTCAGGCATCCAAACTAAGTGCAGGAATCAAAGAATCAAATCCCTTCTGAAACTCTGTTTTCTTTCCAAAGTAAAACAAGCTGCCAAGTAAATTCCAATCATTCTTTCTGTGGCAATAACCTTTCTCAAATAAATCGATGCACTGTTACTTTATTAACTCATCCAGGTCGAAAACTGTCTCCAGCCAGCCAAACAACTGCTCCTTTAAGAAAATACAGTAAATTTAAGCATATAGCAGGGAGTTACTTGGCACTATGATGGCCACAGTAGATCACTAGGAAGAGGTGATACAGTTGTTCATAAAGCAGTTAGTGCTGGGTTAGGGTGGGATACGCACTGCTAAGAATGCTCTTCCCTAGCAGCGATCACTGCTTGTACCCATTAGAGATGTGATGGAGCTCTTCAGGTAGGGATGAGTGTGATTCTACAGTGTCAAAACCAGATAATTCCATAGCATTATTTCTAATGAAAAGTAGATGTTTGCGGTCTAACGAGAAAGTTTCCTGGCTGTTTGTGATGTGTTACTCTTTTGAGATTTGGGAATTGTAGTTGTGTAATTTTGTCCAAATATGTAAATACATCATGCAGGACATTTATACCTGACGCCTATGAATTTTCTTAGGAAAACTATTGAATTATTTAATTTTCTGCAATATTTTCAGCAGATTCAAAAAAGTGTTATGATATAGCATTCATTATTTTCACACATACTTTTGAGTAGTTTTGCAAGGGCTGTTTGAAGGAAGTTGTAAAGGAGTTTGGATGATGTATGGACACAATTAGGACACTCTTTGACCTTGTTTTGTACATAATTAGCTGTAATGCTTAAGCTATTCCATAGTAAATGTGGAGGACTGGAAAGCAAACATCAAAGCATATTAATTGGTCACCTGAATACCTAAATTGCCTTTTCTGAAAACATCAGGGACTGAGCTGATTGCTGCCTGGTTAACTCCTGATTTTCACTTTGTTCCAGCTGTAAGTGACATGATTCATTAGTTAGTGGATCTCAGTGGTATTATTGTCATGGCTAATTCAAAACTTCCTTCAATAACAAGTTGCCAACTTGCATTGTTACCTGATAAGTATTGAGCGACAAAAAGGTCTGCAGCTGAAGGAAATAGGGCAAAATTTGTTTCATTAGTTATTTGGTAGATTTGCGCTGTGATACAATGGCTTGCTCAGCAGCTTGAGAATTTGCTAAATTTGTATTGCTACTATTGTTTTAGTCACTTGAAATGCATTCTGTACAAATAAATATGACATATGCAACTGTTTAAATTCACAGTTTGGTATCATACTAAGACACAAAGATATTTAAGCCTGATTTATGTGTTGGTCTTACAGGTTTATGCTGAACAAGAAACCACTGCACTACACATTAATATGTTGACAATATAATGAAAGAGGGAGAAAAAAGTTCTATCATACTTTAATGAAAACAATAATGTATTTATTTCTGTAATGTTTTCCATAGGTTTGCACAATCCTTCGCACTTTTGAAATCAAATTATTCGGGGTTCATAAATCAACCATGGTGCTGTTTCCATCGTTCCTATGTAACATTTTACTGATGGAGAGTAGAAATCCATCATGTAAAAAGAATCCAAAAGTTGTAGGAGGAGGCATCCCTTAATGGCAATATGGCATTGATTTATTCATTTTACTCTTGCTTATAGTTAGAGTAGGCACCAAATTTACTCCAGATTAAATATTAATGTAACTAAGTGTAAAGTCTCATTGCCTATTTTACTCAAGCAAAAACTATCAGGGCATAATTCAATGGATATTTTACATTGCAGATAATGCTTGATATCAAAAGAGAAGCTTCTGCCAAGATTGTAAGAATATTGTGAGTTTCTGAAGTTCTCGGGAAGCACTGATTCACATCATTTCAGGGCATTGTGTTAGAAGCAGTGAAGGTTTCTAACACTGCCTTTGTTAGAGTAGGTTTTTTTGGCTGGATCCCTCCATTTTCAGCAGCCAGACATATTGATCTAGTGTTGTGTGTTCCTTTGAATATTTTATTTTATCCTGCCTTTCCCTTCCTTGAACTATTTTGCTAGAAAATTAAAACAATAAACCCATCCAGTCTTGGAGGTTAACACATACAGAAAGATACTTCTGTATAACAAAATTAACTAAGGAAAGACCTGGATTCCTGGGAGCATGGTGGATAAACTTCAGAGACTTTTTGGTGATGTCCTAGTAATTGAATCATTTACAGCCCTGAACAGGGGAGAAAGGAACAATTCCACAAAATTAACTTTCAAATTCTACTTACACTCTTGCATTTATAGGTTGGAATCCTTCATCAGAGGCTGAAAAAAGGCTGCATAGATAAAAGGAAGGCAGATTAATTTTGTGCAGTCTACATTGCATAAATAAGGCAATTTTCAGTTTAAATAATTAAGCAGGTAGAGTGAAGTCCTGTCTACCTTGGCAATTTCTTCAGTGGGACCAGGATTTCGCCTTGAGATTTTGGCATACAGGGACCAAATCTGTTGTCAAGTTTACCACTGTAAGCTGTCTTGATGAGTTAGATTTCTTTTCAGCTGCATGTATTCCTGAGAAGCATCTTAGAAAGGTACTTTAGTGGATTTTGCTACATATTGTCAGAATAGCTGGGGAATTTCAAAGTGAGTGAGAGCTGCGTCAGAGACAGAAAGGTCTATATTCTTCAAATTCCTGATGCTGCTGAATCTGAATTTCAGCTTTTTTTCTTTCTCCATTCCACTTCTTCTGTATGTTATTACCATCTGATTAGTTAATTATTGCTATTGATTCTACTGCGTTATCAAAGAGATGGCTTTTCCCTTCTGTTTTACCTGTGAACTATGTTAAGACACCCAATAATTATTTTGATAACAGTAGGTACAGGAATGAAGAAGTACCTCCTTTACTGTAGCTGAGCCACAGACATTTATCAGTGTTGCTGTTCAGTTAAACTGATGTGTGTGTGACATGCTGCAATCAAAAGAAAAATCTAAGTGGACGGGAGCTAGTTTGTGAAAAGGCCCAAGCATAAGGGCATTAACCTGTATTTGGGAGAGGGAATCAACATCTCTATCCACAGTCTGAAGAATGTTTTAAAAACCTCATACAACAGTGACAGCGTTTTGCCTTTCTCCAATTGCTCCTTGATGATTGGCATCAAGAATCAAGCAGTGTGGTAGAAAGACCTTGACGTATCCCTTAGTGACGTATGATACCTTGTAGGCATGGATGGTATTCAGCAGAATTGGCTTTCCATGAATAAAATTTTAAGACTTCCACACAAACCCCCTGATGTCAACAATGTGCCCTCCATGACTTCAAATGTAATACAGAGCCTTCCAACAACGGCCTCAATTCACAACTTTGTCTGAAATATTGTCACTCTGGCAATTAAATTTGTGAAGCTCAAGGCAATAACAGTAAAACGCAAAATATGCAGTACACAGTGTTTAATATTGCTTAGCATTATTGTAAGAGTAACCTAGTGGAATTATAGATATGTGAGCGTGTTTGTGCGTGTATTTAATGAACTGAGCTAAAAATATATTATGGAACATACTTTAATGCTCTGAAAACATATAGAAAAAATGTACTCCTCATCCCTAATGAACACAGATTTTCTGTAATAGGCCCTATGGCTATAACATGGAAAACTCTTTATATCTGCACTCAGACCACAGTCAGGCGTGCTCAGCACTGATGGTTGCGGACCTGCATGGGTGCTGATGTGCACAATTGCCCACCCCGTGGATGAACATCCAGAGTTTTTACAGGCTGACATGCACAACCGCTGCTAAAAAGTGTGTGTGGTTTGTGGTCTGTGCTGTAATATGAAGTTCTTTCACACTTCATGCAGACCACTGTTAAAATTAAGACCTCCTTATGTTTAAGTAACCAACACAATGTAAAGAGAAATAATGCTCATATAACAGTGTGTACATGCAGGACTTGCAAATAATGGAATTATCTTCAGCAATGCCTTTAATGTGCTAACGTTTATTTCAAGTATTTCCAGAAGTACACAGAAATATTTGTAACAGTTATATCTTTTTTTTAATTATATTTAATTCGCACTAAGACCATAAGTTAGATTTACTAAAGGTTTGGGCAATGACCTGGCAAATCTGGAAAAGTATGGCATAATTATTCTTTTTTTGTGAAGCACATGAAGAGACTTGAATTAGAAAGACTGATACAGTTGACAGTCTTGGGTGATGGAGAACATGACAAATAGTTTCACGAGGACTAAGAAAACTAGATGAATGGGTATTAAAAGGGCAGATGATTTCCAGTGTTGATAAAAGCAGGAAAACCAAAAAATATGTACACAGGAGGGAAATCACAAAGGGTAATTTTAGCCTTGAGGCATTGTTCTCCCTTTATATTCAATGGAGGGAGATAGGCATGTAAAGTGCCACTTAATCATCTCTGAGCTACAGCTAGTCCTTGTGGATGTCCCTCACAGTACTGGACTCTAATTAAATCCTAACTACTCCATTCAAAGACCTGATTCATCTCCTGAGCAGAACATCTGCTCATTGTGCACTATAGTTAACATGATCCAACGTGTGATGTGGTTAGCAACATTCTGCTCTGAAAATGAATAATGGATCTGTGAAGGATTGTGTAAGTGAAGAACTAGGGAAATGATTGTGTCAAGATGTAAACTGCAGAGAGACAAGAGCACCCAGGGGAACGTGTGGTGAATTGTTTCTAGGGGCTAGCAGAGACTGCAGAATAGCATAACAGGAGTTCAAGCCCAAGAGGATAGGAAGAAAATAGAGAAAGAGGCCAAAAATTACTAGAAAGCAGAGCTAGAGTAGTCCCAGGGGTGATTCACCATGGGTCCTACTGCTCTTCTTCTAGTGGTGAGGGAAAAATCACCCATCTGGTGAAACTGCAGAGGATGATTTATTATAAAAATATTGGCTATTGGGAAAAACATTGTCAAAAAGAAATAGATGAGCTCAAACTGGTGACTACTGAAACGCTTGGTCCAGCACACTAGGATAAAAATGGGGTGGAAAATACTGGATTGAGTACTGAAATTTTGAATGTCATTATGAGAATTTAAGATTGTCTACTGATGGATTTACATTCCATTCTTTTTTACATCATCAGATCCAGAGCACCAGTGAAAACTAAAAGAGGAGCCATATAACGGGTTTGAGTGAAAAGGAAATAGCTTTATATGAGCAAAAATTGATGTGTTGGTGACCACACATGATAGAGAAATACTCATGAAGAGGCATGAAACCAAACAGCAGAAAAATTCTACTTGCAGCTCTCTTACTGAATGAGTGCAAACACTCAAGAAATTTAAGAAACTGATGTAGAGACCTAGGTTTAAAATATTTGTTAATACTACATGTAATGTATATGAAATGTACTGCATAATAGTAGTACCAGGGACATAAAATAATATGGATATTTTGCTCGATCATTTCAACATCGTGACTTTGTATAGGATGAAAAGTGTTTCCAAAAGAGTAGGAGCTCTTGTTCCCCAGGATATAAATGCATAGGCAGGCTATATTGTAATTGTCCCATTTATGGGCTTCTTTAATGTTCCTTTGAAGCCCTTTGTGTTTCATCTGTCAGAATGAGTACAGAACAGATAATGGACAATTGTTCTGATCTAGTTTGGTTCTGATCTAGTTTGGCAGTATTTTATGTTCCAGGTTTGTACATGTTTAAGGGCCATTTAACAGTGACCCTGGGACGCTCTGAGGATTTCCCAGATGCATGGGAGATTCATCTTTAGTTTGAAGCCTCAGCACAAAGAAGTTTTGCAGAGGGAGTGGCTAGCAGCAGAAATCAAAGAATTGGGGGAGATTTGGGGAACGTACATGACAACTTCGACATTTCCTTCCTTGTTCTGTCCTGTAGCAGTGACTCTGGACAAGTCTCTGCAAAGCAGGCTGTCAGATGATGAAAGAAATAAATAAAACTTTGAGTGTGTACTTCTGATGGCATTTCATAGCACAGGTCTTCTTTTGAGAGAGCACATCAAAACTGATGTAGTTTGAGTACAAAGAGAATACAGGAGATGGAAGTATGAAGGAGATTGGCTCAGGATAAGAACAGAAATAATGGAAATGGAAGCCCTGCAAATGGTTATGAAATTCCCAATATATGATTTATGTTAGGGATACATGTCCTAAATAACTTGGTGCTGCTTTGCAGTGGGTTACTATCTTCAGATGACCAGAAGAATGACCTGCAGGATGTAGGGACAATCTCTAGGAATATAATAACAACCATACTGGGTCAGGCAAGGAATCCAGTCTCTTGTCTCCAGTTGCTGTCACAGCACACGCTAAGACAGAGTACAGGACGGATAAACAGATAGGGAGAGTTTACCTCTAGACCTTCCCAGTTTTCTGTAGTTTGTGAGACAGGGATTGTGTTTAGTAATTCTTGCTTGTCTAACCACTTTGTGAACTCACGGAAAACTTTCAGTTTATGTACCTTGTGTGTAAAAGTCTCCGTTATATGTTTGAACCTTCAACTGCATATTCTGTCATAATTCCTGGAAGATAAAGTGAAAATTCGTATGTGCCTGACATGTAGCAGCAGTACCTTGATTACACATCATTTCAAACCACACCTCTTGTTCAGAACTCCTAATAATAGTCTTTTCCAGAAAGTCACTCTTATTTTGGTTAAAAATATTCAAATTTTGTTCTTAACTAATATTAGTCACTGGCAGTTGAATATTTACTTTTTACAGTTGAGCAAATCTAATCTTCTCATATGAGGCTATAGGGTTTGTGTTAATGAGTTGCAGCTGACTTTTTGTCCTCTTTTATTCACTTTATATTGTTATTTACTGAGCTTTCTTAACAAATGTTTATTGGCTTCATTATGAATAAAGTCAGACCTAAGGCAAACACTTTCCAGAATAGCAAGTGATTTTGGAGGACTCTGTTTCTGAAAGGTGCCTGGTTTTCACATATTTATCTTTAACCTTTTCTAGCACTCAGGTCACTTAGCACGTCTCCAAGTAGACACCCAAAATCAGCAGCTACTGTGGGAAAATTTAATTTAGTTATTCTTTTAGCTAGCAGGGTCAGTGGAGAACTGCCTTGTTCACAGGAGATAAGTGCTAACATCGTATGCAGGCTGAGAGCTGCAGAATTGCTGTTATATGTCAGATCAGCTGTTCAGAGGACTGTCATGTGTAGCAGCTGCCCTTACAACTGTCATTTACTGTTCCTGAGAGATTAAAAGTATGTTCAAAAGTTTTTTAAACATAGAATTATGAACTTTCCCTTGAAGATACGTATGTACTTTCTTGCAGGTTATATTTTTTCTTTGTGAATTTTGAATTAATTATAAGATTCCATTTTTACCCTTCCCTAGTAGTGGCTTCCATATTAAAATCTCAGACCTCTACAAATAAGAGAGAAAGCACATTCTTTAGATAACTCCATTAATTTGAGAAATCTTCAGGGTGGCAGCTAGTAACTAGACCTTTTTATTTTACAGGATTATTTTCTTCTCAGAAAATAATCTTAGTGAAATGCTGCTGCTTTGTGAAGTGATTGGAGTTTTCTTAGGACTCTTTTCCTACCGAAGGGAATTTCGCCAAAACAGGAGATTTGATTTCATCTCTTCCGTTTACATTTGCCGTCTTACATCTTCTGCAAAGATGATTGCTATCATCTTTTGCCAAAATGACTTTTCTTTCTCTCTTTTTTTTTTTTAAATCAACAGCCAAAAGTATCTAGGGAGTTTAGCTTAAACATCCACTTTAACTAAATATGTATTTGTTCAAGAAATTTCAATGCAGTTTTACACTTTGTTTTTTGCTTTGTTCTGATGCCCAAGTGCTTACTCTCTGTCTCTTGAGGATTGGAAACAAAGCCATAAAACCAAGAGCAGTTGACTGGAAAGCCCATATGTTAGATAACTGGCCAGAAGGGAGGAGAGCTATCATCAGTCCATCATGTTGATGACCATCTGATGAAATTCACAGCATGATAAAAGGCATTTCTTACTGACTGAGGGTCAGTGAGTGAACACCAACAGCTAAGAGCTTGTTTGTCTAGGGCATTGATCAGTGCATATTTTCAATCATCTAAAATATCAACCTTTTTGAAGCAGTCACAGTTAGTAATTTATTTAGGACACAAAACGTCTAACATAAACAAGGATTAATCTTGGAAGAAAACTAACAGAGACAACAGCTTTGTGCCATTTCTTTTGTTTGTATAATTAATGTTCAACATTAAGTGTTCACTCGGCTGATACATGCATGGTACCAGCAAAGTAAATTCATTCAAATGCAAACAGTTTCTCTTGTATTGTTTTTGGAACTATACGGTACATTTGTTCAGCTCCCTGGTAATACTTTAAAAGCTAATTACTTTGAAAAGTAAACAAGTATGCAAATATACATCAAGAAGTGCCAATTGGTTGTTTTTGAGGTTTTGGACTGAAAGAGCCCAAGAAGAGAGAACCATGAGTTTGCTGAATTACTGACAGTGCAGTATTTTCTATTTTCTATTGTAGCTCTCTGCAGTATTTTTTTTTCTATTGACAAGCTCTACAATACTTTCTTTATCCAGGCTGGTTTAAAAAGGATTGGAATCAATGCTTTAAGATCGTGCAAATTTTCAGCTGAAACAAGTCAACAAAATAGAGATAGTGTGGAGGAGACCAGAAATGCCCAGGAGATTTGATCTGTTTAGAAAGCATCAAGCAGTGGAATATTTATGTACCAATTGAATAGACCTCATGGCCAGCTTGCCTACATTGGCTGGGGATGATTGGCTTTTGATTGCTGCAATGGAAACATGAATGAACAAAGCAGGGAAGGAGAATATGAAATTTGGGGCAGCTGTGTCCCATTGTGCCTCTTCCCAGCCCAGCTTTCTCTTGTGTTGTGCACTGAAATGAAAAGCCATGGTGTTAAGGATTCCCTCCCTGACTCTGCTTCTGCTGCATCTCTGGACCAGGAGCTCAGGAGCTCAAATGTTACAAGTCCATGTGCTTTCTGCTCCATGCCTTCTATGCTGACACCGTTATCTTAGATGTAAACGGGAAGGTACAGAGATTTGCACTTCACTGGTTGCTATTTATGCCAAACATTTTAGTATTCAACTGTGCAAGGGAAACATCTGTACCAAGTGCTCTTACCAGTCTTGGCTGGTAAGAAACAAGGAACTCGTCTTTGCTCATTGCAGGTCATTGTCAGGCAAATGGGAACCAAAGTTGTTCCTGGATGCTCCACTGGAGGTGCTCCACTGGAGGTACTCAACGAGGCTGTTCCGCAAGCATAACTAGTGAGCAGGAGGAAGAATTTAAGCCTTCCAGATCTAGCCAGAACCTTAGATTTTTAAATGATAAAACCATACACATAACACATAGAGACTGGACAACGTCCATTAACTTCACAAAGGCAGATAGTAATAATAATTAATAGTAATAACAACACAGCAATAATAATTCATGACCTTAATATAAGGAAGCTCCTGGTTCATGTTTTTAAGGGAAGAATTGGATTATTAAATCCCTTATTCAAAACCTGTGCCCAGCAGCCGCAGCATCGTCTGACATGACAGTTATTTAGAGCCTGGTGCTATCTCACTGAGCCAGAAAATTTCTCACAAGACGATCTCCTGGTCTGAGAGAGTCCTGCCATAAGATTTCTGTTCCAGCACCATTAATTCACTAGTCTGTCTCAGTATGATCCTGTGATTGTATATCAGTCCCTCAGAATGATCTTTAAGTCTAAAATTCTGTTTCCAATATGGCTGAATATTGTTTATTGGTGTGAAAATAAGTATCTGATCCTGAAAGTATTAACATATATATTCAGATATTGAAGAGGTAATTTGTCCCACAGAGAGAATTATGCTTTCTAAATAAGAGAAGGTCTATGATGCATGAGACTGTGAGCAGGTGATTGCAATATCAAAGGAGGGAATGGAATAAATGAACTTTCCAATTATTTCAGTAGCTTACCTGCTTGATAGAGTACATAAATTATTGTAATTTATTTAGATGAGATTTGTGTAAGCAAAAGTATTTTTCCAGGTACTCTAATTTGTCAGAAAAAGAAATTTTTAGATGTTTTCTGTGGACTTCTTTTTCAAGTGATTGAAATAAGACCCACGTCCTAAAGCTATTATTGCAGCAACATGGATTTTCTGGCTGCATTACTTGTTCACAGATGGTTAGCCTTTGACATGGCAATGAGATTGTTCACTTCTGCAAGATGTTAGCACAGATCAATAAGAAAACTGTCTTACAGAGGGAACACCTGTTTGTCAACCAAGCCTGCCTTAAAGGTATTTCTGATATTACATTTTTGTTTGTTCAGTGGAAAGTCAGTAGTTTCCCTGGCTGCAGGGTTAAATTTACTCATTGCAGTTTGATAGCAGTAAGGAGAAGACTCTTTTTGGAAATAAAAAAGGGAAAATCACATCTTTACAGCACTGGATGTCTTAGCAGGTTGGGCTTGAAACTCTGTTCCCCTTACTCCATTTTGGGCCACAGAGGCATTGCAAGTAGTAGTTTAGGTTTCTGCCAAGTAAAAAAATCACTTTCGCAATCACTTTCAAGTTTTGAAATAAATTTTCGGGGACTGCTTTACTGCTTTATCCATGTTGTGGCTCATAGGAAACAGGGCCTCTGTCCATTTACCAGTGATATTAAAATATGTGTTATGACAGATGTCACAGAAGTCCAAGACTCATAATAAAAAAGATCAGAAAAATTTGTAGGCCCAGGAAACAATGTGAATGGAACTAAAAAAATGTGAACTAATATATCTGGGTAAAAGAAGTATTCAAGTATTAATGATGGAAAATTGCTAGCTGCTACAGTGGGCATGAAAAGAATAGGAAAGCGATGGCATTTTCTCAAAGAGCAGGAGGTAATAGTCTCTCTCCTTGTTGAGAACACTGCTGGAAAGCACAGAGCGCCATTTCAATTAGATATGGCATTCCTCTTCCACACTCAGACTGTTGGCTACATTTTCTATTACATAGCATCTGTCTCTGTTTCTATCAATCTCTTGTTTTTCATTCCTTGTCTATCTCCATAGTGCCTATGTGACTAAGCAGTAATAGATAAATGCATGTGTACCTGGTAGTTTATACACCGATGCTCAAATACTTTTGAAACTTGAATAACTCGTGTTGGTTGTCTATGTTTTAGTTATCAGTACTGAAGAGCAGACTAGAGATAAGTGCTGGGTTGGGAAAAGAGGGCACATTTCCTCTCTTAAATGGAGATAATAATAGTCATCAGCTTAAGAGCACAGAATTTCTATCACTGTTAATAATAATGTTATTGTTATATAGTGGAAGCTTAAAAACATCAGTACCAGTGATGTCAATGATGCAGAGAAGAGCTGTAGACATAATTAAGGTGATGGAGGCACGCTTATGAAGAAAGATGAAGAGAAGCAGCAAATGCACAGCTTGGCTAAGTGGTGATAATGATGATGGGGGATGCGATGACCATCTAAAACGTATCTGACATCTGTAAACATAGAATAGGGAATAGTTGTGTTCAGTTGGTCATAGCATTACAATTAGGGTTAATGAGGAAAACTGAGCAAAAGAAAACACAGAACATTTTTTTGCTGTTCAGCCCAATGCTAGGTCACATTAAACGCTAGAATGGTATCTTCAAAGGATCCCCTGTTGCACCAGCAGAAGCCCAATTGCTTAAATAATGTGAAAATAAATTGAGCAAGATGCTCATGAGTGTGCAAAGGGAAACATTTTGATACTGGGAAAGGACTGGGCAAGATGACCTCCTCTGCTTCTAATTTCCAACACTCTATGAGAAAGAGTTGGCAGAGATGCCCTATTTCTAGTTTGCAGTCATTTCTCTTTTTTTTTTTAATTTGTAATGAGAGCCCAGTTTATATGCAAAATTATCCAAAAGTTTCAAGATTGGAAATTCAGGTAGCTGAAATGAGGGTTCACAGCATTAGGGCAGTTTCTCTGGTGGGGCTCACCTGGAGCTGCACATCCAGTGGACGTGAACCCATGGCATGGCAGTTAAACTTGAGCCACCTGAAAAAAACATTTGGAGTTTAATTAAATTATATTTTTCTAACGAGCTTGAAAGTGGAGAAAGCTGGACATGTATCAGGACAAGTCTATGAGGTATCGAAGGAAGAACCATTTGCGTGTGGTGTGGCAATTGGTACAGTATCTGCAGAGTGTTAGACCAGCTGCTTTTCCTTAGGAAGTTGCAGCACATGGATAAGGACACATGCATATATTCTTTTTTTTTGCATGATTACCTTGAAATATATTGTTTGGATTGTTTTGGAATAAAAGATGAATATATTGGTTTTTTAATGTAAAATGGCTGCTTCATGATCATAAGAGACAAAGTTCAAGTAATTTCCACTTTCTTTCTCTGTCTGGACTTTTGCTTTCAAGATACTTTGCCCTTTTTGATGAGGATATGAGTGTGTCATTGTGTTTCTTGGATGTAGTACTGTACAGGAAAGAAACTGGAAATCGTTAGCTAAAAGTAGTTGAGTTACATGAATAATAACCACCCCCCCCTCAAGACATAGGGATTTCATCTTGAATGGAAATTTATTTGATGTTTGCCAATGAAGAGTCAATTTTAACTAACTAAATAAATCTGTTTAAAAACCAACTTTAATTTAAAAAAGCCCACTCTAAATTCTCAGAGATAGTATTTGGATGAACACTGATCGTTACCAAGGCTAAACAGGAAAAAGAAAAATAAGTGTATTTTCTGCCTGGCTGCTTTGGTTCTGCTAACTAAGGAGCTCCCAGCACACTGCTACTGTTTAACTAATAAAAAATAAATTAATATGAATTTCAAGCCAATGCTATAATGTATCACATGTTGCTTTCAAAGTAGGAAATTATTTGCTCACTAGACTTCATGTATTTCCACTCAAGTATGCAGTCCTTTTTATTCATATTATGAGGGAAAAGAGTGAACTGAATTGCACATGTATTCAGAGAAGCAGTACAAATCTGAGCAGGAGCCAGATGATCAATTATTAGGAGGTAGTACTGCATTGTGTTGTTCACCAGGAGCTTCAAGAGAGACGAGAAAGAAATTGTCAAAGAGAGAAACGTTCAATGCAGTTACAAAAAAAAAGGTAAAAATAGAGAGAGCAAGGGGAACCAGAATAAATCATGGTTAGAATTGTATGCTGAGAGATGGAGCGGAAAGACAGAGCAAATCAAGGTGACAGGAAATAAAATATTGCTCATCAACAGAAACAGGGAGGAGAGAGATGTCAAAACATGGAGACTCATGCGAAAAAAAGGCAGCTCAGGATAGTGACTGTGGGAAAATGTAGGGGGAAGGAGGTCTTGGGAACGTTTAAAGTGTTTTGGAAAAAGAGAAAATCAGTCAGACTTGTTTTGTTTGAGATGAATGTCATTGAGACAAAACAACAAGCAGAAAATAAAAGAAACCAAAGGTTATCAGGAAATAAAATATTGTCATTGTCCTCTCCCTTAAATTTTGGTGAGGAGGAGGCAACCACCCTTCCACTAAGGCTCCCCCTGAAAGTGGCCATAATGAAGTGTTAAATTTTGAGAACAGTAAGGTCTGAATCCCAGATCATCCTCTGCTTCCCTCCCTCTTCCTCACACGTGGTTTGATCCTGACCAGTTGTAAAACAACTTAATCATGCTTGGGTCTGGATGAAATGGATTATTTTGAGGGAGAAATTTTTTAACTTGTTAATTTATAACCACAGTATAGTAGCCTGAAAATTAAAATATTGCTGTTCACATATCCAGTCTGTAACATTTACTGAAGTGTTTCACTGTGCTTGAAGCTAAATTAAGTTCAGTAATGAGCGTCCTATAAATTCCTCAGCCTAGAGACTACCAAGTTCTTCTGCTATGGATAATGTATGCAGTGTAAAACACTTTCCATGCAAAAGCAACTGATTGCTTCTGTTCCTTCAGTTCCTTCCTCTGCCCTTCTGCACCTTTGTACAGTCAATTCCTGGCAAAGGTATTGTTTTCTACTCAAATGTAGGACCAGCTGCTGGTGGTCATGCTGTGAGTGACTCTAGGAATATATGGGGTGGGATAATGTGCACACTTGTCCACTGAAAAATGACTGAGAAATGATTGCTTGACATTCCTTTGCTGGAGCAGAGCATAGAATTTACTGCTGCTGCTCATGGCACACAGCACCTGTACAGTGACATTTTCATTACACATGCTGTAACTCATGGTGGTTTGTTTTCCTTTTCGTGGATTTCATAACACGTGGTCAACTCCATTGATGAAAATGTTACTGCTGCTATAGCAAGATAACATCCTATTCAAAACATCTTCATTTGATCCCACCCTAACATCCTAGTTTTATACATTCACCAAATTCTTTTAGTCCTGTTCCTCCTTGTTATTTTATTTATTGCCATTCTTTGGAAGATTAATGCGGCTTCTGCACTGGGTATAATTCTCTATATCAGTCTGTCTATAGCGTCTCTGCAATCCTAGCTCTTCATTACTGTACGTTCTTTATGGATCACATTACTTTCACCACCCCTTATCTAACTACTTCATAAAAAACACCTCTCACATTTATAAAGCATGACAAGAGTATTACCATAAACTATGTTACTCCGCTCAATAAACACATGATAGACTCTCCATAGGCTAATCACCTTAGTGGATAAAATTATCTGGGGATGAATTTAGCTGCAGCAATCATATCAAAAGACAAACTGTAGAGAACAGCGCCGTTCTGCTTTTCCATCATTTTGTCTCGACTGCAAGCCTGGATTTTGAAGTTGGTTATTGTTGATCTTCTTTGCAATCAGTAGACTTATTTATGAATATTTAACAGAAATCCTAAAAGTGTGAGATTTTTGTCTATTATATGAAATAGTAAAGGTTATGTTATGAGCGTTAATAAGCAATTTTGGGTCTCTTTTGAGGTTGGTGGGAAAAGTAATAAAGTTTCCCAATTTGGAGAGTAGGCTGAAGATAAAGGCATTTAATAAAAGGATTAGGCAGCTTTAGAGGACTGGAAACGTCAAGGTGCTTGGGCAAAGCCTGTTGGGGAAGAGCGAGACTCTGGCAGGACCAAACAGTGCTCGCATGGTTGACATAGAATAATTTCTAAATCCGTTCCTAGTTAACTACTTCTCATGCACAATTCTATATTCATTTCTCATCAGCAGCTGTACCTAAATCACGTATTTCTTATCTGTCTAATTATTCCATCTGAAAAGAGAGTTATCCTATCTTTCTTTTATTGTGTACCTTTTCTAAGACTCATTTAACTTAACATCCATTCTTTGGAAGCCTTTTGCTGGCAGCATTTAGAAGAGCAACATTTTGATGCCCTAAGAACAATATTCTGTGGGCAGAATTTGGTTGTTAGGATATTTTCAGGCCTAATTCCACTTTGGATTTTCACTGTGCTCTGAGAAGGAACTAGAGGTGCCAATATTGGAAATGTTCATTTCTGCTCAGCAGCAGAAATGTTCATTTCTCCACGGCTTTGTTACCTAGAAAATTTGTTCTGGGGAAGAATTGTGCAGCTGCAGAGGAATGATCAGAATAGCATAGTAGGTCTTTTTAATCTCTAGTTTTATACCACTGCCTGCAGTTTAAGTTATAGGAGGAGCACTGCTTCAGTGCAGGCATATTACACCTGTTTTGCCCAAACTGTCTTTTTTTTTTCTTCTCTGACAATTCAAATATTAAATTTTTCCAAACCACCTAAGTGACTAAGGGTGAGATTTTTTAAAGATACTTCCAGATTTTATGCTCAGCCTTATGAGGTCTACATCATTTAGACCAAAAAATCCCATTTACAAATTATATAGACCTTTAAGAGTGTCATATCTGCCTAAAAGTCAATGAAATTTAGAGTCATAACGCCTATTACTTTTTGATATGGAACTTAAATTATTTCTCAAAAATAATACTCTTCTCTTTCTGAATTTTCAAAGTCCTGCCTCTTCATATACATCTCTTAATGGCATTGCAGAGCTGCAAATCCCACCAAAACTTCTAATTTCTAACCTCCATTTCTCAAAGTTGCTGTAAGTTGATCTCCCTTTGAAGTAAAAAAAATTTCATTAGAAGACTGAAGCTATCCCCACTGAGAGAACATTGGGTTCTTGGCTGCCTTGTGGGTTACATATCTGCTTTTTGTAGTTCGTCAATACAAGAATGCTAATAGTACCTATTACAATTCACTTTCAATACTCCCTGTGACAAAAAAGCAATCAAACGTGTGGGGTTTGTGCACGGTCCTCTGCAGGCAGCTCTGCCTGATTGCCTCGGCTCTGCTGCCTGTCGGGGCCAGCACACACACACAACAGGTGGGATTTTCTCATAAACTCTCTCATTTTTGCATTTGGGTATACTGTAGACGTGCATGCAAAATTGTAATTAAAAGTACCCGTAACTCTGCTTCAGTAACAGCCAGAAGCAGATTCCTCATCAGCATTCCTCTCCAGCCCCTCGTGCCCTGTTGTCCTCTGGAATGCCTCAGCCGAGCTGGTTATTGAGCTGCCGTTTGAGATGCAATGTGCCGAAGGCAGTAGTTGCTAGAAGACTGCCTTGTTTTTCTGGATACCATTTTTCCTTTGATTCATCTTTAAGAGGTTTGTTTTTTTTTTTTTTTTTTAAATATGCATAAGAATAAGGTCCTGTGCAAATTTCTCAGGAGATCAATTTGCAAGGCTCTTTAGTAGAAAGACCTATTCTCTAGTGTGTATATTGGTTTGATATGGAAATCCATAAGCCTGCCCTAGATCCACCCACATCTCATACGCTGGTGTGCTCTGGGTTTTCTTTGTGAATTCAAGAGTAAAATCAGTGCCATTTCTCCTTTACAAAAAATACTTATTTTTAATTTCTGCGAATAAACCAGTTCTTGAGGATCAGAGTCTATTCTGTGTGTAAGTATAAGAATCTGTAAATCTCTCAGATAAAAAGCCTCCTGTGGCTGATGGTAGGGAGCATTAGTAGAAAGTTGTAAAAGACTACAAATCCATGTGCTAATTAGAGCTTTGCATATCCCTGCTTCCCCTATTATACTGAATGGGAATAAAATACAAATGAAAAAAAAGAGTTAGTATTCAAATGAAATATTAACATTCTGCTGAACAAAATATTTTAAAGATATTGTTTTCCTCTAGAAAAAACTTTTGCTATGGATTTTTGTAGAAAAGTTTGATTTCATGGAAATGGCCTTTTGTGTCGAGACCGGTCTTAGAAAATTATCTTTAGCACCATAAATAAGCAGAGATGCCTGTGCTGAATGCACATTGCCCCTCATAGCTTTCGAATTCTGGCTCCAGAATCTATCAAAACTTTGGCTTAGTATGAAATTAATTTCCACCTGTAGCTGACCTGCTTTGCCCAGCAGCTCTTCTCCGGACCCTAGACCACGTGTGCAATGGGTCAACATGAACTAAGACAGTAACTCTTCTGGTCTTACTAGAAATAGGGTTGTTGTACCAGCGATACAGAAATCGGGGCCTGAACCAAATGGGAATGCTGTCCCACCCCCCAGGAAGGAGTCCCGTGGGCTGCTGGCTGAGCTGTGAGCTCCACAAGCACTCTTTTAGTGACATAGATGTTGGAAGAAACTTCAGTAGGAGTTTGAAAAGAACCGCAAGATGCAAATCCACAGGAAACCAAATTTCACTAGCCACACTCCTCATGGAAATACTTGTTCTGGTCTTTTGTAAACAAAAAGCATTTTCTTTAGAGGAGTTACCCTGTGTCTCCAGAACCCCTTCACAGCAACAACATTTGAGAAAATAATATCCCAACCTAAAACTTAATGACCCACAGCGGGAATCACTTATGTTGCTGCAGTTGCATAGAGCCTTCCCAAACTGAAAATAATATATAACCCACATAATGAACAATGAAAATACTGAATATTAATGAAAATGTAAATATAAATTTAGGAAACAGACCACTGCAGTCTGTTCTGATCTACTGAGCAAAAAAAAAAAAAAATCTGGTATATAACCAGGAGGCTTGCAGAGTATGTGCGGTTCATTACAAATTCCCATGATTATTTTAACTCCATATATAATGAATAGCCCATGAATCTATTTGTATCAGTTATCATAATGAGAGAGAATTAACTATGGCTTAATGCTGACTTTTTATACTTGGGTCCATTTTTTGATGGTAACTTTGTACTACTTAAAGCTCATGGGCCAAATTCAGCTGGTTTGTAGCTTCATTGGATGGAACTGATGGCCCTCTAGCAGCTGGGGCGCAGTTTCCCTCAACCTTACAAAAATGAGTAAAAACCCAAAGCCCTGCTCTGCAGCCATTGTCACTCTCTATGCACAGAACTGCACACTCCCCTGTGTGCAAAAATGCATCCTGTAGGCTTGATTGATCCTTTTCCTTCTGGAGCAGATAGGCAATGTCAGAGAATTATATGTAAAACAAAAATTGGAGTGTAATTGCACTGTGGCTATGAGGAGTCTTTTGTTTGTTCACTTGTGAAGTGGCTCCTGGAGTAGCATGGGACTTTGTTTTTCCATCTGTTACATATTCCCGTCAGAAGCAGAAATGTTATTTTGTAAGTAATATAGTAGTGGCTTATTATTTCTTAAAGTAAAGTATAGTATTTTCCCCTGAGCGCAGTGTAGTCTGTAGTTCTGGCACATTAGCTGGCATAAACATTTTGATTAAAGCTTATGAATGTATTAATTACACCTGGGAAGTTTCCAAAGCTTATTCAAACTGCAAACTCTTCAAACTGCAGCCCCCAAATCCTAATTCTTTTTAGCAAATGTAAAAATGGCTATCACGTGGTTGCCTTTTCTTTCTCTACAATGTTTATATAAAGACATATAAAGAGGTGGCAAGGGTGCAAATTTTTTTACCCGTTAGTTTCTGTAGGCACTTTTTCAGAAAGTCTTCAAGCGTCTGAAGAATTTTTTTTCTGTCACATTGTTAAACATTTGCTTGAAGTCTAAAGAACTTCAATTCTTTTTAAAGTTTTCTGTGATCTCCCAGGTCTAGCAACATCTGCACATACTTAAGCATTTATCAGGATAATATCATTGGGTATATGACCCCAAAGAGGATGACAACACTGGAACACAGACTGTCTAGCTGAGGCTCTATAAATAAACAGAGGTCTATAAATAAACCAGTAATAATTCTTATGGACTCTCTGGAAATGTTGATGGAATTGGTCCATATAATTTCCTTTGCTCATATTCCTGTGGTGGGTTGCTTATGGTGTAAGACAGGGCAGAATTTGACCAGCAAAGCCTATAAAGTTGTTTGGGTATCACTAATTTTTGGTGAGTAACACGAACAAGTTCTTACAAGAACTTTCAACTGGATTAGGTTGCATGGTGTGTTGACAATGAGATAGAAGCAAATGTAACAGAGGATCTGAATTCTAAAATCACTGGGTGTATGACCCCAAAAAGAAAGGCATATCTTGTCTATCAACCGTCTGTGCCTCCGCCAAACAACCCAAGAAGTCTCACCTAAGCGGTGCTTTGCTCATGCATTCATGCACACATGCATTCATTATGACTGACCTGCCCTAGGAAGGTCCATTAAGTGGAACTCATTTCAAGCACAGATGGTCCTGAATAGCTTAATGTCTGCCTGGTGGCCAGAATAAGTGAATTCTTGATGGCCTTAGACTTCTGATCACATACATGCAGCCAAGGAGGAAATGAAAACATGTTTATCATTTTGATAAACAACCTCTCTCATTGCTGCAGGATGCTCCATGTAACTCAGCAGAGTCAAATACTATTAAATTGTCATCACTGTCAAAGAGAGAATGTATAAGTTTTGCTACCTGAGCCATAGTTAATGACTTCCACAATGCATAACACGAATCAGTACTGCTGTTTGCCTTTTTTATGTTTGTTTACTGGTAAGTTCAGGCTTGGCTAGAATAGAGAGGCAAGTTATAATTTTGAAGTGCAAAATATGCTTTTGTTATTACCTCTCAGCTAGAGATATAAAAACCAGAGACGACTATAAGATGGCTTTTTGGCTTCTGGCAGGCATGCACTCAGACCCTACAGGTGATTAGATATTTTAAATCACATCCACCCACAGTAGGCTCATACTTATGATAAAATATTTCACTCTGCAGTGTGTAAATTCAAGGTGGCTTTATAACAGAGAAAAAAATGAACATGTTTTCAGGAGTTTAGTGTCCTCCAATTAGAATTAAACCCTTGGCAGAAGTAACAAAAGATTGTTCCTGTTTTACAGTGAGAATGACGTACAATTTCTGCAGTTTTGTATTTTAAGCCTGTGCAGAACAAAGACTTCCAGAAGGCTAGGAAATACCTAGCAGAGTCATAACAGCCCAGAATCCTACCCAGCAGCCAATTCGGTCCCTTTTGCTTTGGTGTAGGCATCGCATTTCCTTCATGCAAAGTTCAGGGCATCCTGTGAACTGAGCTCTCGGACAGGGTCAGCTGTTCTCACTGTCAAGTTTGGTGTGAAGAGAACGTAAGTCATGTTAGAACATTTTCATTCATCTTCTTGCAAGAGCAAAGCTATACCTGATTTGCAAGTTCCTATTTAATTTCTAATCTTTTTTCTTATTTTCTTGGGGCAGGAGGGAATTTACAAAACATAAGCTATCTTTCTTACCAGGTGGATAAAGCAGCCACTTCATGAAGTGTAACTGTCAACAAAACATTCAGAAGACACTTACTTAGATGATTTTAAGGCCCTTCCCTCTCCTTTTAAGATCAATGGCAAATCCACTACTGACTTCAATGAGTTGGATGAGGCTGTTATTGTGGAAACAAAGCTAGAAGCAACCTTAGTTCAATCGACCATAAAATTCCAAAAAAAAGACATTTCTATTCTTTGTGACAAGGATTTAAACTTCTGCTGCGCTCACAGCCTATCCAGTCAATAATTCAGATTTTTTCAGGACTCCCAGCACTGTAACATCTTGCCAGGTCTTCCCATAGTCTAAAAGAAGCAGTGAGAAAAAAAACACTGGGTCAGGAGCAGAAGTCCTCATATATTGGTGTTACAGCATTTCTTGGCACCACCACCCCCCCAAAAATGTTAAAAAAAAAAAAGTAAAAAATTAAAAATCGCAAAATAAAAAGATACTTCACATATATATCTGAACATGTTAAATTTTTTTCAGTGGAAACTGAAGACTGGTTCAAGTGCCTCTCCCTGCTTGTTTTGTGGAGCTGAAATACAGATGTAATTTGACACACACACATGCCCCAGTATATTTGTGGTATATATAGATATCTTTCTGTGAATAACGTAATCAAGAGTGTGCTTTTTCAGTGAGGTTTTTCTCTATTCTCACTGTGTCCATTTGTATTTCTCTGGGTACCTCTATCTATTGCCATTGTGTGTATGGCTTTTATAAAGTCTAACATGTATATGCATGGTTGGTAAAATATATATCAGCAAAACACATTGCATGCAATGCAATCCAACAATCATTCATAGGCTAAAAGTGCTTTAATGGAAAAAACAAATTTTCCAGGAAAACGGGGTGTGTAACATGCATAACCTTCTCCATGTGAGATGGATTTTTTTCTTCTGTGTCAGCACTGGGAAGGGTCTTTTTATTATAGTTGTTGTTATTATTAGCATTACAGTTATAATCTACACAGATAAAAGTTTCAATTAATGTACTTAGTTGTCTAGCGGTAAAAAAAAAGAAGTGGTTTTTCATTGCTTTTATAGTTTCATGATATTTTGCCACTCCTAAACAACTATACACTTTGAGTTAAATTTTATTGTCGCAGCAACTTGAGCTTCCACATAACAATTAAAGTGTTATAAAGCTCATCTACCACAACCCATTATTTGAATGAATAACCAAATAAGCAAGACTAGCTCATGTGGTTATTAGCACTCATACAGCAAATTAATAGACAAAATAAAGCATTTAGTTTATTCACAGATATTTACCACACAGTCTATGTAGTCTAAAATTGGAATGCTTATTACTGCATACACTGTCTTTATTGTTGAGGTTGCAATCAATAAAATCACAAATCTTTCTTCTCTTAGGGCATGACCGTAAGATAAATTAAACCAATGAGAATCTTTCAATATGATTTGGATGGGGGAACAGGGAGTTTATCTGAAGAATTACTTCATAGAAAAATACAAGCTTTAGGGGCCAAGTTGGTTGTCACAATTCCTCTTACTCCCAAGAGACACTTAAAAGACCATTTGTCAGATGATGGCTTTCTGAATTGTTGGGATCTCGCTTCTGTGGCACCTTTTGGCTTTCAAAAAGCCTGTGTCAGCAGGCCAAATGCACCTAATAACTAATACATGAAGCAGCATTTCTCTCCAGATGAGTTAAATATTTACTGCAGAGTTAGTCTCAGGCTTGCAAACTCACCAGTGCTTAACCCCATGACCACGCAACCTAAACTCATTTACCCTAATGGACATTCACAGCTTTTCATCCGCTGACCCACCCAGGAAGGTCAGTGGTTTGAAAATTTAATATTAGAAAACATTTCCACACTTTGCTGAGTCCCCGTTCATTGCTAGTTGTTGTACCACTTAATACTGTGGTTACACCTGATGGCACACCACCATACGACCTTAAAGACATTTAGTCAATGGGGATTTCCTCCCTGCCCTTCTTACACAAACCTTCTTACACAATCTGATCTTTAGTAAGCTGTGCACAATGTTTTGTACTAAGTTTAAACAAATCCTGCCAAATTTATGCCACAATATCATCAAGTAGCCAGCTATGTGAGGGGAACAGACTGGCGCTATTAAATACTTGGTGATTGTGAGCTAAATACAATCAGAACTGAAGAATCAAGAAATAATTCGGGCAGTGCATTAGCCCATTGTCATGGCTTATCTCCATGCACTGCTCTGCAAAGATGAGTGGGAACAATACACTTGACACTTCATTTCTGTGTGTAGCATATGCCACAAACCAGTTATTCATAAAATCTAAGCCATCATCTATCAGTCTATCACTTCTTTGTGTTCTCCACCTAATCAAACTATTGCAAATGTTCATAAAGAACAATTAGGGAGAAGACAAATTAAACCTGGTAATCTTGCACACAATGGGAAGGTTTCCTGACTTAAAACTGCCAATTTAGCAAGTGGGGCAGCAAAGGGAAGTGCTGTTGGACCATCCTGTAATTTGGAGAGGCTGATTGTCATCCCCTAAGGGCTGAGTACTGGCATAGAATCAAATATTTGGAGAAAAAGCTTATTTCTAGATGGATTCCCTTGGCCCTTGTCCTTGTGTGAGAGAATATTAGAGGGAAGAGGTCTCCAATATTACAGGCATAAAATCAGCCAACAGTTGTTGCACATTTACTGTAGTACGTTACCTATGTTGCTTCAGGCCCAGAGCCTGACACAGTCATTTTTTAAGCCACAAATTCTGCTGATGTCAGAGAAGCTTCTAATCTAGGATAGGCAAGCTATATCTACTGTAGAGGGACATTTATCTGCATTTCCTATTAAAACTGAAATATTGCAGCACCTGCCTTATTCAGGAGCACACGTAATGGGAGAAATGACATTGTAATCCCACCTCTATAGAAGCTGTGCAGAGACAGACAGGAGCACGCCTGGGTGCTTTGATTAGCCACTGCTGCTCTTCCTAATCAGAGTGTCAATATTCTCTTTTTCTTTTTTTTCTTTTTTTTTTTTTCTCTTCTTCTTTTTTGCCAGAAGGAGGAACGTGTGAAGTTATAGCAGCACACAGATGCTGTAATAAGAATCGAATTGAGGAAAGATCACAAACAGTAAAATGCTCCTGTCTACCTGGGAAAGTGGCTGGGACTACAAGAAACAGACCTTCCTGTGTTGATGGCAAGTAGCTCCTCCTGTATATATGTCTCTGTTTGTGTACCATCCAGAAAATAGCTTAAAGTCTATAGATTCTGCATAGGAATTTTGTTGTGTTCTCTGTTTAACGAAACAGAAAAACTATAAACATAAGCATACATTTACACCACCTTGACTGCTACTTTAGTGCGTGGTTCTGTGCACATGGGCCACGTTAAGATTTACTCACAAAAAGGGGAGTACAAGACAGGCACTTAGATAAATATAACAGATTCTGTGGCAGGATCAAGCCCTTCATAAATAACTGGACAAAATTACGTCACTTCACAGGGCCTCCCCTTTTGCCACATTAGTTTTAAATCATAAATATTTCAAAGAACAACAGCCATTGATTTTGATTTAATTAGCCATTTTAGTCAGTGGCAAAGAAAGATAAATAAAAGAATCCTGTGGTCTTATACTGTAACAAACATTACAAAAAGCTAGGAAAAAAAATCTTTATCTTTTGAAATCAGTGGTGCTGTTTCTTGTCATTGGGATTTTTTTTTCTGAAGGAGAAACACCATGTTATTTGTGTCTGGGTTTCATAACAGGTCTAGCTCCACAGGGTGTATTCCTCTCTGGGGCTCCACTGTCACCGCTGCAGGGTGAAAACATGGAGCAATCGGGGAGAAAGCTATGGCTTGGAAGTGCTTAGCAAATTATAAATTGCATCAAAATGATGAGGAGTAAGTGGCACTAATCCCATTAGTTACCCTTCCCAAACAAGCCACTCTGTGTTGCAGAATGCCCCTGTGCAGCAGCTTTGTGAAGCAGAATATCTCATAAAAATTCCTCACTGTTCTCTATGGTACACAGCTGGTGCCATTGTTTATAACATCCCAAATGCTTTGAAGACCCAGGGGTCATTTCAGCTAGAGTTGAGATGGGCTCTGCCCTGGGCTGTCCTCATCCTTCCCTTGGCTGGACTTCCAGGGGTAGTGGTGAACCTGCAGGTTTGGTAAGCACCCAACGCTTCCTCTTTGGGTCTGTGGTTTGGCATTCAGCTTCCCCCCAAGTGAGTGAGAGGGGGAAGCTGTACAAGCAAACATTGGGAGAAATGGTTTCTTCTGGGTGCCTTTTCTCAAATGTGTGCGGCAAAGGCTCTAGCAAGGGAGCATGATCTGGTCAGGTTGTAGCCCGAAGTTAGAGAGGAGCATTACACAGTGGAATGTGTAGACAAAGCTCTGAGGTTTGCACACTCAACACTAAAAACATGAGAGATTCAGGGAGCCTTGGAGGGATGAAAACCTCATGTGTTCTCAGCAAGTATTTGTGGTGTGTATGTATCTGGTTTATATATTAAAGATAGAAAGTAAATCTTTTATTATTTCAAAAATGCTTTCAAATGTTTAAATTATGAGGAAGTAACTCATAGCTTGTTACACTGGGAATGCGATTGAGCTTCTGTACTCATGACTGAAAACACACTATGAATGCACCTGTGAATGATTACACTTTAATCCATATTCTGTCATTCTGTTATTGCTTAATTACCCTGATAAAAAGAAGCTTTTCTTTTTCTGTTGAGCACACTCATAAAACTGTAGGTGAAACCTACAGCTGGTCTTAACCAAAGATCAGCTCTACAAGCCTTGAAGAATTTCATGTTCTTCAGCAGATCATGAAAAACAGAGGCACCAGAGAGACCAGAGAGACACTATTAATTCAGATCTCATAATTCTGTTCAGAGAAGAGGAGCTCAAAGAATGCTGTGTTAAGACAAAAAGTTGGGTGCAGGTGTGGACTGGAGCCTAATTGCTCTGTCAGGATTACAATAAAAAGAAATGTTATTGTCTGGAATTTTGAAAGGAGTAAGGATAAAACAATGGCTGATATAAAAGTGCAAAGCTAGTCCCATTGAAGTCACTGGTAAGACTCACAGTGACTTCAAAGCCAGCAGACATGAACTACAAAGGAATGTCTTCCCCTTTCAAGTTTAGTTGTTGTAGTCAGCCCATAGCTTCTTTTGTAGATGGCTGGTGAACAGTTCAAAAGCCCAATGTGCTCCTCGTAAAAATTAATAGAAGGGGCATTTTCCTTGGCCTTTGTTTTATCTCAGACTTTGCTTTGTGACTTTTGACATACTGACCTGTTTTAAGTCAAAACTTTGACCTATTTAGTGGTTCTGTTCTCACTAAGGCAAGACTCCCAAAACTTCCCGTGGGAGTCCCATTGACGTCAGTGCTTCAACTCACACAAAGATTTGGGATTTGCTGTTTCTTTTATACATGAAGACATTTCAAAAGGTTATCTGCAACTTTTTACCTTCTTTACCTACCATATTGAAAGGATTAAAACTGTTTAATCTCACACTGGATTTTATATTGTATACGATTTGAAACCATAATCTATCATTAAGAAGGATTGCTTGGATCCACTATTTAAAAAACCATGGATGATCAGGTACATCAATAAACTCCCAGCCAAACAGACTGATCGCCTTTGAGAGGTGACAAGGACTGGGCAATCCCATGGTAACAGGTTGACTCCCATTTGTGGTTGATTATTACCTCAAGCCATCTCCGCCTGATGGCTATTTCATGGAGCTGTACCTCAGTCCGTCCCTGTTCATACTGTTGGCCAAACCTGTGACTTAATGGGATCAGAATCAAACTTTTGGTGTTTCTCAGTCCAATTTTATCAGGAAACACCTCATTAAGGCTAATGCTCTGACAGTTTGAGTTCATGTTACAGAGGAGAGGTTGTATTGCCTTCCACTCCTACCAGCCATTGCTTTGGGACGCAACTGGGCTGCATGGGTGGGACTGTGTGGAGAGCTAGCTTTGTTTTTCTTTTTAAGAGAGAATACAGTTATATGTAGGAGTCAGCTTAACCTTTTTAATAAATATCAGGAGTGATAAATGGTCCTTTTGTCCTATCATTGTAAGATCTCATCATGGGTAGCGCACCATCGTAGTACATAGGACACACATATGCAGTCCTCCTCCTGAATGAGCTGAAGTTGAGACTGAGTTTGTGTTATTGGTACTATGAAGAGAGGGAAGTTGCCATGTATTCCCAAGCATCGCTTCCTGCCAAGTCCAGCAAACTTTTTTCTTTGGAGCCTCATCTTAAAAAAGTAGAGTGAGTCCAGGCTGTAGCAGCCTCTGAAGTTATAAATTATTCCTTGCTGCTCATTCAGTAGACACTGTCCTAAAACCTGCCTCAGTCACCAATGAATTAGCAACAGTGAGAGCAAAACAAAAGCAAAATCTTGTCATGAAAACAGAGATGCTAGTTTCTGTGTTTTTGCCTCCTCTGTCCCATCACTACTTCAAGAAAAAACACCTTCTTACATTTCTCTTTTTTTTTAGTTAGTATTTATCTTTTTTAAGAATTTTTCACCATTTGCAGTACATCTTTCATATTAAGTAGGGCTAAGATTTTTTCTGTTGTTCATGCAAAATATGGAGGTATTCTTAATCGTGTTGATTACTTCAGCAGAGCTTTCTTTTCCTGCCCCATCTTCCTTCTCAGTATGGAACGCACTAAGCATAGTGAAATCCTGATAAAAAAATGTGACTTTTTCATACCTTTAAAACTTTGAACCTTTTCTAGATGTACTCAGCATGTCTCAAAATATTTAAATATTATTGAGGGGTTTGCATTCCCAATGCCACCACAAAAGCTGCTTTTACTTTGCTTTTGCTTTCTTACAACCCAAGACACTTACAACTCAAGCCAAATAAATGGCTGCTTAATGCTTCAGGTGTGGTGATTCTACCAGATCTTGGCATCAAATGAGGTTTTGTAACTCCAAAATACCTTTGTTATGTCAGTATCAAATGTAAAGCTTATACTAACACTGTCATATTTGGCCAAGGACCGTAATGTCCACCTTGCATTTTTCATTGACCTAATCTTCATGCAAAATTGATGTCACCTTTCTGAATTTTCTTCTGCAGCTACATAAAGGTGGCTGTGTGAGCTAGAGAGCAGCAGTGAGCAAGTTGCAGCAGTAAATTGATTAATACACTTATGTCTTTTTGTTGTTGTTGTTCTCTATGGCTTGTATACACATTACTTGCATTTCCTTGGCTGCTTCCATTGGCAAAAGAGTCTTGTGGCCACTTCATTTTATTTTTCTTCGTTTTGGTTGTTGTTTGGGGTTTTTTTAAGCAGTTCATTTTAGTACTCAGTATAAACTTCTCCTATTTGGAAGTTTCCCATTCCCTGTAAAGATGCACAGTTTACTTTCCACTGCACTTTGCAGCAGCTGCTCATCTTCCTACCAGGATATCAGTAAACAGGACTAGTCACAAGTAGCTGGTGAAGGAGATAGGAACAGAGGCCTAGTGAGCCTGTGGGGTTACTGAGTGAAAATTAACAGAAAAGGTCTGATAATATTATTTCAGTTCTAATACTTCATGTGGTTGCTATGAAAAAAAAAAAAAAATAAGAATACAAGATATTTATAATGTTAATCCTCTCACTTTTATACTGTGAATAATGTGCTTTGTGCCATATCATTTACAGTGGTATTGAACCATTCTCTACAGTCAGTAGGTGGTTATGTCTGTGTGTTCTTCAAGGCCTTTGAATAATGCATAATTTGTTCATCCACACTGAAGTTTACTGCGTTATGGTTAATGGTGCTCTCACACAGTTTTTTTAATGCTTGATTTTTTTGTTTCCTTCTCTTCAATCTTCTTCCAGTCTTTTTTAAACTCTTTCAGAGGCAACCTCAATATTTCTTGCACAATTATCTGTGATATTTGTTGGACCACAGAGTATGGAATAACAGAAAAGCACCCGCACTGGCTTTTGAAGTCAGCCACAAAGGGACTTTCATGCAGGTTGTGCATGTTGCCAGTCCTTTCAGGAAATGAGGTGGTTTTAACACTGGTCAAAACCAATTTGGAAAAAGGAAGGTGCTACTAAAATGCTGTGCAATATCTCTCTCTCTAAATTATTCCTGTAAGAAAGGTTTCTGCAGAGACCTGAGATGATCCGATTCCATGTTGTCTGCAACACAGGATTTGAAGCCTGGCAGCAGGACTCAGGCAGCAGAACTAGTATTTTAACTCTCCATGGCCTGCTGTTGTCCTATTTTATACCAGCCATGCATCAGGGGAAGGAAAATCACTCACTGATACAGAACAATAAAATGAAATGAATCCAGTATTTCCCTTTCTCCCAGACTGGCTTTGGATCACATCAAGTTTCAAATCATTCCGTAATATATGAAATATTAACGTGCATGTACATACATACTTCAGATTTCTATTAGTTTGAGGATTATCCATCACTAGCCACCGTGTGGCCCTGTGAATTTACATCAGACTTCATCAGGACAGCATTAACAAACTAAACACAAGGCTTAATGACCGTTGAGAGCACTGTGACTTTTAATGCCTCTCTGAGCCAGCACCTCACAGCTCTCCAACCATGCTGTTGAATGGTTGGTACTCTACATCCTTATTTTTAAATGTGCAGTAGCAGGAGCAGAGAGAGGATGGCATTCATCAGCACGTGGTCCCTTTGCTGGTGTTTGCCCTCCTGTCTCTCACCCAGGACCTGCAAACGAAAAGGTCGTACCTGCTGTGTCACTCCTTGGGCAGACAGTAAGTGCAGGAACTCTGTTGACATGAGCTAATTTATTTTATTTTTTTAAATTATGGATAAGATGCCTACAGTAGAGTGAGCATTCATAATTCAAGGGCGCTGTGTTCCTGCAGTACAGAGGTGCAGCGTAACCCCTGGTGTGTCCCTGAGCTGTTACTCCCGTGTTATCCCAGCTCCTCCTGGCTCAGAGATGGGCACGGGAAACACAGAGACCTCCTGGCTCTCCCTGGAGTCAGTGCAGGATCCAAGCCCTGTAGAGTCAAATGAAAGACTCCTATTGACTTTGGGTCAGGTCCTTAGTAAATGCTTTGTTAGATATAATCCTGTATCTATCAGCACTTACATCAAGTGAAAACGGTTCACAGTCACAAAGCCAATAGTTTTCTATTTATCTAATGTGTACTTTCGGTGGTATCACCAGAATGCCTTTTTTTTTTCTCCATTCTGTGAAAACACTTTCAATCAATTCTTATTTCTTGAAGAAAGGGGGGAAAAATGCTTTTTGAAATCCAAGGAGTCAGCTTCTCATTCTAGCTGTGCTTCAGCCTAGATAAGAAGAGATCTCAGGGTCCCATATTATTAATGCACTGTCTATATGAATAACGAGCAGGCTTGGTGAATTATTCCACACTCCTGGGAAAATCTATAACCCTGTCCTTCTGCAGCACCACTGGAACTGAGCAGGAGACTTGTATTTTCTTGATTTGCTGAATTCAGATGACTTCATTTTTAAGGAGGGAAAAAATTGTATATGTTCCCCACTGACACCCATTTAGTAAGCTCAAAAAAAATTCACAGGGTATCACGTGCGCTATTAAAAGAGGAGAAAGAGAGAGAGAAGCCTAACTGTGTACTGGAATATTTTAAGACTTTGCTTTTGTCCAGAAACATGTCTTCTTGAATTGCCCTTGCAGCCACTCTGAAATTGCAGCCAGATCTTGAGAGGTGCTGACTTCAGTGGGAGCAAAAACAAAGCTGTCAGTGACGACGCAGAGTAATTAGTTCATTTACCAAGATACGGCAGCTCTCGTTACCAGTTTGCCTTCTAATCTGCAGGGCAGAGGCCGAGCGGAGCAAAGGGGATGTGTGTCCCTGACCCTGCCGATGGTGGGGGAGCTTTTGTGTCAGAGCATGGTACCATTTCCTGAACCAGACCATCAGTGAGCAACGCAGGGAGAGCAGAGAGGCCACACTTCTCCCTGAACAAGTATATCTATAAATGTATATATATGTGTGTGTACATGGTGTAGAGTCATCCTGCCATGGGCAGTACATCAAAATGCTGTTCAGATATGTCCGAATGTGTTTCCAGTGGTTAAGATACACAGGACGGGGTATTCAAGGGTCAGATTTGTAGTCAGCCTGAGCCAAATTTGGCAAGGAAGGGTGCTGAATTAGGCGCTTCCCCATCTCTCGGCGAGGGCTGCGTTGTTTGTGCCGCATGCAAACATCTGCCAGGCATTAGGGAGAAGTAGATAGATGATGATGTCTTTCTGGTGTGAAGATGGTGCAACTAATGAGATCGCCTGACTGTGGGTTTGTGTGAGTACATCTTCATCTCGGCTATAACTTATCTCCCCACCTATGTCTTATATTTCTTTCTTTTCGGGTTGACATTGCGGTTTCCTGCGTAGCAAAGCAACCACCCTTTTAATATCAAGCCCATAGAACAGCTGACTAATCCACCCCTGATGAAGTGCAGAGAGCTCACTTAAATCCCAATTCCTGCAGAAAAAAACATTCTCTTTTTCTACTTAAGAGGGGGGGAAAAGCCATAAGTCATGGCACTATCTCCATCTGTGCGAGGGGTGGTCATTTTTCTGGGCTCCAGCTGACAGGTCTCAGTGCTGACACAGAGGGAGCAGAGACCTCGCAGCCAACCAAGGTGCACAAGCAGCAGCCTTACAGTGAAATTAGAGAGCAGCGTGGCCATGAAGCAGTGTGAAGACACTCAGGAACATATAATTACTTCACCTGCATACAGAGGAAAGTAACCTTTCTCTAAAATACTTGCAATAAGCCCACTAGAGGCTAAATGGGAAAACAGTAGGAGTTTTCTCCTCTTATTGGTAACATTAAGTGTTAATCACAGCACTGGAAAGAGCCTGGTAAGGGGTTTTGGAGGCAGGGAGCACAGGCACGGAGGGCAGCCGGCAAAAAGAAGCACAAACTGGATGGGAAAAAAAAGCCTAAAATAGAGAAAATTCCCTCGTGGGGGTGAAGACCCAGATAGGACTACGCAGGTGAGCCCTGTGAGTTCAGATAGCATAAGGATAGGGCATGCTGCCCGGCCAAGGACAGAGAGCAACCAAGAGAAGGGATTTTCACAGCTTTTGTATACACAGATCCACCTGCACTGGCCCAGATTAGCCCAGAAGAGGGGCAGCAGCCCCCTGTGACCTATCTGCAAATCTACAGAAGGCAGTTGTAGTGGAAAAAAAGCTGCAGCGATGCTGACAGAGAGATTTCCAAATGTCAGGAGCTGGATGGAAAAAGCCTGTCCAAGAAGAGATCGCAAGGCTGGGGTGAGCAGCAGGGTGTCAGAGCCAAAAAGCTTTGTTCGATGAGGGTAACACAGAAGTAGCTCAGAGGAGTGAGATCTGGGAATCTGGGAGGGACTTGGGTGTAAGATCCTTGATGGGTCCTTGTCCATCACAGCCACCGAAAGGTGTAGCTGCCCTGCGTGGCAGCAGCAAGACAGCAAGAAAAAGAGCTTTGCCACCATTTGCTAAATCTGCATGGAGTGATGTTGCCGGCTGATACAGGATGTGTGATATCTCAGGAGCAAAAGGCTTAAACCCTTACACCATGCCTTTAAACAAACACAGGGTTTATCTGTGTCTTTTGTGACAAAGCACACGTGTGCGGTCCAAGCACAGTATTCAAAATGCATTCAAAAAGTGGATTGACACTCAGAGACAGATTTTCAGCTGGTGTAAACTGGCTCTTGAAATCCAGAGAGACCTGCTGGCTTGTGCCAAATGAGGACACGGGTTGTTGAGCCTAGGAAAATGAACAGAATGGTGACTGGTTATTAATCCTTGCTCACAGTCTTTAGGGAATATACGGGACCAGCGCTCAGCTAATCAGTGGCCAAGAGGAGCTTAGAGAAACGTTAAGGTCGGGTGAGCATCTGTGCCATACCCCCTTACACCAAATCTTCGCAGTAATTCAGATGATAATCTATCTCTGCCAGGAAAGACCATAATACTAGATGACTAATTCTGCATAAGCTCACGTCATGCATCTTTTCTGCATTGGATATTGTATTTTCAGTGTACCAGGGCCCTGAAACGCTGCTTGACTACAGGCAGCTCTAATATAGTATAGAAAATATGTGATCGCAGTATTGCAGAGCATTAAGCCTTTTTTCTTTCCTTTCAAAGCCACATTCTATCTATAAACATGGAGCTAGTTCATAAGGCTTGAATGTGGTTTGTAGGATTAGGATTTGAACACAATAGAAGTGGATGATTAAGTAAAAACGGAAAGTGCTGCTACATCTTGTGTTCTCTTTAAATTAGGAGATGAGAACCTGAAGTTATTACACACTGAAATTTTAAAGAGACAATGTCCAAATCTTTGTAAGAAGAATATACATTGTTAATCCTTTTATTGATGCAGTGAGTTCAAATAAGAGTCACTAATTTAGCACTGGGATTGTCCATTGTGTTGAATTACATGAATTAATCTGGTAACTGCAACTAGAGGCAGACGAGTCAAGAAGTGTTTGATTTCAGAGAATTGATTATCCATAAAATTGGTAACAGACACAACGTTTCCATTTCCTCTTCTTAGAATACAGCCAGGTAGCTGTAGCACCCAAACCGCTCTGAAGTCTGTCAGCCCTCAGTCTCTTCTGGGTGATTTTCATGCATTAAAATTGCAGAATTGCCTTATATTTTGGAATCAAGTAAGTACATTGCAAGTGAGGGATTCATTTAAAATCTTAGACTTTGTGCCAAGGAGGTACCTGTACCCACTCTGCAGATTTTGGAACAGGTCTCTATATGTAGGTGTCCAAAAGCAGTTTATTAATTGACTATCTCCAAAAAAAAAGCATTATGCCTTTTTGGGAGGCATTTCCATAGACCATTCAGTTTACTACAATAACTGCTCAAGGTTAAGCAAGCACAAGTGCTAATGTAGTATGTCAAAATTCAATAATATTTAAAAAGTGCTGCCTCTCCCTTTTGAAACTATCATGAAAAAGCAGTGTGGAAAGGAGCTGTGCTTTACAGTTTAAGCATTCTGCTCTGTGTCATTAATATATAAAACGTATTCTGCAGGCAGATGGATTGTTTTTAATATGTGATCTTGTGTAATCATTTCCTTTTGATTACAATTCCTCGGCAGCAAACATACAGCAGAGTTTTCAAGATGCATGTGCGTGGTCAGTACGTTTTTGGTTTTTTTTATCTTCCTAATGTGCCCAGAACTCACACACAGCAAGGTGAAACATCAGCACAAGCCATCACTCAGGAACGAAATTGAGAAGCAAATGACACTGTCCTAACTGAGGACAATGGCAAATTTCCTATTAACTCAAATGAGAGTAGAAAACATATCTCTGTATTGGTTTTATTATTACAAAGTGCCCTCTCCTTTTCCTTCAGACCCCTCCACAAAATACCATCAAATGCGGTTGTATGTAATATAGTTATGCAAATATAAAATGAACTCTATTTCCTTTGGAAATTTCCTTTCCTCCTCTTGAAAATAGCTAACTGGATGAACACATTTTAAAACAAGAGCACCTGTAGTCCCTGTTAAATAAAATAAAACAAAGCCCATTAGTGTAATGAACACTTGTATCACATTAGTGAGGTCATTAGCTGGGGACACAGATACCTATTGCTCTGAGCGGGATAGGGGAAAGAAGGGTGACCACTGCTTTGAACCACAGAGCACAGGAACAAAACAGCAAAGGAGAAAATCCATATAGCTTTTGACAGATTGTGTTTCCTCTGGGATTCAGCTCAGTAGTAAAGGCCCAGCCTCATTATTGCACTGGTGCTATTCATTTCTTGTTTGTCTGTGTATTGTGATGAATTTGGTTCATCCGGATGTCAGGCGGGGAATCGGAACAGGGAATTTGTGGCAGAGCTGGAGAAGTGTAATGCTTCTCTGTAGCGCAGTGACGGGTCCTTTCCTGGGATGGATGTGCAGTTCTGGCCACTCAGCTTCAAAAAAGGAGGTGAATTAACCTGGGGGCCCAGGTGTGGAAGGAGGCTTTGGCTGCTCAGGAGAATTCGCAGCCTCTATTGAGAGAAAAGAGTTGTAGGGCAGCAAAGCAAAGGATGAAGGAGTAGGGATGTGCTGTCGGATCAGTGCTTGAGCACCAGGAATGAAGGCTAAGGAAACAGTGGAGGATTTAATAAATATAAAGTCCTCATCATTAGATGTAGATTGGAAATTAGAAGAACAGCCCTCACTCTTAGAGGAGGTTGGGAACAGCTTCCCAGTAGGATGCCAGCTAGTTTTGCAGACTTCCAGTGTCTTTTGCCATACCCAGACAAGGCAAAGAAATTAATGTTATTTATAAAATAAAACAGCAGCATACTAGTGAACAAAGGATAGACCACAGACTGACACCAGTCAGGAAAAAGAGCTGTACAGCAGACTCATAAGAATTCATTCATGTGTTAGAGTATGCAACCAACTGCATATATGCTTTGTCTTTAATATAACAAGAATTGATTCAGTCTGGCCCAAAAAAAAATCTCATAACAAACAAATCACATTAGTGTTCAGGCAGCTGCATTTCATACCAACTAAAGGATAAAGTCTGGGGGGGATTGTGTGATTGTTTTTGAAATGCAACTTTTGAAAACAGAAATGGTTTGTCAGCATTGTGAATTTATTAATAAAAGGAGGGAAAAAATTGCCAAGCAGATATCTGGAAAAGTTCCATCCCATTTTGAAGACTTTAGTTACAATTTTACTTTATTTGATACAGTAATTTTTTATTGTTTGGTTGGCCAACATGGATTTTTTTTTTATCCTTTTATTTGCAACAACGTGCTGATAAATCAGTTTTAGCAGTGGAACCAATTAATTCTCCGTTGTAAGTATTGACGTAGATTTTTTCAATCTATTCTATTTGTCGGAGATGGCAGTGCTGGAATTCCTTGGATGAGCAATAATGAGGGAGTATTGTAGAATCCATTCCTACTGCTCCTTTGAAACAGTGCTTGTAAGTTCTGTGTGGTCATTGGGAAAAAAAAAAAAAGCATTTACAAACACAAATGAAGTAAATTATAGCCTTGCTACCTGGCTTGCATTTTTCAAATGACCCCTGGTGCCCACAAGTGGGGTTTCTAGCAAAAAGTATCAGTTCAAGATTGCAGATTTCCCAGCTGTGTTTGCTCATTAAAACACTGCAGGATGGAAACAATGATCAGAAATGACCTGTGATTGTAATGGATGGATTCTAAATGTACTGTGTGCAGTCAGGTTTAGTAAATAAAATGAATGGGGGAGGTTTTGAAATTTCTAAAATTCAAATGCAATTGCATACCACCCAGATCTGTGTTCTGCTGTTACTGTTTACTGGCACTGAAAACCTTTTGAAAGCTGATACAATTTCCTAATAAAAGGAATACATTGACAAACCAGGTTAGAAGCTTGCACTCCAAATATGTGCAAGTGCACACTGTATTGAATCAGTGTATTTCTGAAATAATCAGGAACACTTGTTTGTAACAAGCTTTGGGTTAGACCCTTTCCACGTGAACCGCTTTCACTTTAAACTCATTATTTATGGTAAGCATAGCCACACTCTTCATGCATTTTGCATATTCAATTTTCAAGCCAAAATATAGGAGCTGCATTAGCTGCAGTGCTCCCAGCAGGTAATCAGCCTCCTGCAATATCAAACCTTATGTCACCCAACAGTAATAGACTGAAATAGTCAGAGCCTCATAAGGACTGTGCCTGCCCAATTCTTATTAAAATTAATAGGGACTGGGCATCCATTCCCTCTAGGCAGCTTTGAAAATATCAGCCAAAATGTAGTTGTAAGTATTAACCTTTAGGAAGTTAGTGTTGGCAGCCTCCCACTGCTCTGTGCTAGTTTCCAAAATCAGTGGCTCTGATTTGGCATGAGCACTCCATGAGAGCCTCCAGCTCTGGTGTGGTGGGACCACATCCTCAGAGGTGGTTTCTCCGCGGCTGCTGGTGGGAACCAGCTGTGGGCAATTCGGGCTGTTTTGGCTGAGCAGATCCCGGGAGTCAGAAGGCAAATTATGAGGCTGCTCCACCACTTGTGCCAAAAGCACCCTGAACTGAGTGTTGTGGAGTTTTTTTCCTGGTCTTAGAAGCAAGCAAGCCAGCCAGTCCCATAAAGGTCAGTAAAGGTGATGTGAAAAGGCTACCCTGACTCTGAATATGATGCAGCATGGAATTTTGGGGCAGAAATCCAAAAATATTACAGCCTAGCTGTTAAAATAAACATGTTTGGTCTAGAAAAAAAAAACGCCTGTGAATGCTTTTATATATTAAACCCTGTAAGGAACTTCTGTCCTGCTGATTTAACCTTCTTTAATTAGGGTTTTTTTCCCTTTTCTGTCTGTATTTGTAGAGAAAAATAGTCTGGAGTTTGAAAAGGAAAAGGGGATTAGAATCATTTATTATTGGATTATTATTAAACCAATAGAAATAGCAATAGAAAGTCATGTTTTTAAACAACTTCCTGGTCTCCGGTCTAGTCCATACAGATGATGACCTGTGAGGAAGTAGTGCTAGAGGAATAAATTGGTTGTGGGTTAGAGTGAAGGATTTCAACCCAGCTAATAAATTCTCAGTAGTGCATACCTGAAATGTTACCACGGTAGCTGGAGAGCAAACTGTCCTCTTTTTAACTTTTTTCACCAAATAGTTCTAAAATAACCAAAGTGTAATCGACACACTCAGTGAGCAGGCTATTCATGGACACCAGATACATTCCTAAATCAAATAAATTGGTAACTGTGAAGCATTTGCTGGGCTCTGCTTTGCATAGTATGAGATCAGAAGCAAATATAACTCGCTGGTCTCTATTATTGACTGTGACAAAAAATGCAAGGCGATAAATGTTCTCTTTCGATTTCAACAGTGCATCATTAGTGGAAATCCTGTAAGGACCAGCTGGATCTTAATGACCTGTTACACTGCATCTTTGCCACCGTTGTGAGTGCCAGCTCTGTTTTTTTGGTGGACAGCTACACCATTTTAGGAAGTACTAATTGCATTTTGCTGAATTTTGCTGAATTTTTATTCGGATGTTCTTAGTTTTTTATTTTCACACCCTAAATATGACTGTATAGATGGACCTGGAGGAAATGTGCAGCCAGGAACATTAGCAGTGCTGGCAGATCTCAGAAGAAGTAAAAGGGCCAGCCAGAACCCTTCCTGGCTCTGCTGAGTCCACAGGTTTTGAGCAGAATTATGGGCAAGGCTTGCTGCAGTATCCCTGTGCTTAGGGTACGGGTCGTGCGCTTGTTCTGCTAGCTTTTCCTGAAATATTAGGTCTTCCTAAATGTAGCTTTCTGTAGAAAATAAATCAGCTCCGTTAGTGTAGTGTCCTGCTTGTACAACATATTTTGGTTATGCCTCTCCTTATATTCGCTCCCTTCATGGCATACTACAATATGTCAAAGAATGTAGATGCTGCTGCTTCCTACCACATTTTTCAGCTACAAATAACAGGTGCCTGGGATTATTACAGTATTTTTTGCTTGTTTTTTCACTAAGAAAATGACACCATAGATGTTGAGAGGTTCTTGCGAGGATTTTTGCGGAGACCAAGGGGGCTATACTTGCGCTCCACAGTCTAACAAGGAACCACAGTCTCCTACATTATGCTGCAAAACAAGGTAGGCATCCAGCGAGGCTGAGAGCACAGGCTTTGTGTGGTGAAAAAAAAAAAAAGGAAAATTGGGCTGAGGGCACCACAGGAGCAGAGAGGTTACACTGTGGAGTGGAAGCAGACTTGCTGTGTTAGGTAATACTGGATGCAGTAAATAACCTCAAACATTTGGAAATTTTTTCTTTCATAGCAACCTGAAAAAATGTGAGGAACTAAATAAATTAAAACCATTCACTGTTTGGATCACTGTTACTGTATCTGTGAAGGATGAGATAAAAATGTATAACATGGGGGGCAGAAAGGGGGAAGACCCACAGGGTACTGTTCTACACTCAGTCTGGGGAAACCCTAAAGTAAAAGGAGATATTCCTACAGCCTGTGATCCATTCCTATCAAAAAATACTGTTCCTTCCAATTTGTCTTTAGTGTCAAAATAAATGAAAATGTTTCATAGTGATTAATGGTGTGCTGGCTACACAGTAAGTGCTGGTAGGGATACAGCCGATCAGTGAAGAGGATGTTTTCAGAAAACCTCATCATATTTTGTTTTGACTTTATGCTGACATGTTGAATTTTGGCAAAAAAGTGATGAAATTCAGCCAGTTACATAGGCATCCATGTGTGCACATAGACACGCACAGGGAGAGTCGCTGGATGATTCTGCTCCTGGAAGGAGGTGCCTGCCTGGAGAAATGCTTGACACATGTTGGACTGTTGGTCGCTATTTGCACCTGGATTGTCCTCTTGAAGGATTATGTCTGCAGGACAGGACTGAAGGAGCATCCCTGTAGTCCCCCAGGCCACCCGCTGTTGCGTGGCGCTGTGGGAACCAACAGCCACTGCGAGGCAGGTTGATGGGAGAGGAAGGCTTACCTGTCTCTCACCCTACCTCTGTGCACCGCCTCCTGAGCCACTTTTGAGAATAAAAGGAGGTGAGAAATGCAACCACATCCCTGTTTTTAGGAAAATGGCTTATTTAAAAAGCGCTTACAACATTTTGGAGGGAGGTCCAAAGAAACTGCAGCCTAATGCAAACCGATTCAAAACAGGTTTTGATAGAGCTCATTATACTTAAAGTCTGTACTATATTTATTCACCTAGAGACCTTAACTATTATTTACAAAAAAGAACTACAGCACAGTGTTGTTTCTTTCACTACCATTGATCTTTAGTTTCACACCTCAGTTTTGCCCTCTAGATTAAGGGTGGGATTTTCGTACTGCTGTGTATGTGAGATGTTTAAAACTTGCTTGAGATTTCGATTTCCAGAGGGTTCTGTGAGGCTGAGGTTGTAGCTTATCTAATATTTTGACAAAGTTCAACCTCTGTGTTACAAAAGTCAATTTAGTTTTAAGTTGTTGTTTTCACCACTACAGTGAATAATCCAAGTTTTAATTATTGTATGTGTTATTTTATTATTTTTATTTATTTTTAGCTTAAAATGTAGTTGTTTGTCATTATTATAATTTTAGTGGAAGGGACACTGGAGGAACCAAGCCTTGCTGGAATAGATTGTTATCCAGTGTAATGTATTGATCAGGTCAGGCAGTAAATTAACAGGAGCAGAACACCATTAAATTTTGAACTTAATTGCCTTCTACTCTTAATTTCTATTGAATATAATCAATAGGTGCCAGAGGAAAGTTAAAAGAGTTATTTAGTGAGTGCTATTTCCTGCAGCATAATGGAAAACTACTGTTTCATCCTCTAGTTGATGCAAATAATTTGCAGTTCAAGTGCGGCCACTTAAACGTTTTATCAAAGACTCACTTTTAGTTCTGTCTTGATTAATCTTCATCCCTTCCAGAAAGAAATGTGATTTAGTGACGCAACCTGCTTCGGTTTAGCTGCCCCTTTGGTCTTTGCACTTACACTGGTGTTGCAGCAACACCGCTTTCCTCCAGGATCTCTCCAGCCTGTATTCCCATCTCTAGCCCTGCACACACCAAGGGGGATATTCTCAGGACAGCACCTCTTAATATCGTTTCCTTTTCCAAGGAATGCAGGGTTATAGCCAGTGCAAATGAAGACGATAACCTTGGTCTTGACTTTTCTTTTTTGGTTCTTCTACGAGCTTGTTTGGGCAAGTTGCTCATCTCTCTTATTTTACCTACCGGCAAAGCAGTAAGGTAATCAATCGCCTTCACCAAGGTCTAGTGTCAAGCTGATGAGTTGTACTCTCTTCTAGGACTCCCTGTCCTGATGATACACCTTGTTCTGTTCTCCAGCCTCCTGTTCAGCTTGTTATTCCTTGTGTCTCACATTTCCCTCTGTAGTAATATTTTAGATACTTTTTTTTTTTACTTGCTGTTGAATTTAAGTATTGCTTATCCTGCTGTAATCTAAAACCATTTCCTTATAAATCAATATCTCAGTGCTATTATTATTTTTACACCTCTTTGAACACTCTTTCCATTACCTAGTCTTTTGCTTATAAAATGCTGCAAAGGAAACACCGTATTTCAGGTGGCCCCCTGCCAAAGCTGTATGCCCAGTATCGCTGCCCCGTGGAATCACAGGGACATTAAAAAGCCATTGAATGGAGGATAGACATCTGATGCAAATTAGGGGATTATTGCAAACTTTGGTGGGCCTTGGAAGCTGTATTACTGAAGCAGCACGCAGAATAAAACAGGCCAAGGTAATCACACTTCATATTTTACAGTAGTGTCAGTTCTGTGCCAGTGGTGCTATTCCATATTTATAACTTTATATTGGCATGAGGCAATTCACATTCAAGCTAATGGGAGTTTTCCAGGAGTGTTGATTCAGGTTCTTGATGAGAAATGAGTATAGCCCCTTTTGCACATCTTTACAACAGAAATAGCAGTTAGAGTAGAGAAGAGTCTACTTGAGATTTTATGAAGTGGTGCATAATGATGCACCAAATGGACAGACCTTCATAGAAATCTCATTTTCTAAGAGACCTGACCTGTACTCTTTCTGAAAACCAGACATCTTCAGGGAGTGGCAAGTTACCCACCTCAAAATAGAGTCAACACCTCCAGTGAATCTTGCTATGAAATCTTGACCTACGTCTGCCCACAATTCTCTCCATTATGAAATGTTGATAATTGGTATTTTTACTGTGAGCACATTTGATTTAATTCAAGTCCAGTATATTTGAAAGAACATTTCTTGCTGTCTTCGCAAATTTTAAAACTGCCAAATCATCAAAAGAGCTGAGTATGAATTTACCTCTTTGACAATTATTCCTTGTCACATTATTTTGGTTTACAGGGAATTCATCACAGGGGAGAAGAAAAAGCCTCTTGACAGCTACAAGGAATTAACTGTGCTTACAATAATATATTTTCCAAGAGAAGGCTGGAGGGCAGAGTTTGACAGCGCTGAAGCTGTACCACGTACAGCAACATCCTGTGACTATCATTGTCCTGGACTTAACCTTTACAGAAGGTGGACTTGCTGGTCGGTGCTACAAACCAGCATGAATTGTGCAAGACTCCCAGCCCCAGTTCCCAAGAGAGGCTGAAATTCTCCTATTCTGATCATTCCACCAGTGCCCATAACATCCCTGGCCCTCTTATTATCCACAGACGGAGAGAAAAGTTGTTGTTGTGCTTACAGTGTATTTAGCAAACTGAATCGCAAAGCCCAGGTACTCATGGAAGACTATGGCCAAGAAGGGAATTGGATATGAAGCTAATTGGGTATCTCTGGCCAGGGTGGTGTCAGTAATTATAGTAGCATTCCTTATTTCCCATGGAGAAGAGCTTCTCCTTGTGTTTCACGCTTCTGCCAAGGAAAGGATAAAAGGAGATTTTTCTCTGTGTCACTGAGGAGAATCCCCTTTTCATCCAAATGAATTATGCTGTCTCCAAGGCGCCAGATTAATCTGTCTGTGATATCCCTTGTGTATTGTTTCTAGACTAACACATATCTGTGTTTCTTCTTTCATGATCAACTGGTACAAACAAAAGCTAACTCGCATGGTAGTCTCACTGCTGCCCACTGCCACGGAAAAACCACAGGAGTGATTCAGCCCTGCTGAAGTAGAGATGTTCCAATAGGCTGCTCACTAAGCAGGCAAAGATTTGCTGTGCATGGGGGTAAAGTTTCACCCTTGAGTTCCCTCATAGGAAGCCACTGGAGGAGACACTTTAAGCATCTGACGCGGTTCCCTGGAAGAGCAGCAGAGGCAGGCGGCACACGTTTTGATGCTGTGCCTGATTCTCTCTTGAAACTCTCCTGGCTGCTTCTGAGCCTCTTGAATGAGAAGCAGCTGCCTATTCCATGCATCAGCCTAGGTCCAGTCCAAAGTTCTACATAAACTAGACGTTTGCAATGATCCCAAACTATTTTGGGGTAAGATACAGATAAAAACCGTTATGTTAAGGCTGATGATGAGTGTGGTTTGGCTCAGTGGAAGCTCCTTTTCTGGCTTCCTTGTGAACTATAGATTACTGCATTATAGGTATCCACACCAGGAAAGACAGACAAGGTAGGAAGTCTCAGAGACACACATGAATTAGGATTAAATGGAGCAAACTAATTCTCGATCAGATCTACTCACCACTAAAATGAAGAAGATAGAAAGAGACAGAATCAAAATTAGTGAGATAACAGATTGCACTTCTGGTTAGGAAGAAGTCCTGCATTATGAAAGGCTGGTGGATTTAATGTTCAATTCTACCCTTATTTGTCATGCACGTTGTAAAGCATATTTGCAGTCATCACCTTCTAGTTGAAACAGGGCAGTGAGTTTTAGTTTTTCTTAGAGTACTTTATGATGTTAGGATGTTATAGCTTAGAGCCTTGGCAGAAGTCCATCTATAGTAACATATGATTCATGTCGTTGTGAGGCTGGGGACTGCAATTGTTGCTGTTCTGTCTATGCTCTGTTGTGTTTATGGAAGGATCAGGATTGGAGCTGTGAGGTGTTTCCCATGATCCCTAAATCCAGAAGTGTATTTGTACCATTTTTATCCCTACAAGGTTATCTAATAGTTACAACTTGCTTTCCTGAGAAACGGCCAGACAAGACATATTGGAAAGCAGCCTTCTTTTGTGTGTGCTAGTATGTAAGAAATTATGAGAGACAGTAACCCTGGTTAAGAACCAAAAAAACCCACCACCCAACAACAACCACCCTCCTAAAAAAAAAAACTAGAAGAAACTAAAGAAGCAGCACCCCCTCTCCAAAGAAACCTCAGCTCATTTGGAGGCTTTGCAAGACACTCCTGGGAGTTTCAGGTAAAGATAATATATTCTTCGCATAACTGTACAAATTGAATGTGTTGGCTCAATACATAAATTGTTTTCAACTCTCTCTTGCTGCTCAGTCTACAGGGAGTTTCAGTGGCACCTTGGTGGAGTTTCTCAAAACATTGGTACTGGCAGATATATGATGGCCTGTTTCAGCTGGAGGAAAGTTTCCTGGGGAAAATTTTGCCCTTAATTTCATGGCCAGCAAATCTAACAAATGATGGCTGCAAGAAAACTCTATAACATGCTGCGAGGGGAAAGTTCTTTATACTGCATCACTGGAAATACAAAACGGGTGTGAAACCCCACCACTTCTATGCACACATCTTCCAACATTTTCAGTAAAATCAGGGGATTTCCAGGTCTTTGTCCTGAACAATAAGCAAGCACATTTAACAAAGATATGCTCAACATCTCTATAAATAACAATTGATCATTGAAGTGAAAACTTCTTCACTTCTTCATTCCTATCCTTCATCTGCCCACATAGCCACGACAGCATGCATGTGAAAATGCATTAAAATTTCAGCCTTGCAATTTAAATGTCAAGCCTTCAATCTTATTCCAGGACATGTAGACCCTCTGTTGCATACAGTATGGCTGACTTCTTAGAAATCTAGTTTTCTTAAAAATGGCAGAAGATGCCTCTGTGGGCCTTTCTGATAGTCCCATTTGTTCCTCTACCCTTGCAGAACAAGAATGTAATGCATTGTGCTATGCTGAGAAATCAGCCACAGACAATCTCTTGGAGATATTAAAGATAAAGTTATATTGTCTTTGTGGAGCTGATCTGACTCCCGTTTGCCTCGCTAAAGTTTAGCAAAGTGTCACTGAAATGCTGCTGGGGTTTAGCTTTACTGTGATATAACCAGGTACCTCTCTATGGGGAGATGGTGTTGCAAAGGTGTGTCCCTGTTGCCCGTCTCTTTCAGTGCCCTGAAAAAAAGAAAAGACAGCACAAAAACATATATGCATGTATATATATATAATCCATTTCACAGTTGTCTGGATTATTTTTTTTTCTTCCATCCTGTATAATTTCCTCAGGTATATATTGAGAGAAGCTGTTTGCAATTTTGCTGAGTGATGATTTGTGGGGGGTTTTTGCAGACTGCTGAAGACCCAGAGCACAGACACTCTGGGCTGCACTAATGAAGCTGCAGACATAGCCTGCTCCTCTCTCTCTCTCTGTAGCACAAACTAGTGTTTAGGATCTCACTTTCAAAGACCGAGGGCTTTGAGTGAGTCACCTAATTCCATATTTCAGCACCTAAATTACTCACCCACAGTAGTTTTCTAAAGTAAAAATTACAATTTTAAAAAAAAAGCACTAACAACTGTACAATTCATTTTTTCAGACTCATTCCATTTGAAAGTAACAGCAAGTACAATGACTTATAAAAATAAGTTTATGTAACTTGTTAGCTTTTGAAGAATTTCCTTCCAAACAGTAATAATAAATGTACTTTGTACATTAAGAGCCTTCTTTTGGGTCAGAGTTTTTTAGTATTAGAAAAAACTTATTTTTATAACTATATAAAATGTTATGGCCATTTCTAAAGTATTCATAGGTGCTTTTTAATTCCACTGCCCACAGAAAGTGGAGGGGAACTTGCCACTAACCTCTCACTCTAGCCAAGAGGACACAAATATAACCTGGTATTTCCACTGAAGGATAGTGGATATTTTTACCATTCTGCCTACATCCTTTGGAGCAGCTTGTACAATCCATAGTGATCCAGGGAGAGCAATATACTTTCCTTTCCACCTTGGCAGGGCTTTGCAGTATTGAGGCAGAGCCTGGAAACTGCTTTGAGACCTTTGCAGTGGAGGTGCTAAAAAGAGACAGGGAACTGCTGTGGCGTGATGATGCACAAACTTTGCTGCAGCCTGAGCCTACCTGTTACTACAAAAGCCTTTGGAGGTCAAAAGCTGTCCTAATTTGACTCTTTCTACCTGCTTTTTAATGAACAAATGATGACGCTGTCTGAATTACTCATTTATATTGAAATACAAAATCTTGAAGCACATCAGCCACTAAAGACCCTTCTTTGCAGAAGACATTCTGCATTTCCCTGGCCAGGGTTGGTGCTCCCTGCGAGGCAGAGCTGGAAGAGCTCCCCATGAGCTCCCAATACAGAATTGAAGTCTTGAATGCTCCCTGGCCATGAATTGAGCCCCTGAATGCACAGGGACTGAATATTCATTTTGTCCATTCTTCAAAAAAAATACTTACAATCTGAAGTACAAGAATAGCTCCATTCATAAGCCGCTATGTGAGACAAGTCTCTGTCACCGGTGCCATATCTACATTTCTTAACAAGAAGTGAACAAAGCCGCTATATTGCCATGTATAAAAATAATGGGAAAAAAAAGATATCCAGAGAGAGAAATTACCTTTTTTTCATAAAGTGATGTGGGTTGATTATAAGCATATGTATTATTTCTCTTTGTTGTTCCCTTCATTGTGCAGTCCAGGAGAACAAGGGAGCTGTGTGCTCCTGCTGTATGGCTGGATGATATTAGGGTTTCAACATTCGGAACAGCAGATACTTAGGGTAAAACTTTCCCCTGATTTGAGCTGAACTATTCATCACACACGTAGCTGTCATTAATCTTACATGCAGAGCCAGGCTTCTCATATTTCAAAATCTTTGGAGAGGCAGCTTTTTAATCTATATTTGGTTCTTCTTTTTTCCCCTCTGAGATTGATTTCTCTTTGCATACAATGCTGTAGTAGTTTCAATTTAAACAGAACCCTGAAATAAAATAGTTGGATATGAAACCTTAGCAGAGAGAAAGGAAACAATTATCTTGACATTCTTTTTATTTTGGAAGTAAAAAACTTCAATGACAGCACCACTGACTGACAAAATTGACATGTATTTTAACTTCTGTTTCAAGCAATGGATTATCTTAATCACAACAAGAGGGCATATACTCCTGGATGGGGCCATAAATTCAATTAATCTCAGCGGTAATTCTCAAAGCAATTCATTTTCATATAATGCAGCACCTTGAAGTATCTAAATTACAGCAGCTGAAGCTGGTTAAAGATAAGAGGCAGCTGCAGAAGCTTCCCAGCATCTCCTGGTGGCCAGTTCTACCTCCTCTCTGCCACACCAGCTTGGGTAAAAGGCAGGGCTGGTGGAGCTGATCCTCTGAACCTGGAAGAAAAATGAAGGAAAAGGACAAGGAAAGGAAAAGAAAAGAAAACATCAGGGAAAACAGAAAAAAAAGTCAGAACGGATGTGAGGGCAGCAAATGGAAGGGGGTAAGATCTAAGCTTGTTCTAAAAAATTTATGAACTATGATAGCTGCAGGTTATAAAGTGTCTCTATCAAAAGTTTCTGGTGACCAAGAGCAAAATTTTTAAGTGGTTTGCATATCTCTCTGGGCTCTTGAGATAATAATATAGCTGCCTGTTCCTTATTTTGTAGGTCATTTTTACAGCTCATAATCTAAAGCCACTCTCTGCTAATATTCAGAAAAGGATGTTATTGGAAGGCTAAACTCCTTGCCGTTTTATGGAGCTGAATCTGGACGTATAACATTATAAATTCAGCAATGTGTGTCACTATGGGAACTGTTTCTCAGCATTGGGAATGAGCTGGGAACTGGCTGTTTAGACACTTGTGTGCGTGTGTGTCTGCCAGGCACACATGTATATAAACATTCAAATGCAGATATGTAAATTTTTACTATGAGGAGTTTGCATTTCTTTGCTTCACTATTTCTTCTGGTTGTGCTTTATTTAGTATAGATTATCCCTGTAAGTCTGGCAACTAGTCAATTACTGAATTCCTTTTCAAAAGAAGGAAAAGGAAGATTACTAAATTCATCAAACTAGCGTAAATCACCGTATCTTCCCCACCTGAGGATCTGACCCTCTAACAGTAGTTTCTTTCTTCTTTATAAAGGTAATTATTCTATTAAAATTAATAGTAAAATGAATACTGCTCTGACTGAATTACATGAGATAAGCGTGAAATTCTGTGATCTGTTCTGCTATGAATTAGTAATTATAGTGTGCCTGCTGAAATTTGCATACTTTCCTCTCCTTCCCTGCTATCCACCTTGGTTTAGTTGCTAAACCTCTCTCCAGGGTTGGAGCTGGAGGTTGCTAATGGTTTACGCTGCCACAGCAAAGAGGAGGTGTTTGCAGAACGTGGTACCCCTGAGTTTTAAGATGACAGAAGAAGTTACAAGATAAGCATGTATTTGTTTGGTATTTGTAATATCTGTGATTGCCTTTCTAAATATGGTTGAGGGGTTTTTGTGCTTTTATAGATGAGGTGAGGAAAAAAAAGAGGGGAAAAAGCAGGTGGAGAGGGGACAGATTGCTATTTCTGCGTGAAAAATTTAGTTGTGTGATATGACTTTGAGTTCACACTGCCTGGAGCAGCAAAAGTAGTTGGTATCTCAGAGGGACGGCACTCAGGATAAGGGAGCCCCAGAACTCATGCAGGAGTTCATGGAGCTGTGATAACTTCTGTTTTGGAAGGAGGCGCGTTCACCTGCTTGCTCTTAGGTGGTTCATGGGAAGTTTAAAGTTAACCTTGAAGAGGATAAATGATAGTAGGGCGAAAGGCAACCTTTCCCACACGCGTATGGAGAGAGATGCCTTGAGCCAGGAATAGCAATTACTTATTAACTAGAGGATGGCAGGAAAAGATAGGTTTTTTTTCAGTGCTTTATGGACGTAGGGCAGAAGTCAAGTACGGGAGCCAGGCTGGTTTCTGAGAACGAGAGAGCCTGCCCAGCACGAGCAGGGGAGCTCTGCCCTGCAGCCTGAACAGCCCTGCTCTGCCAGGGTACGTGCTCAGCTCAGCGAGGTGGGCTCTTCGCCTCAGCACAAGGTAAATAAATACCCCTCAACCTGAGAGAAAGGGACATACGGGGAGATAGGGAGAGCTATTCCCTTTTGACCCGTGGGAGCCTGAATCTGACGTCCTTGTGAGTGTCCAAAGAGAGCTGTGTGTTCAGCTTGGCTTCAGAGGCAGAGGGAGGAAAAAACTGCTGCCTGGGCAGGCTTGGAAAGCCCCAGCTGGCTGGAATCCCATGAAGTAATTGCTTTTGTTAATAGGATTTTATTGTTATTAACCATATTAGGATGGTTGTAGACTGGTTTAGATAGTCTATGCTTGATTAAATAGTGACCTGATGTAGTGATAAACACAGACTTGTCTCAATGAATGAAAAACTCCTTTTGCTTTTCTGAGAATAGTACACAGTCACAATTGCTCAAAACAAAAGAAAAAAAAAAAGACATGTTGACACGCTTAATTAATACAATGTATTTTATTCTTTGTATGAACCTTGACCTTGACAATCCCCAAGCTAATAGGTCGTCCTTTTTTTCTTAACTAGAAGTGCTAAATAGTCTGTGCAGTACATAGCTTACCCAGCTCAATATAAGCACTTCTTCACCCCTAGAAAGCAAACTCAGACAACTTGTAAAAAGTTCATATAAACTTGAGATGCAAGGCATTATTTTTAATTCATATGGTCTATCTGTGTTTCCTAGCACCTGAACAGTCCTTCCTGCAAATTACATTCTTTTTGTGAATATAAACAGTTTATTAAAACTCCTGGATTAATTATTTAAATGAGTTTATAAATATTTGAGGAAGCCCATGCAAAAGCCACTCATAATAAATTACCATATTCTACCTTCATTGAAAGTTAAATTACAAAACTCTGAAGACTGCCTTCTATAACAAAGACATTGTGTCATCACAAGGTCTGGGGGAAAAGCATAATCTCTAGGTAACATTAAAAAAAAACAGGACCTGATGTTCAAAGGCAAATAACACTTCACTCTTAGGGTGTTTGTACTACATGTAACACACAATCAAATATGTGACTGTTTAATTACGCTCAGCGTCTTACGAGAGGAGCCATCGGTTTCCAGCCTTGACTTTGGTATCACAGGTGTGGAGACTGAATTACTGAGCAGAAGGGGACCTACGGGTACTGAAGAGGAGCCTAGAGCAAGCGGAATAAGAAATCATTCACACAGATCAATTGATTGTATGAGAAGTCAGATACTGTACTGAAAAGAATATCAATCCTACAACTCTATGGCAGATCAACCTGAACAATGGAAGGGGATTTCTTATATGAGAGGACAGGCAAAAAATAAAATTGAATAAAAAAAATAACAGGAGGATAGCAAAAACTTCTCTGGAGAAACTGTTGAAATTCTTTTCCAGATGGGAGGAAGCTTCAGCTTTGGTGTTCTTAGGTTTGAAATGTTAGTGGGTAAGATAAAAACTCACTTTGTAGACATTCCCATCTTTTGAGTCCCAGTCTCTGTGCACATGGTCATGCCTGGCTGTCAAGGACTCTGCACATTATAAATAGCAGATGCCTACCAGGATAGAAGTACTTCTGCAGAATTCAGGTAATGGATAATTAAACTGGTTAAATAGAAAGAGATGTCTGATGATGATCACCTTCACCATGTGCTTCGTTCTTAACCATCCTGTGTTCAAGCTGTCTTTTGAGGCAGACACATGGATTTCTTGAGAACTGGGTAAAGTCAGTTCATGGTCATGCAGGATAGACTAAGAGATGTTCCTCCTGTAAAGCTTCAGACTGTGAGCTCGTGATGATTGGTAAAACCAAAGACAGACTCACCTCTATGAGGAGTGACAGTTCAGATTAGCTCCACATATCCTGTCTTTACAGTTTTCCCAACACTTACCTGCTCACCTGCTTCTCTTGTCCACCTATCTTCTCTCTCATTGGTAATCACTGCTAAAGCAGATAATCACAGATCTTACTAGCCTACATAATGCCCAGATTTAGGGGAGTCACTAGTCAGTTATCTTTCCTATTTGATCTACTTTTAAGTATTTGTGCAGGTGACTGTTTAGAAAGAAAGCCCAGCTAGTTCAGCCTTGTGCTGTTTTAAAGAAAAGAACAAAGAGTATTATAAAATTTCATCTAAAACAACTTCCTGTTTACTCTGCTAGTAACTATAGCAATTCTCGGTACCTTTGTTTAGCTATTCATCTTTGGAGGGCTTCTGCTTGCATACATTTTCAACTGGCAGAGCTGATCATATTCTGCAAAGCATTTAACGCTAATTCATGCTCAGATTTGTAAAAGAACTTGCACCGGGCATGCTCAGGCACCATTTACATTCATTTTGTATGAGTATTAATGAGATCAAGTAGAACAAGGACAGATGTTTGTGAAAAATAAAATGTTAAACTCCTACTTGTAGTGATGAGAATAGAGCTTACAGCTTCGTAGCTAAGAATCATCTGACCGGAGTATGTATGAGACTCCTGGAGTATCTGGAGTCTGAGACTCACAGCTCCTTCCATCTGGTTATTATTTTTTCAAGAGCACATCTTGCGCGTTACATAGCAAATAATGATCCTTGTGTAAATTCAGGGTTATTCACTCTAAGGACAACAGAGTAAGGTCATCATATAAATTATTTGTAGCAAAGACTTACCTAGAAGTGCAATCCAGGGACTCTTCCAAGGTAAAAAAGAAAGAAAAAAACACTGTAAATGGTAGCAAATTTTCATCTTTTAAAATAATACAACTCGGAGTTAAATTGAATGGAGGCAAAAAGACATGAGCTGTGCCAATACCACACAGCCATGAAATTTCAAGTGCCCATTAACAGACTTCTCAGCTCTGCAAAATGTTGCAGAGTAAATAAGCATTATGAGCACTGAAGGAAAACATAATTTCAAAGAAAAGCTTGTCAGTTAAGGTCAGTTTAATATCCACTCATGAATTTCACTGTTTTTAAGTCTTGCTGATAAGCTTTTATAATTGAGTTACTTCCCTTATTCCATGCATATTGAAGCAGTAATTAAGCTATGATATGAGATACAAAGTATTGTGTGTACAATTCATCAATTTTTGTTCAGTCTTGCAGTTCTTGTTCCGATTGCACTGGCATTGTTGCTCTGAAATATCTCCAAATCTATCATGTCAAGATTATGCATGATGTAATTTGTAATAGTGGCTAGGGATTTGTTTACAAAAAACAAATGTTCCTTTAATCTTTAAAACAAAATTAGACTTGTCTTACATCACAGAACAAAGAGATTTGAATGAACACAATTTTTATAAATCAGTAATTACCTTGTGAAGTGGCAGTTGGCTTATTTAACTTAACCTTTGAAAACAGCTTCCTTCACACAGATTTTAAGCTGGCCCTTCTGAGATAAATTTTGAGAGCTGGACTGCGGAGATTTGAGTGCTCTATAGGTGTATTATGTATACCACAGCAATCCCCAGTTCATGGAATTTGGACCATATAATCTCTTCACTGCAGAGGGAATTGCAGTGAACTAAACTGCCTCCTGAAGACATTTGCAAGCTCTGCTTTTTGGTATCACTGTGCATAAAGTGGCACAGCACATGTAAGTTCATAGTACCATCATTAGGACAATAAAACTTCCCTTAGTTTATCATTTCAAATGGAATTATCCCTGTGATGAGAGCACAGGGTGCCTGCCCCTAATTTGTAGCATGAGTTAGTTGGTTGGTGGGAGTTTAACTAGCACTCCACCAGCCATAAACCAGTCTGCCGTAAACATATTTTTGTAGGTGATGTGGTGTGAAAATAGCTGGTGGGTGTAGACAACAGCAAAGTGCTGCTCCCATCCTTTCCCAGAGAACCCTGGGTACCCACGGTTACAGTCCTCAGGACTTTGACTTGCATCACTTTACTTTGAATATCAAATAGCCACATGCCAACAGGCGATTAATGAAGGCTGTGGTTCTTCTGCATGTGTGTCGATTGGATAATAGTTTTGTGTATATCTTACTAGGCTGCAGGACACAACAGGCAAAACATCTGGGGGGGGAAAGAGAGCATACCAAAAATGTATTATGAGATATTTGGTCAAGCACAAATGAACTTCAGCTACTTGCAAAGTGTTTTAATCACCAGCCTTGAACCAGTTAGGCAGCTTTACTGCTACTAGGCAAGACAAAGATATGTTATGGTGGGTGTTCTGGACATAAGGGTGGCTGCACCAATAGGTTTTTGCACTGGTGAGACTGAGGAGCATAAGAAGGTCCCTCCAGAGCCACGTCCTGCCACTGTGAAAATGCCAGCAAACAGCTGCTCGCACCCCAATCCCATCTTCCCGTGGCAGGCTCAGGCTGTCCAAATGGCTGATACCTCAAGCCAAGGTTTCTCTTATAAAATTGCAAACCCAACTCACTAAAGTGATGGCTGAAATCCACATTTAATTGCACACCTCAACGTATTGCTGAATCTGCCACTACCACTCAATCCAGCAAGAGGCTCAGACCAGTGGTGACATTCACAACCTTCTAAGACATTAAATTCTTATAATGAGCTCAAAATTATGGAGTGTTTTGATTCAGGCATTTTCCAGCTCTGATCATTATCCTCTTTAACGGAAGAATAGCAGATGGCTTCATGTACATCACACCTCTTAGCAGTCTCTCTTTCCAAAAATTCCTTGATATCCAGATTTTAGGAGAAATATTACCCTTTTACTGCTCACACCACTCTCTGGTCATTTTCTTTGCTACTTTTCCTGTCTGCACACACTTTCTTCAGCAGCAGGTGCCTACTTGACAGCCCTCACTGTTACAGAGACACACTTGGGAACCTAGCTACATATTTCCACGTTTTCTAAACTTAGGGTTTCATCTTTAGGACTTTAAAGCACAGAGAACTTTGTATTTGTCACAGGAAAAAAAAAAGAAACCAGAGTGACAATGTAATAGCTTGCTTTTTAAAAAAAAAAAATAATCCTTTTCCCCTGGAAAAAACATATGCAAAGCATAAAAAAGGTGTTTTTCCTTAACCAGTAACACATAATCATATGTGTTATCATTTTTTACATACTCAATGTAAGAATTTTGCTTATTTATTTGTTTACATGAATCTTCTCAGTGGACTGGAAACAGCAAGAGACAAATACTACACAATTTATACCCAAGCAGTGCACCAGATCTTAATTTCATAACTGATAACTATCCAATATATTATGCTTGCTTTGTTATGCCTTATAAATGCATTACAGTTATATAATTTATTCATTTTCAGTGCTCTTTCATAGAGTGCTTTGCTCCTAAGCTGTCTTTCTGGCACCTCATTCAGTCAAAATTCTGTAAGACTTTCACCCTTCAGAGCCCACCATGCAGCTTTTCCCTTCCACCTCACTAACCCCAGCCTCCTGCAGCACAGGGGATTCACGTCTGAGCGAACGGCAACTTTTATAGACACCAGATTTGGTCCAAAGCCTGCAAAATCTACGGAGGGTTTTTTTTTCCTGTTTTTTCAGTAACTGTCGGTTCAGACCCTAAACACGGATCATTGGTTTCTAATGCAAAAGCAGCCAATAATTGTTCCTCTTGGGTGCTCACTTCCACCATCATGAGGGACATAGTCATAGTAATTGTGTCTTTGGGTCAACACAGTCATTTCCCAGCAACACCGGTTGTGTGAGCAAATATCTCCACAGCACCACCAGGATAAGAACTGTTCATCATATATATATATTTATATATATATGACTTAGGCCCCCGCAGGGAACCAAGGAATAGCATTGCAAGGCCACCCACAAACCTCTGCGTATCTCCCTTCTCCTCCTCTCACAGCCTGGCTCTTCTCTCCCTGCATTTCAACTCATTCATTTACTTTATTAATGAATTATTATTAATGAAAAATTAACATTGCATGGAGACGTTTTTCTTTTTTGATGGCACACCAGTCCTCAACCCTGGTCTGAAACATGTGTGTGAATATTTATAAGCAGCTTCCTATTGTCATTCCAAAAATGTGTAATTATGCTGCAGTTCATTGGCATTTCATTAAATATATAACAATAAGATTAAGCTTTCACTAGGCTATCTAGAGTAGTTCAAATAGGGTGTAAATAATACTGCTACACTGCACAAATATTTTATCAGCCTGCTCTCAGCTTTGTTCTGCAGTGAGAGGCAGATTCAGTTCCAAACTTCACCACCAATGGGTCTCTCTAACCTACCAAAGATCGATTTTCCCCATATGGTTTGGGAGGGGATCCTCAGTCACCTGCATTCATTTCAGCTCCCTCCATGTGAGCAATCTCTGTTTTCATTAGTCTCATTAGCACTCATTAGTGTCAGCAGGTTGCTCTCAGATGACCCACTGTCTTTGCAGGGAGGTTATGTCAAACACCAATAAACTCACATGCATAAAATTATAAATAAAGGTGGGTGGCTCAGCACTTGTCTTGGATGCATGATGCTGTGCATGAATTCAAGAATTTCCAAGAAAAAATGCAGGGCTGTGTCCTAGCACTCTGGAAGGTCACTGAATAAAGTATATGCTTTGGGGCAGAGAAGTTTATCATACATGGTTTATTTATCATTACACGTCCTTTCTCGCTGCCACGGGTATCTGCAAAAGCCTGTTTTGCCGAGGCTTGCTCTGCCTTTCACTGTAGAAATCAAGTATCCAGATAGCTAATGCAGTGGAGGTTCAGTTATAATATCAACTATGATCCATAACTTTCAGAGCAAAAAACGTCAAGCATTGGGCATGTCTGAACTCAGTGAAATAATTAAAAAAGAGCCAACGATGCCTTTTGAGTACAGTACTCGCAAGTAAGAACCGTTCAGGGGTGAGAGCCAGCTGCCAAGCACAATTTGGCTGACCTGGCACCTGCTGACATCTCTGGGAAGTGGTGCTACAACCCATTGGCCTCCAAGCCTGACAGCTTCTGGTTGCTCCATTTTTTTATTACCTTAAAATCTGAAACTTTGAACGCATCTCACAAGTTGAACTATAGGGCCCAAGAAAAATTTTGATTGCTTTTCATTGGCTTATACTCAGAGCTGCTGACCCGACTCAGAAGATAAATAGGCACATTCTAGAGTTCTCCTTAAAATCTGGATGTTTTAATCTGTGTACTAGCTAGAAAATCAGAGGTTTTTACCTCTGAACAGCTGTATACGCTTTATAAGTACTCGGAGGACCTGAGTTCTGTCATTTTTAATGCACTCGTGGAAGTGAAGATGCACATTCACTCACCATGAAGGTGCCACCCGTGAGAAATCGTGGTCCTACTTCAGTTATTGATGCCCCTCAGCCATATGTCTAAGCAACATTTGTTTCCAAAGGTCCAAAAAGAGAGACATGGAAAAATGACAAAGCTGCAGTGTACGATGCTCCCAGGGTGAACAGCATTGAGAGCTAGAAATTCCTTTGCAAGTTCTAAGCTATTTTTTATGAAATCTGCTCTTTAAGACACCATCTCTATTCAGCTGCAAGGCAGGCATGTGCTTAAAAACCTTCTGGCAGTACACAGACTTCGTATAATTTTAATGTTGTTATTTATTATCGTAGTACCTAGGAAACCCAGTCTCAGTCTAAGACACCATTTTTCTAGTTGTACAAATGCAGAAAAAAGGTCAGTCCCAAATTGCTGCAACAGGGTGTTGAAGCTCAGCAGGTCAGTAAAGACGGAGGGGAACGTACAAAGAAACAAGGCAAAAATAACTCATCCTCTTAAGTAAATAAAGTTACATACGGAAAATTGGTTTAGCAAGAAGATGATTTACCTGTAGTAATAGAGAAAGTCAGAAGTGGAGCTGGGATTAAACAAGCCTTGGGAGTTTCTGGTTCTCAGGCCATTAGCCAACACCGTCTCTATTAGTCATATTGTTATGAGGGAAGTATACAACATGCGGATGCCATTTATTCCAATTTACCTAACAGTATGCCAACTGTTAGAAAATGGCAGCGTGTTTTTTCACTAGTGAGTCTTCTCATGCTGTTGAATTAGTACCCTTTTTGCTGGTTTATGCAGACCTTAAATGGAAATTCTTCATGGAGTCTTTGTCTCTAATCTGCCCTTTCATATTTTATGAGTATATTTTAGTGCAGCTCACAGCGTTGTTCAGACACATATTACACTCTTAAAAATGTCCTACTCTGGACACTGAATATATTGCAATGAAAAATCAAGAATTCTGCATAAAAAAAAAAAAGTATAAAAACCTTCAATTCTGTCTGAAGTTTTTGCCAGTGAATATAACATTGTTCAAAAACCTGGAGAATATTGCAAAGATCAGAAAGTTCTAAAGGAAAAAAAAATTAATATGATGATCTCTTTTTAATGTTTACTACAATTAAAAATATTAAATTAACTCAGCAAGACTGGATCTGAGGCAATTAGGAGATATGAGACATCACTTGCCAGACTGATTGCACTGTGCTTGTATTTTAAACTGGAGAAATGTCAGTTTTCCCAGAGTTATGAGAGGTCTGTTATCAAAGCCTGCAAAATATTACACTGTCTGAACATTAGATTGACGCTTCTAAAATTGAATGATGGAATTAAAGCAGATAGTTTGATGGGCTCCCTGTAGGAAGCATCCTGCATTTCTACTAGATGGCATTATTCAACCTGAAATCTTGTTTCGGATTTGTATTCTTTAACTTATCAGACTACTGCTTTACAACTCCCAGATTAAATAGTATCTCAGCCTGTTTATGAAATACATCACCCTACAGATGACATGTTCTTCCACTCCAGTTTTCTCTTCCTCCTAGAAAGTGTGTTCCTGCCCCCGTAATTCTTTCTGCACCCCATGACAGGCCAATAAAGTAAGAGAAACTACACATCTCATTCTATTCTCTCAGATTTTGTTTTATAAGGAATAGGCGAACACAGGGTCACAGATTCTCCTGTTCTAGTTTATATCAGGGTTTTCTAAAAAACAAAAAACCAAAACGACCTGAAAGATTTTACCTACCTCTGTGCTATTCCCATTGCCAAAAGTCTCCATCAGTGCAAGAGTCTCTCACAGGGAGTTTGAACTTTCCTTTAATCTAATCCATTTAGAAAATGACTCACAATTTATTGAATAAAGTGGAGAAAATTGATATCTTTTCATTAAGCTGACAAAGTCTTTTTCACTGCTGGCATCTGTGAAATGTGTTCTCTATTTAAATTTTATTTATATCAATCTTCTCTGGTGGAAACTAGATTAAAATGGAATGCTTTATACTTACAGTAAAAACTTTCCCATCCTGCAACGAGTGCCACACTGGTATTGAAAATGAACTCTGTTTCTTATTCCTTGGAGTAGCATGATACCTGTGATCAGGAGGAAGTGCAATCTAATATCTCTACCCCTTTGTATTCTATTTCTATATAAACAAAATGTGTACACTTTATCACAAGCAAAAAGAGATAGCTGCAGCAGCTTTATAATGGCAAATGCAGAAGCAATCTTGGAACATTTTAATACATAGCATGTTCCTTCTAAACTGTTGAAAAATGCATGATGATACTTTGCTCTGTTTTCGTATTTCAGGGTCCTCCATAAATATGAATTAAAGTTATATATTACTCTGTGAGTATTGTCATATTGTTAAATATAATGTCTTTATACTTATTGTCATATACAGTTTGTCATATTGTTACAGCAATTTCCTAAATACAAATGCAGAAAAGTTAAAGGAGAATTCTATCTGTGAAAAAAAGTCTGTGCATTTTTTATAAACGCCAGGGTAGCAAACATGACACAAGCAAGTGCCTGGGAGTTTCTGGGCTGTGTGTGCACATTTTCTGCCAGACCACCCTCTGCCCATGTCTGTAAGGGGGCAGTTAGTCGCTGCTTTGAATGATTGAGCAGCTGCAGTTAAATGCAAGAACTTGAAGACTGAGAAATGTGAAACTTGGCAAGTTTAGGAGTTTCAACAGTCAAGGAAGTTTTAATCAAATGGATTCTGTAATTTTTTCCAACTGTTTCTTCATTCAAGAGGAAAATGATGGAATGGTTTGGTGTTGGATGGATGGTTTCCGTGTTGATTTGATCTCAGTTTAGGTATAGATATTTGAAGGTGTTCAGTGCATTTTTACTGTGATCCCATAATAGAAAACATCCCCAGACAGCTCTCTTCATGCGCCAAAACTTTGTGCTCCAGATGATGTGCAAGAACGAGTCAAAAAGCAGCCACTACCCTTATGCAACCTACAAAGGTTCTCATGAACTTTGCAGGCTGAAGCCCACTGAATTCAGTCTTAGCTCAAAGTTCCCTGCAGCCACCTAAGGCTCTGGGTCTTATGTTTGGAAACAAATTAATTTTAAAATGCCATAGAACTGTGTAAACACCAGCAAACGTAAGCTATTCTCTTGCTCTTTCCCTATATTTAATCTGATTGCCAGATCTCTTCTCTGCAGTTTATTTCTCTTTGGTACATGATTAGCAAATGCCATTTCAACCAAATGCTTTTTTGTCTGTTAATCCATGCAGACTAAATACATCAAAAGTTAAATATTTTGATCAAAAATTTTCTTCAGCTTTGCAAACAAAAATTAAAAGAAAACCCACAACAGTGTGAATTGGACTGGAAAAAAAATCTCAAGAAATTTTTGAAGAAAGTTACTTTTCTCCCCAGCTCCATTAGGTATATGATTAGAGTTTAATATTCTTATAAAAGAGGCATTTTCTTGAAAAGAAGTCAGATACAAACAATCCCTTAGTTACACTAGCAGGAGCTGGGGAGCAGAAAACCCAAAAGAAAACACAAGCAAAGTAGGAATAGTCAAGCCTCTTTTATATCATATCCTTTTTCTTTCCCCATGGCTGAGGGTATCTGTCTCAGTCAAATCAGCCTTGCATGAAAAAGCTCTGTGCTTTGTGTGCTCCCCAGACAGTGAGAACACAATGAAAACCACTCCAAAATGTTACAGGCATCTAATTCAGCATGATGTGAGCACTCAGCCTGTGCTACCTGGTGACTAAGAGGAGCCTGTAATTCTCATCCCGAATTAGCAGCTCGGGTCACCGAGAAGCTCAGGTTCCTCAGGATCTGGGAGATCTTGAATGCAAACCGCCCGGAGGAAAAGCATCTTAACTTGAGCAATTCTGTCTCTCACACGACCGCTTCAGCACACCTCAGAGTGACATAACCTAAATGTAGAGAAGCTGAATTGTATTCCCTGGGGAAGATTTCCCCTCCCTCCTCCCCACGCAGGTGTACCTAATCTCAAACACAGCAAACTGTGATTCATTTTGAAGCTTTTTCCTGCCTCTTTGAACAGAGCTGGAGGTGTAAAACTTTGAAATCGAGTAGACCTCAAAGGATCAGCAGTGCCCAAGAAGGACACCTGGTCCTAAAGATTAAAAGGCTCTTAATAGAAGAGAAAACCTATAAACACAAGACTCAAAGGAAATAATTTTCATTGGGCTCTGGACGCCCCTGCCACAGCGTGGTGGTGAGGACTAGACCACAGCGAGCTTTGTAGTGCTTCAGCCTTAGAAAGGCTTTTGCCCACTTACATATTGGAGACAAACAGGAGCTTTTCATCTGCAAATGGCCTTAGTTTCCCCTTTTATAAAAGGAGCCTTGTCTCCAGCCCAGCTATACTGGGTAGGCACAGGTGAGGGTGCTCACCGGTGGGCCCGTGGGTGGGCTACCTTGTGATTGCAACTGCACTTTGGTCACAAATTTATATACATATATATATATATACACACATACATATGTGTACTAAAACCTGTACAGTATTAGATGAATCAGTCGACATTAGGGTTCTGTACCGACTTTGCATTTGATTATTTTTCAAGGTCAATGCCCAAATACTTGGGTTGCATTTAACAGCATCACTAAGCAGTTAAATCATTTTAATTGCTATGAACAGCATTGCTTCTCCCTTTTGCCTCTCAGTCTGTATTCATCTCGAACCTCTGTTTTACGTTGTCAACTCCCTAGGCCAGGGCGTTCAGTTTTGTGGGTTTTAGTACCTCGCACCATAGGATGCTTCTCCATGGTAATTTAATGCTACAGCACTGCTACTAGTAAATAATTATGATCATGGCTTTTGAATCCATATCACAGGATTCTCCTCACGTATCCTGAGGATGCTCTGTTCTGATGATTGCTGTGAAGGCCAGTATTTAGCAGGATATGGTTTTTCAGTTTGCCCACTGCACAATCTATTATTAGAGCACAGATTCAGCCCTCGTGTGCCTTTTCATGCATAGCAAAGAGAGATATTTCTTTTCTCCACTGTTAGCAGCATTAATGATACCCTTCTGAAAATGATGTGTGAATAGCATCACTAAACTGCCTTGCAAGTGCAGGTGTAAAGGGGGGTTTTTTGTGTGTTTGTATATATGGAAAAATTATATATTACATGGTACAAATGAGGTATAAGCTCTGAAAGAAATAGGAAAGACAACACAGAGAGCTAGATGATCATTGAAGATCCCTTCCAGCTGAACTATTCTATTCTATTCTATTCCATTCTATTCTGAGCTTAGTTTACTTGCTCCAACTTACTCAACTTTTCTTCCAGACCAAAGGAGCCTTCAAGCCCAAGGTGTTTCTCCCTCTGTGTCAAGTAAACTCAGCAGGTGAAAACTATATCCCTGTTAGGACAGTTATTTGGCAATCTGCTGGTAAAATCACATACCAAGTGAAGGCCTATTTTAGAGATACTCACTTGGACATATTAGAGAAAAAGGGACACGTAACTTCATCTGTGTATCTGTGAATTAAGGGAATGGACATTAGTAGCAGCTGCAAATACATCTTTGGGTGTTTCCTTAGGACTCTGTGAGCATGCACTGATTACAACTAGATAAAAAATAAATCAAGACTTTAATTATAAACTCTGAAATGTTGCATACACAACAGGGCATTTTCCAGAGCTGAATGGTGTGATAGAAAGGTATTCTGCTGCTTCAAAGATATTTTATAGGCTTGAAGCAGCTACATGGGGAGATACGAAACGGTTAAGCATCTCTCTTGGAGCCAGTGTGCGAGCAGCTTTGACAGGTAGCCTTCATGAGTGCAACCATGAAATTAATTCTTGCCAGGGAAAACAAACCACAGAGAGAGCCACTCATGCACCAACTAGTCACAGTTTGCAAGGTTAGCTAAAGTTTATCAAAATCCCCAGACAAAAAATGTCATTAAGATACAGTTAAGGTTATAGACAGATACCAATTCCCAGGCAAGAAACTTCATTAAGGTACACTCAAGGTTGTAAACATATGTGCCAATTAAATTCAAACAACAAGATCCAAATTCTGTCATTATTTACAACATTAAATATTTGGAAATTAAAAGGTACTGCTAAAGATAATATGGTTTCTATAAAATTCATAATTGTATTTCAACAAACTGAACTTCTGCTGCTGTTCAGTATTATCTTGCCTTCTATTTCTAGTTGTGACACTCCCTGCCATGGGATACTGTGAAAGCTAAAAGACTACATGGGTTCAAAAAATTCTGCACAGATTTGTGGAAGAAAAACACAGCTGTAGGCATTGAAAGCAAAACAGACACCGTTTATTCTGGAACTACAAGTCCTGGAGACCTGGAGAATATTCTGGGGAAAACCTCTTTTGACTTGCCTTGTTCTTATATATGTGCATAACAATCAGATTGGCCACTCGCAGAGACGGGCTGTTGGGGTGGATGGTCCTTTGGTCTGAAGCAGCACTGCTGCCACCACAGCATTCCCTGCAGTCACACCATGATAGCAGACCAGATCTTGTGTAGAAGGAAGCTATGGAAAGCAGGATATTCTCTAATACCCTACTAGAGGATATAGGATGCAAAACAAGTAATTAAATATGAAATCCTTGCAACTACATTTCAATTGAAGGGTTTAAAAGGGACGCTCAGCCTCTTAAATGCAGTGTTAGACCCTTGAAATATCATTTAATTCGATTTTTCATTATAACACAGTTGTGAACATTTTCTTTTCTCTTTTAGCTTCAATAGTGATTGGGAAATGGTGGTGTGAGATGGAGCCCTGCCTAGAAGGAGAGGAATGTAAGACATTGCCTGATAATTCTGGATGGATGTGTGCGACTGGCAATAAAATCAAGACCACCAGAGTAAGTCATCTTTCTGTCTATACCTAGGAGGTCTTAATAGGAAAGGGAGTCACTAATAATTACTCGTATCTTTTCCATCATCGTGTCTGGTGTAAAAGTCTTAAAGATCACTGCATACCTCCTCAGCCACCCAGTGCTTCTGGTTGGATGAAATTTAATGAAAATTTGCATGGATTCAGGCTGGTCAACTGAGTCTAGGCTCAATAACCAGCAGCTTGGAGCTGTGAAATCCCCAGGTCCCTTTAGTACAGACATTGTCACCTCAGAATAAAAGCTAGGGCACAGAGCTGAGTCCCTTTCTGGTGGCTAAAGTGAAGAACATTAGATGGAAGGGATTTGCTGGATCTTATTTCCATTCCTTGGCTGTTCCAGGCCACATCTGTATTAGTAGCTGTACAGGTGCTTTGTAGCATGAAATGGTGCTGAGGACTGAAATTCATATTTCAGGTCTTACTCCAGAGCAGCTCTTCTAGCAATGTTTTTCATTGAAATGCAAAATAACTTTTAAAACCTGCTAAATGAAAAAAAAGCAAATTTTTAAGAATTTTTTCAATGTTCATTAAGAATTTCTACATCCTCATACCCAGCTACTAATTCACAGGAACATGAAGCTTAGTGTCATGATTTCCTGACTTCTTCCTTTTTCTGCAATCCTAAAGCTAGTCATTTTCCATGTCTTCTAGGCCTTTTGTTGTAGGAGGAGATTTTACCCCAACTGATCCCTATGCCTTCTGAATTCCTTTCCCTCCATACAACTTACCCCAGGATGAATTATTTGTATTGCAACTCTAGTTTCTTGAACGGTGCCTTCTGGCATGGCTAATCTTGGCACCACATTAAATTACTAGGATGCATGTTAAGATAGGAGGTTTTACTTGCGGAAGGCACTAAGTGGCCCCTGAAAACGGGATGCATATTATCTCTTTGCCATCTCCCAGAGCAAAGGAGAAAGCACGGAGGAAACTCTGATTCCTTGGCACGATTTCTTCCTGGAGTGTCATTGCTGCAAACCTCTCTGTGCTTACAACTGAAACACCACTGGAAGACTGCACCCTGCTGAATGTGCCTCGCAGTGCAATTAAAAAAAAAAGAAAAAAAACCTACTACATGTCCTTTTCAATGAGGCAACATTTTTCTCTCACTGAATTAGGGATTTAAAATGGAAGAAAGTGATATTAAAGAAGCAATAAGCAACGTGAAAAAGAATGTGTTTTACTTTTGTTAAATTACAATAATTCAGTACTTCTGCAGTCTGTCTGCAAGTTATATAATTTAGGAATTGCATTTGCTTTTTTCTGTGAAATTGTCTTGCTCTCAGCTCCCCCAACCCTCATCATATAAACTAGTTTTAGGAGATAGCCTGCATCTAGAAGTGATTGCTAGAAATTTAGCAGCTTCATTAATATGCAGATGTATGGTCCAATCTATTCAGTATGCATTATTGTATTTCATTTAAATTAAATACTTACAGAGTGAGCGCTCATAACTGAAAAAATATTTCTTCATTTACCCACAGGAGTTATTTTAATTAGCTTGTGAGGGGAGTACCTTATGGTGCTGCTTCCAGTAGAATTTTGCTTTGTTGCTTTAAAATATCATTATAGAACTCAATTGACAAAGGCAACATGACATGATGTGCTTAGCAACTGTCTCTTGCATTTCCTAAGCAAAAATTCTACTTCATAATCCCTGAAACTTTGCTTGAATCTGTACTGCTGCATCAAGTCTAGCAACATAAATATAAAATAATAGAAGCAATCAGATCCTGAAACAGGCATTTTTTTTTCTTTGTTTTGTCATTGCAGATGGCATCAGAGAAAGAAATTACACTATAATCTGTACTGACCCCAGTCCAGGCTGCAAGATTGGGCCATGTGTGTCTAATTTAAGTAGTTAAGGAAGTTAAGAAAGCAGAAGAACCAAGACAAATCAGTCAACATCCTAGATATTCCTGTGGTGATTAGCCAAAAAGCTAGAGCAAGTCACCATGGGCTGTAAACTGTAAACTGTTTTAATGAAGGCTTTTCCTTACACTAAATACATTTACATTAGGCAGCTGCTGTCCTGACAAGGAAAATATTCACATTTATGGCTCGCAGGATTAAAATACCTATTAGCATATTCTACAAGGCCCACAGTAAATCACATATAAGCATGTGTGCATGTCTACATATATATACGAATACTTGTATATACACTATATATAATTTTACAGTGTAGTGTATTACTTCATGGTTGGTTCTCAGATGTGATTAATACTGATTAGTGTCAGAAGAAGGTGGACAACAGATCCAGTGCAAGCTTTGCCAGCCCATCCTCCATTCCTTCCTTTTTGTGTATTTATTCCTGTGTTTAGTCCTCTAGCATAGCTCACTAATTAAGTTGTTAAAGCCAAAGATATAAAGCTCACGGCCCCTGTAAATCGATTTGTTTCCTATTGATGGTCAGAGCAGGTGACAAACACTGGAAAGAAATCATTTTGTAATTCAATTTTTGGAGCAGTTTCAACGCCTTTTTTAATCCCTATTCACTTCTTCCTTTTTCTTTTTTTCTTTTCAAGAACATAAGTTTCAATGCTTTCCTTAAAAATGTGGGCCTCTAGGATTTGTACTAGGCTCTGGCTGGAGATCCCATGGCTATATTTCAGCAGAGCAAGCGGCACCAGGGGAAATGCAAGATCAGTCTCAGGCTGGATGCTGGGAGATGGTGCCCACAAGGGAACATAAAGGCTTGTAAGAACCAGAGCTGCTGAAAAACATGAAAACATGGCTCCTCATGCATCCCATGTTTTGCCATTTCCCATCTGAGCGAGGGAGTCAGTCACAAGCTCTTGACACTGGATTGGTGTCTACACACAACTTTCCGTGGGTGCTTTGCAGGGCCCTCAAGGAGGGTAGTGCTCCCCCCAAGAGCCTTGTACCTGGGCTCATGCGCACCTTGAACTGGAAAAAGATGCCTTTTTATGCAATCCACACTAATAGGACCCGGGGTTCACGTACTAGCCCTCTGAATACTTCAACAAGAAGTTTTTCTGCTAATACTCTGGAGGATGGAAATTAAAGCGTTGAGCACTTGGGAACTGGCAGAGCATTCTCCAGCTTTACAGCCTGCACCCTCCATGACAGCCCAACCACCCTCCGTTTTCCAGAGTAACTGTTGGTTTACCCTATATATTGCCATCAGAGAAATGCAGGCCATTTTACAGTGTGCTGAGGGTCCTGAGCATCACATTTCTTAGCAGCCACTGCTCATCTTTTGTTGCAGCAAATAGCACCTGAGGTGCCCACGGCCCCTTGGCACCGTGGTCCCTTGCCATTCTCCACTCCTAGACCAGCTGCACAGACTCGTGAGGCAGTGTACAAACAAGAGAGGGATGTATTCATCCCCAGGAGAGAAAATCCAGCAGGGTCACTTGTCAGTGGAAAACCAGGAGAGCAAAGAAATGGTAAATGAATCCAGAGTTTTATTTTCTTTTTTTAAACTGTCCAACTAGGTTAATATGTCAGATGATTTCCAGATTAAGTTTTTCTTTAGAGCAGTGAAGAAACCCCTCTATTTTTGTGATAACGGTTTCTGCAATTAAGAGGTCAGTTCAAAACAGTAGAGCACAAGATAGTAAATATCTCTTGCTATAAAACTTACTGCTGCATTTCATCATATCACCTAGTGCTAAGCTAATAATTTGTAGCCCTGATTTAATGCCTGAGCCTGCTCATATTCAAGTCAATTTGAGTTTCATTGCTGACCTAGTTGTCTAGCAAAGGGCTGGACCCCTTGTGCCATTGATCTGTGTGTGTCAGTGTGGGAAAGAAACAAGAGCCTTACCTTGAGAAAGCTATTTCTGCTTCTGGTCAGTCATTCTTATTCCAGCATCCTAAAAAAACCCCTCTGGGCGGTGGTGTTTCCTCTTCAAGCCATTAGTGCACTCACTCAGATCAATTGTGGCGTTAGTCGTAAAGAGTGATGGTTTTACAGTCTGTTGCAGGCCATGTTATCTCACCCGAGGTGAGTAGATGAAGTCGGTCAGAGTTTTCAGTCTATTTTATAGCCAGTCACTCCTACCCTGCCCCTCTTTGGGTAAGTGGGTTGGTAGGGGTCCAAATGAACATGAAAGGTAAGTCCATCGGCATATCCTTGTCTAGCAGAAGCTACTGGACTCTGAGAAGGGGAGGGTGGAAGGCTGGGGTGAGCATGACCCCATGCCCAAAGCTGTCCTGGCATCTCCTGCACCACCAGCTCAGGTGATGGACGCACATCCAGGGTCTCCCAAGGTACGTGCAGGAGCTCAGTCAGGGTCTGCCCTGAGCATATCCCTGAATCCCTGCAGCCCCAAGAGAAAATAAACCCCCCAGAATATTGTGATTTAAACTCAGCTATATCATGAGCAGGGAAAAGTGCCACAAAACCTAGGTCTGTCTTTCCTCTCATAACATATTTTATATAATTGACTCTTTCGCACTTTCTTACTGCAGATCCACCCGAGGACCTAACAGAGCACCGTCTGCACGGAGACAGTGAAAGCCCTGCTGATTTATGAGGACAAAGTATTGAAAGTTTAAAACCATCTCAGCATTTACAAGCCAAATGGATTTCTTATTTGCACTTTGACTGTTTACCAGATAACAACAGTGGCTTTACTGTGTGAAAGAAGGTATTCAGTGGAAATAATGCCCCTGATTTTTGACAGCTGAAAATAAAAATGAAGAAAACGGTTCCTTTGGTAAAGTTTCCAAGATTGCGAAGTACAAACAACAGTATAAGTTTGGATCTACAATTTACTTTATACCAGTTAAAGTATATATATATAGAAATATATATAT